>JAQPPZ010017226.1:1200000-1800000 GCA_028583015.1 Wollemia nobilis | reverse complement strand
TAAAATTTGGTGAACGTGAAAGTAATACTTTAGGGAAATATGATTTCAATATTATGGAAGAATTGAAGAGAATTCCTAAAGCAAGTTTATATGATACTCTCTTCACTGTTGGTTATATAGACTTGCTAAAAGCTTCTCTGAAGAGTAAATCTCAAGAAAAGGAGAATCCTACTATATACAACCTATCACCTGAATAATAGAAAGTGACTCCACATATCCTAAAGAATAAACCACATCCTTTTTATATTTCTTTAAGGATAGAAGGGTGGGTAGTTCATAATTGCATGGTAGACTTAGGAGCTTCAACTACAGTTATGCCAAAATTAATGTGTGAAGAAATGGGTATGGAATATACTTATTCTTGTCCAGGAGTCCTACAATTGGATGGACTACTAGTTAAAATAATTGGGGTAGTCAAATATGTTATGATGAGATTACATAGATCCCTAGAGATTATTGTTGTTCAAGAGATAGTTGTAGTAGATTTAGAACCATATTTTAGCCTATGCCTATCAAGGGACTTTACTACCAAACTAGGAGGATACATGTGTTTGGACTATTCTCATATGATGATCCCTTATAAGGGTAAAATAATAAAAATAGTCCCAAAAAAGCTAGTATCCTATCATATTGAGAAAATAGAAGATATGTATGACTCTGTCATGGAGGAACCAAAATTGTTAGAGGTACTAGAATATTTAGAGCCTGAATATGATCTACCATTAGAGGATAGTCAAATTTTATTTGAAACTAAACTAGGCACATACAACATCTCCTCTAAAGATCAGAAAGCAACTCCTATAATTTTGAATCAAATTTTAAGAGAATCTAAAATTTGGACTATGAATTTTGATGGAGCAGGATGCAAGAATGGATTTGGGGCAAGAGTAGTTCTAAAATCACATTTGGAGGGATTCAAAAGTCTTTCCGATAGATTAACTTGTTCTTTCACAAACAATACTACTGAATATGAGGCTTTATGTTTGGGTTTAATGCAAGTAAAGAAAATGGGTATTAAATTGCTAGAAATTTATGGTAACTCATAATTGATAGTAAATAAAGTTATAAAAAAATGTAACAACAAGCATAATTATTTGAAGACTTATAGAAACATAGTCTAGGATTTTATGGAATCTTTTGATGCTTTGAACCTACATGTTGTTTTAAGACAACATAATATTTTGGTAGATTCTTTAGTTGTCAAAGGTTCTAAATTTTCTCCATATTCATATTATGGATCAGCCAAGAATAAGAGAGTTAAATTGGTTTTCAGACCTTTAGTACCAAATAAATATATATTTTAGTAGATATTTGAAAATGATGACTAGATTGTTGATTTCTTAGTTAGAGAGGCTAGTTATATCAGTTCACAAGGTGATGTATCTCAGGAGATTGAGCAACAAGAAATTATACTATTAAAATATAATCACATACTTAAGGGGTTTATTACCGTAGAAAGTATTTTTGACAATGAATATGGGAAAAAAATTAAGCAAATGCAAGTTGATGATAAGATTTATAAAGAAATAGAAATAGAAAATGGAAAGAGCTCAAAATTGGTATCCAATGCACTCCAAAGGAAATTGAAGAATTTAAGGCTTTGTGTCTTCAATATCAAGCCATAATAGCTTGGACCTATGAATATTTTAAATTCTATGATAAAAACATAATTCAATATTTTATTGAATTAGTTCCTGAAGCAAGACTATTTAGACAGAAATAGAGACTAGTAAATCCCAAGATTGAAAGAATCATGAGACAAGAGTTGCTTAAATTGTTAAAGGCAAAAATAATTTATCTTGTTAAGCACTCCACATGGAATTCCAATATGCTTCCAGTGAGAAAAAAATGGTGATATTCGCCTATATGTGGATTTTAGAAATCTAAACTAGTCATCTCTCAAACATCATTATCCCTTGCCATAGATAGATCAGATTTTGCATATAGTAGTTGGGGCTAAAATATTTTCTCTATTAGATGGCTTCTCTGGTTATAATAAAATCCAGGTAAAATATGAACATAAATATAAGACAACTTTCACTACAAAGAGGGGTACTTTTGCTTACCATAGAATGCCATTTGGTCCATCTAATATAGAAGCTACATTCCAAAGAGCTATAGATTATGCATTTGCAGAACTAATTAATAGAATTTTCCTAATATATCTAGATGACATGAAAATATTTTCTCATGAAAAACAAGCACACCTCAAGCATTTGGAATACGTATTTTAGAAGTGCAGAGAATTTTGTATATCACTAAATCCAAATAAGTCAATATTTTCAATTTGTGAAGAAAAGCTACTAGGGCATGTGGTGTCCAAACAAGGAATTTTAATAGATCCATATAGAATAAAATTCATATTGTCTCTTCCCCTTCCCATGAACAAAAATACCTTGCAGTCCTTCTTTGGGTAAATCAACTTTGTAAGAAAAATTATTTTTTCTTTTTCTCAAATAGTTAGACCCATTATAGAGATTCTGAAGAAGGATGTAAAATTCCAATGGACTGATAAGAGAAAGCAAGCCTTTCAACTAATCAAGCAAGCTATTGCTACTACCCCTATGCTAATCAACCTTGATTTTAACAAAGATTTTATCCTATACACTTGTGGAGCTGATGAGAGTTATGTTGCGTAACTAACTCAGAAAGACGATGCAAATAATGAACATCCCATATTATTTGGATTCAAACTCTCCATCAATACCAAATGAAATATAACTTCATTGAGATGCAGGTTTTTGTAGTTATGAAATCATTGAAAAATTTAGGCAATATCTGGCTTAGAGTAAGACTTTGATATATGTAGTACATCCTGATGTTAGAAGCTTCATTTTGCAAGGAGAGTTAGGTGATAAAATAGCATGGTGGATTACTAAGATTCAAGAATATTATGTGGAGACTCATCCTACAAAATTGGTAAGAGGAAGAGCCTTATGTCAATAATTAGGTGCTAAAGCAAATAAAGAAGAAAGTGTATTGACCCAAACATCAAAAAATAAGAAAACATACAAATACAGAAATAAATTTTTATTTTTGAATAAGTAGAAGGATTCATAAATTCCTACCCAATCTTAGGTTAACTTAATGTTTACAACCCCTAAGTTTATCAAGAAATATACATCACAAGATTCCCCTCACGCAAGTCCCTTCTACATAGGCATATATTATATTATGCACATAAGTCCATCTATCTCATCAATCATGAGAGCTAAACTTACTACCCTCAATCATTAGAAGGTGTACATGCATATCCATATCCACACAAGCCATTATGTGTGGGTATGCTACGTGTACTACAAGTTAAGCTATCAATATTGTCCTCTAACAAGCTATCTTAACTCTGGTATGATATTCTAAACCTAGTTATCAATAACCCTAAAGAGATCTCAAACCCTTAGGTCATCCTCTAAGTTCACCTAGAACTTACTACTATTTTTTTTCTACAAATATTAACACAAGAATATAAAGAATAGATCCAAATACTAAATCTAACAAAACATGAATCACTAAACAAGCAAGGGTAACTAAATCATAAAGCATCAATTAAAGGGGGTAAACATGCAATAGAAAAGGTTTAAATACAAATATATTTAATCAATGGAATACATGGTGCATCAATCATTATTGTCCATTTATTACATAAGTATGTATGGTAAATCCATACCTTTAATAATACATTACATCAATTTCATCGAGGAAATATCCCCATAATTTTAATCTATTTGCATAATTAACAAGATGTAAGGTAGAGAGAAAACATGTGCATCGGTCCATCTCATGAATTTGGCCCTCCTGCTCTTCCATCGATCAAGTGAGGATAGTAGGGGATCAGAAAACTCATAGTTCAGGATAGACATGCTTCTAAATGCATTTAATCATTTCATTGCCAAAATGCAACTATACAAATAACCCAAGTAATTCAACTTTTCAAAGCATAGATGATATCACAGAAAATACTATTTTTATTTCCCCTCTCATCTCCCTATGAGAATCACTCAATAATACATCAAGATCATATGCTAGCTAGTAATAAATTACTCAACCTTTATCCAACAATCCCATACCTTTAATTGCCAAATAATCTAGGTTCACAATTATTTACTAGATTAAAGCCAACTACTTTAATCCATAAATAAACCTTTTCCTTAATTTCATAAATTAAAGACCCATACCCTTAATTCACAAAACAATCCATTTTCACATTTATTTAATCAATTAAAGCCAACTACTTTAACTTATAAATAAACTTTTTTCTCCATTTCATGAACTAAAGATCCATACCCTTAATTCACAAAACAAACCATTTTCACATTTATTTAATCCATTAAATCCAACTACTTTAACTTATAAATAAACATTTTTCTTCATTTCATGAACTAAATATCCATACCCTTAATTCACAAAACAAACAATTTTATCATTTATTTAATCCATTAAAGCCAATTAATTTAACTTATAAATAAACCCTTTTCTTCATTTCATGAACTAAAGACTCATACCTTTAATTCACAAAACAAACCATTTCTCATTTATTTCATCTATTAAAGCCAACTACTTTAACTTATAAATAAACCCTTTTCTTCATTTCATGAACTAAAGACCCATACCCTTAATTCACAAAATAAATTATTTTCTCATTTATTTAATCCATTATTAACCAAATACTTTAACTTATAAATAATTTTTTTTATTCATTTCATGAACTAAATATCCATACCCTTAATTTACAAAACAAACCATTTTATCATTTATTTAATCCATTAAAGCCAACTACTTTAACTTATAAATAAACCTTTTTCTTCATTTCATGAACTAAAGACCCAACCCTTACTTCACAAAAACAAACCATTTTATCATTTATTTAATCCATTAAAGCCAACTACTTTAAATATAAATAAACATTTTTCTTCATTTCATGAACTAAAGACCCATATCCTTAATTCACAAAACAAATCATTTTCTCATTTATTTAATTCATTAAAGCCGATTACTTTAACTTATAAATAAACCTTTTTTCATCATTAATTTAAAATCTATTCCTTAATCAATGAAACTTTATAAAGGAAACCATTTTTATTTTCTTAATCTAAATTCTATCAATTTATTAAAGAAACTACAATAGAGGTTTCCTACCTGGGTACTCTACGACCTCCCATTCACACAGCCCATTGGCCAATATAGCAAAACAGAGAGAGAACATAGAGTACAAAGCATAAGAGCAATGAGGGCATGACTTGAGGTAATACACAATGCTCAACCAACTACAACATAGATGAAATTCTTAGGTGGTGAGGTCTACATTGGATGACAACTGAATGTGGTTCTTGGTTCATCCTAGGTTCTACCAACCTAACGTCCACAGTGAACTATGCAGAGGCAAAATACCCAAAGGAGAGGACATCCCTTGGAACCCAACATACCGACGACCCTTCATGGTTCCAAGCTTAAACACTGCCTACCTTCTACCCAGTGTAGTATAACATAAGAGCAAATATCTATGGCAAGGAGGGTAAAGAACGACATGAGTCTTTGACCTACAATTAAGGCTTAAAAATTTTTAGCTACAACAAAGGTTCTAGCACCGCAAACTACAATAAAACATAACCAACTACAAAGAAACACAACCAACTACAACGTAGCTCAACATAACCTTTTACAAGGAAACACATCCAGTTACAATGTGTCTCAACATAGCCAGTTATAAGGAAACATAGCCAACTACAACGTAGATCAACACAACTAGTTACAAGGAAACACAACCAGCTACAACGTAGGTCAACATGACTAGTTACAAGGAAACATAACCAAATACAATGTAGCTCAACACAACTAGTTACATGGAAAAACAACCAACTACAATGTAGCTCAACACAACCAGTTACAAGAAAACACAACCAACTACACAATAGCTCAACACAACTGGTTACAAGGAAACACAACCAGCTACAATATAGCTCAACACAACTAGTTACAAGGAAACATAGCTAGCTACAATGTAGCTCAATACAACAGTTACAAGGAAACACAACCATCTACAATGTAGCTCAATATAATCAGTTACAAGGAAATACAACCAACTACAACATATCTCAACACAACTAGTTACAAGGAAACATAGCCAACTACAACGTAGCTCAATACAACCAGATACAAGGAAAGTGATCCATGAATCCTCCCCCCATGGTTCAACACTAAAATTTGAAAGGGAGGAGGTCTTCCTTGGCTAAAGGGACATTGCACATAGTGAACCTATATCCCTGCATTGAACTAAAAACCTAGCGGTAGAAACCTTAAATAAATTATTTAAAGGATCTCGTGAACCAACCTAGTTATTTACATGTTAACGTCTTCCTTGGTTGTGCTAATCGAACGTCAAATTCTTTCCTTCCTCTTCATATGGTTTTTCACTCTCTACTTGGTGTTTTATTATCATCCCCCTCTTAGAGATCTCTTCCCCTCTCAATGCATAACATCCCTTTCTTCCTCGGTGCCTATATCTTCCCTTGGCTTTCGTTCTCCACCTACCCACCATTACTTCACGTCTGGTCATTAGGTGGTAGAGGGGATGTCTCTTCCTCTTCACATTCCCAAGGTGCTACCAAAATTGAATCCATTCCTCGATATCGATGAAGCCATCCCTTCATGTTGACAAAGCCATCCTTTCACATTAATGAATCCATCCCTTCATGTCAGTTGGAAACTTTGTCTGGCTAGCCCGTTTGAATCTAAAGGTATTTTTTATACTTAATTAAATTATTTTAAACCAATTAGTCGATTATATATATATATATATATATATATATATATATATATATATAATTATAAGTAAATCCTCATTAAGTTAAATGAATTCCCCTTTTGAATGGAACAACCATTATTTTATCGTAAGAATCCTTTTATTGCTTAATATGAAACATTATTTCTTTATTCTTTAAAATAGGTTTCAGAAAGAATAAAATTTTGTTTAAAATTAAGTCCTTTCATTATTCTAAAATAAATCAACCATTTATTTAAATGAAATCCATTTAAAAATTAAAATAAATCAACCATTTATTTTTTTTGGTAAATTAATAATTATATTAAAAAATAGGGCATTTGAAAGGTGCCCCAATGCCTTGTACATCAAAGGAGCAAAAAGGAACAGACAAAAATAACCCACAGAGCTGCTTGCTAAAACATAAAATTACATCCTCGAACTCAAAGGAACAAAAATAAGTAGCCTTTGACAGAAAGGAACTGAGAGAAATAGGAAGAAAGATGATAGTACCCAAAAGGAAGTGATCCTCCACCACATAGAAACTCAAAAAGAAACAATCCTCTGCCATAGAGGAACCTAAAAGCAGAGGAAAATCCTTCAGACATCAAGGGGGATGTCCATCTGCATGAGAGAGGAAGCAACACCTTCCAATCTAGCATATTTTGCATCTATTTTTGAAATCTTTTTAGTACTATCATTAAGAACAATGGTATAGGCATCCTTAGGAATTTCCATTACATCATCCTCGTTAGCAGCATCTTTGACGTTAGTTTTGGTATCCAAGGATACCTTAGCGCTGGCCAAGACTAGATCATTATCAAAATTGTCATAGAAAAACAAGAGGCTTAGTGCATGGTGTTGTTCTTTGAGAGTTGATATCACCTTTCCAATGGCCAAATGAGCAGTTTCAAGATGATCAATGGTGGCTAAAGTTGCATGCATATCCAACTTGTGAAGATACCTTTCAACTAGGTCAGGAGAATTAGACTTATCCTTTGGAGTTTTTACAGATGTGGACAGAGGGGTTTTGGAAATTTCTTTGTGTTTCAACCTCTAGGAACTACGAATAGGGGCCATTTCAAATTTGGCCTTCTTCCTGGCCGAAAACTCAAAAATGGATTTGCCCCCTTTATCTTTTCTTTTGTATCTGGTATTTTTTGGGCTCAGGATTGAGGAAGAATTCTCTTCCTCAGACTCAGGGGTAAGAAGGTTGCCTGAAGGAAAATGCAGAAGGAGGAACTTGTATAGGACTTTAAAAAGACCTTGGTGACAAGGTTTGGCTTCATCTTTCTTGGAATGATTGGTAGTGATAGTATAGTCCATGGACCAGAATAAGGTGGCAGGAATGTTCATCATTTTTGAATCCTAGAAATGATTTACAAAAGCTAGATGATAACAGCATAGTTGGGACTCAAGGTTGTCAAAAGTAAAATATTGCATTATAGGCTTTAAAATTTCTTTCCAGGGTGTTGACAAGTGATGGTGAAACAAACCTTTTTTTACCTTCTTGTGAATAGGTGAATTTTTTCGAAATGAGTCAACTTCGCCTCCTAGTTGTGCTTGTTTCTTCTGATAACTTTTTCGTCCAAATATTTCTCCGTCAGGTCTGCTAGGAGCTCAAAGGAAATCTGGAACTAGACGCTGTTGATGGCTTTAAATCAACCATTTATTAAAAATAAAATCTATTTATCACTTTAAAATAAATCAACCATTTATTATAAATAAAATCCATTTATCATTTTAAAATAAATCAACCATTTATTAATCATGTAAACTATTTATCATTTTAAAATAAATCAACCATTTATTTAAAAATGAAATCTATTTATCATTTTAAAATAAATCAACCATTTATTTAAAAATGAAATCTATTTATCATTTTATTTACCAGAGCACACAAGGAGATATGAAATCAGCCTATTCATTCATACCTTCCATACTATTGAGGCAAAAGTGCTAAAGTAAAAGATAATCAAGCATATGCAACAGAGAAAGAGGAAAATTATTCATTCAATTTAGTCACCTATCTTAGCCTCTAGAACTTACGATAGCTACTAGGCCATCAATATGGGGCTCAAGGTGGCTATATATTTACAATTATCCCTAACCGAATGCATTCTTATATGAAGGTATCTATCCATGTTACCTCTAAGTTTGCCTTATCATCACTTCCCCAACCTCAAGTACCCTCGACTTTGGTGGATGACTCAACTTATTCCAATTACGAGCGTACCTGATCCTACACATTCACAATTTGTTAGCAGTATCATACTCTTTAATATCTACTAACATTGCTACTCTGCTTAATTGCACAAAATAGAGTATTAAAGCACCATCAAATTAATACATTGTTTTCCATGCCAAAAAGTCCATCTGGGAGGGTCATGACATCCTCCCCCACTAGGACTAAACAACATCCCAGGTGTTTCTTAGTTTTACACAAGAATACACAATCAAAACTAAATCATTACAACTTTTTAAAGATCATTAAACAAAAAGGAAAATGTTTTGCATATCTGTCACTTTTTCCCAAGTGGCATTCCTTTTTGAGAAGTGGTCCCATTGGACCTTGCACTGCTCAAGGGTTCGATTTCGCATAGCATTAGAGTGGAATTTGATAATCCTTACTGGAATTACTTTAATTACCTCTGGGTTTGCCATCTACAAATTATAGACATCCCATACATGTTCAGGGTTAGCAATATATTTTCTAAGTAAAGATATGTGGAAAGTGTCATGGGTTTTTGATAGATTAGGAGGTAAAGTGAGTCGGTATGCAACCAAACTAATCCTTTCAGTGATCTCAAAGGGTCCTACAAATGTGGATCTAATTTTGTGGACTTAATCACACTTTTCATTGGTTTGACCCTTAGCAAAACTTTTTCTCCCACCGAGTACTCCCTCAGAGTTCTCTTTAAATCAACATAACATTTTTGCCTATCAGAATCTTCCTTGAGTCTTTATGTGATTACCTTCATTTTATCTTCTATTTCCCTGACCATTTTTGATCCAATTACAATTCTATCCTTTGGATTATCCCATGATAGTGGTGTTCTACACTTTTATCCATACAAGGCATCGAAATATGTCATTCCTAGAGATGAGTGATACCCATATTGTAGGTGAAATCTACCAACGGTAAGTAGTATTCCCAATGGGACTTGTGATCCATACAATACATGCATAACATATCTTCTAGTACTTGGTTTACCCACTCTATCTAACCATTTATCTTGCGATGATATACCAAATCCATGTTTAGCTTTGTGCCTATTACTTGATGAAGGGATTTCCAAAATTTAAAATGAACTTGGAATCCCTCTTGAGATGATTATCTCAAGAAATGCATGCAATCAAAATAATTCTTTGGAAAATCTAGTAACCACCACCTAAGCATCATCCTTGGTGCTCCCAAGTATAAAATATGCAACCTTAGTCAATTTGTCGACTACCACTAGTATTGCATCATGTTGGTACCTGGTCTTTGGTAAGCCTACTATAAAATCCATAGATATGACCTACCATATTTTTGTAGGTATACTATGGGGATACAATTATCCTATGGGATGCTTGTATTTCACTTTAACCTTGTAAAATTCAATATATCAAGCAATAAATTCTATAATATCCTTCTTCATTCCTACCCAGAAGAAGGTTCTTCTTAGATTTTCCATCATATTTACCCCCATGGGGTGAGCTGTATAAGGAGATCTATGGGCTTATTGCATTATTAGCTTTCTTAAATCCCCTAATTTTGGTATGATGATTATACCTTTGAAGCACAACAGATTATCTATCACCCCAAAATCCTTACTGCTCTCAAGATATCTATCTAATCTAGCTCGAATTTCTTGGCAATCCTCATCCTGATATTGCTCTTACCTTACTTGGTCCATGAGTTTTATGTGACTTCTGGTTATGGCTGTTATATATCTCCTTCTACTCAAGGCATTTGCAACCTTATTCTCTTTTCCCTTTATGTAATCAATTTTAAAGTCATACTCGATGAGAAATTTTATCCACCTTCTCTATCTCACATTGAGTATTGTCTAGGTAAATATGTATCTTAGAATTTGATGATATGATTTTAATTTGAAAGGTCTTCCTACCAGATAATGGTGCCATAACTTTAGAGCATGCACCACAACAACTAGCTCTAAATAATGAGTAGCATAATTAACTTTATGCTTTTTAAGTTTCCTTGAAGTATAAGCTACTACTAGTTCTTGCATGAGTCTTCCTCCTAACCCTTCCAGTGATACATAAATGCATACTATAAAATCTCCTTGTGGATTTGGAATCTTCAATATTGGTGCAATGGTGAGTTTCCATTTCAACAAAGCAAAAGTGGTTTCACACTTTTTTGTCCATTTGAATTCCCTCCCTTTCTTTTGAAGGTTAGTTATTGTCGAGGTAATCTTTGAAAAATTCTTTATATAACGTCTATAATAGTCTATTAACCCCATGAAGCTCCTTCGATAACATTAGTAGGGGATGGCCAATTTAATATGGATTTGATCTTTTTTGGATCTACAATAATTCCTTTTGTTGATATGATATGCCCTAAATAACACACTTCGAATCACTCTTGGATAGATTTTCGTAGAGTTTATTTTCCCTTAGTAACTCTAACACGATCTTGAGATGCTTTTCGTGTTCTTCCTTGTTCCAAGAGTATACTAGGATATCATCTAGAAATACAAGGAAAAACTAGTCCAAATGCCTTCTAAACATGTTGTTCATTAAATTCATGAAGGTGGTTGGGACATTAGTCAATCCGAAGGGTAGGAATTTGAAATCATAATGTCCATACCTAGTATTAAATATCATTTTGTGAGTATCCTCCTCACGTATTCTTAACTGGTAATGCCTTAACCTCAAATCTATCTTAGTAAACACCATGGCGTCTATCAGTTGATCAAATAGATCTTCAATTCTAGGTAGGGGATACCAGTTCTTGATTGTAGATTTATTCAACATACTATAATCAATACACAATCTTAAGGAGTCATATTTATTTTTTCACAAATAAAATAGGTGCACCCCATGGTGACACACTAGGTTTTACCAATCCTTTATCTATAATTCTTGTAATTGTACCTTTATCTCCTACATATCAATGGGTAAAATTCTATATGGAGATCTATGAATTGGTTTTGTTCTTGGTATAAGATCAATAGTGAAATAAAATTCACGCATAGGAGGAAGCCCAAGAAAATCCTCAAGAAATACATCCTTGAAATCCTATAAAATTGGGTGTGTCTTCAACACCTCTTTCTTTCGATCTTCACCAACTCCATTTAGATTAATTACATAGAAAATTCCTCTTTTCCTAAGGATTTTATTTAACTACATAGCTAAAAAAATCTAGGGTTTGAATACCCCCTGTTTGCTATAAATTCGTAGCCTTTTATTGCTTCCTTCAAAATATTTGATCCACCTATCCTAGAAATTAATTACGGCTTTATGGGCCTGTAGCCAATCCATCCCTAGGATCACATCAAAGGCATGAAGCGGAGCTATATAAGCAGCCTTCTATAGTTCCACTAGCTAAAGTAATTTCCATCATTGGAAAACACTGGTTTACTGAGTAGGTCTGCCCAAAACCATACTCAACCTTCCACCCATGAGCCAAATACCCTAGCCTTTTCAGCATATCTTTTGCTAACTTATAAGAAATAAAGCTATATGTGGCTCCTCTATAAATTAAAAGTTCACTTGTAAAATATCTTACATTTTATAATCAGTGGGGTGGTTTACCCCTCAAGCTTCTGACTCCCAGTTGTTGCGTAGATCTTATGCATACATTACTTGCCTTTAATGTTGAATGTAATTGGTCTTGGTTGGTATGGGCACTGGTTAGAAAAATGTAAAACTCTGCAATGGTAACATCCATTCTTAGGCCCTTGTCTCTTTTCTAGTTTTTGCTCCTCGCCCTTGATCGTTGGAACTAAAATTTATGATTTTTGTGGGTGAGGCTTAGCACTATTGGGTTGTTGCCTTATAAAAGTTCTTGAAATTATTTTGCCTCCCATTTTACAACCCCATTGTGATTCATATTTTTTAGTTCCTAACGTTCTTGCTCCGATAAGGTTTCATATTTGTAACAAAAATGTGACTCTACTTTATTTTCTAGATCATAGTCCTTTTACAATGATTTAGGCTCCTACAAATCTACATCATGTTTTAGCCTAGATTGCAATCCATGAGTAAACTTATGAATTTGTATTTTCTCATTATAGGTGGGTACATAATTTAATAGTTTTACCAGCTTCCTATAGTATATCTCCACTAAGTCGGTTCCTTGCCTTAAACTAGAAAATTCCTCAAATTTTAGAGCATAAAAATGCTCTGTGAAGAACCTCTTCTTGAATGTGACTATAAATTCCTTCCATGGAATGTTTACTTGTTCAATCTTAGTTTCCTCATAGTAATTTTCCCACCAATCTAGGGAAGTTCTTTCAAGATAAGACAAAACATTCAGGTTCCTGAATAATACATCTTTATTGTGAAGAAAACTTCCAGTTCTCTTAACCAAGCCTCAGTTGCATCTCCCTCTCCTTATTCATTAAATTTGGAGATACATATATTTTGTAAATACCTTACCGTTTCCTTCTCCAAGAGGGTTCTAGATTTTATCTATTCCGTAGTCAACCCCTCAACTTGGTTAACCTCAGAATATCTAGCTTGTGAATTTGGTTTGCAATAGTCTCTAACACTCGTCTTAACTAATCTTGTAATGCAACAACTATGGTAGTGAGATATTACACTCTTGTATTGGAAGTGTATGGACCCTCATTATGGATCCCTTTTTTGACATTAATTTTTTGAATCTATCTAGGTGGAAGTCTTTCTATCCCAGCCTTAGATGGTATCTTGATCTAATTTCAACCAAGAAAATAATTAGACCATAGCTTCATCTTAAACTAAATCACTAACTCAAACCACATTAAAGAGTTCTTGCTAATCATTAGAAATCTAACTAGGATAATATTTCAAGGTTATGATGTATCATAATACCAAAGCCCATACTAAGGTATCGTAACATTTGTCTTGCCTTGGAATCAATTTTATTAGTTTCTAAATAAGCAAAGACTCTAGGTTATCCCAACTTTTAGCTAAGCAAGTCTTCATTGGAGGTTCCTGAATCTCTTTCAACACATAAGAAGCTCTACACCCTTGAACCTAGAGCTCTGATACCAAATGTAACAATCTAAAAATCAAGAAACAATAAAACACATAAATATAGAAATATTTGTTTTGACTAAGAAGAAGGATTCATAAATCCCTACACAAACTTAGGTTAATTTAATATTTACAACCCTTAAGTGTCTCAAGAACTATACCTCACAAGATTTCCCTCATGCAAGTCCCTTATATGTAGGTATATCTTATATTATGCACATAAGTCCATCCATCTCATCAATCATGATGAGCTAGACTTACCACCCTTAATAATTAGAAAGTGTACACACATCTCCATATTCCACACAAACCATTATGTGTGGGTATGTTACGTGTACTACAAGTTAAGATATCAATATTGTCCTCTGACAAGCTATATTAACTCTGCTATGATCTTCTAAACTTAGTTATAAATCTCCCTAAGGGGGTCTCAAGCCCTTAGGTCATCCTCTAAGTTCACATAGAACTTACTACAATTTTTTTTTTACAATTATTAATACAAGAATATAAAGAATAGATCAAGATACTAAATATAATAAAACATGAATCACTAAACAAGCAAGGGTAACTAAATTATAAAGCATCAATTAAAGGGGGTAAACATGCAATAGAAAAGGTTTAAATACAACTACATTTAATAAATGGAACACATGGTGCATCAATAATTATTGTCCATTTATTACATAAGTATGTATGGTAAACCCCATACCTTCAACAATACATTACATCAATTTCATTGGGGAAACCTCCCCACAATTCTAAACTATTTGCATAATTAAAAATATGTAAGGTAGAGAGCAAACATGTGCATCGGTCCATCTCATGAATCTGGTTCTTCCACTCTTCCATAGATCAAGTGAGGATAGTAGGGGATCAAGACACTCATAGTTCAGGATAGACATGCTTCTAAATGTATTTAATCATTTTATTGCCAAATTGTAACTATACAAATAACCCAAGCAATTCAACTTTCCAAATCATAAATGATATCATAGAAATTACTCTTTCTATTTCCTCTCTCATATCCCTATTAGAGTCATTCCATAATGCATCAAGATCATATGCTAGCTTGTAATAAATTACTCAAACTTAATCCAACAATCAAAAGTCCCATACCTTTAATTGTCGAATAATATAGGTTCACAATTATTTACTAGATTAAAGACGACTACTTTAACCCATAAATAAACCTTTTCCTTCATTTCATGAATTAAAGACCCAAACCCTTAATTCAAAAAATGATCTATTTTCACATTTATTTAATCCATTAAATCCAACTACTTTAACTTACAAATAAACGTTTTTCTTCATTTCATGAACTAAAGACCCATACCCTTAATTCACAAAACAAACCATTTTCACATTTATTTAATCCATTAAAGCCAACTAATTTAACTTATAAATAAACCTTTATCTTCATTTCATGAACTAAAGATCCATACCCTTAATTCAAAAAACAAACTATTTTCTCATTTATTTAATCCATTAAATCCAACTACTTTAACTTATAAATAAAAATTTTTCATCATTAATTTAAAATCTATTCCTTAATCAATGAAACTTTATAAAGGAAACATTTTTTGTCACCTTAATCTAAACTCTATCAAACGATTAAAGAAACTACAATAGATATTTCCTACCCAAGTACTCTACGATATCCCATTCACACAACCCACTACCCAATCTAACAAAACATGGACATAATACAGAGTACAAAGTGTAAGAGCAATGAGGGTGTGGCTTGAGGTAATACACATGCTCATCCAACTACAACATAGATTGAGTGCTTAGGTGGTGAGGTCTACATTGGACGATAGCTGAACATGGTTGTTGGTTCATCCTAGGTTCTGCCAATCTAACGTCCATAGTCGACTATGCAAATGCAAAAATCCCAAGGGAGAGGACATCCCTTGGAACCCAATATATTGATGATCCTTTATATTACCATGCTTAAACACTGCCTACTTTCGACCCACTGTAGTCTAACACAAGGGCAAACGTCTACGACAAGGGGAGTAAATAATGACACGAGTCTATAACCTACAATGAAGGCTTAACAAGTTGTGACTACAATGAAGGTTCTAGCACTTCCAGCTACAAGGAAACACAATTATCTACAAGGAAACACAATTATCTACAAGGAAACACAACCAAATATAATGTAGCTCAACACATCTAGATATAAGAAAACATAGCCAGTTACAATGTCGATCAACACAACCAGTTACAAGGAAACATAGCCAACTACAATGTAGCTCAACACAACCAGTTACAAGAAAACATAGTTACCTACAATGGAGCTCAACACAACTAGTTACAAGGAAACACAACCAGCTACAATGTAGCTCAATATAAACAATTACAAGGAAACACAGTTGGCTACAATGTAGCTCAACACAACTAGTTACAATAAAACATAACCAAATACAATGTAGCTCAACATAGCTTGCTACAATGTAGCTCAACACAACTAGTTACAAGGAAACACAACCAACTACAATGTAGCTCAACATAGCCAGTTACAAGAGAACACAACTAGCTACAATGTAGCTCAACACAACTAGTTACAAGGAAACACATCCAAGTACAATGTAGCTCAATATAGCCAATTACAAGGAAATACAACCAGCTATAACGTAGCTCAACACAACCAGATACAAGGAAAGCGGCCCATGAATCTTCCTCTCATGGTTCAACACTAAACTTAGAAAGGGAGGAGGTCTTCCTTGGTCAAAAGGACATCACACAATAAACCTATATCCTTGCATTGAACTAAAAACCCAACGATAGAAACCTTAAATAACTTATTTAAAGGATCTCATGAACCAACCTGGTTATTTACGTGCTGGTGGATTCCTTGGTTGAGCTAATCGAACGTTGACTCCTTTCCTTCTTCTTTACATGGTTTTTCACCCTCTACTTCTTGGTGTTTGTTGATAATACCCCTCTCAGTGCTCTCTCCCCCTCTTAGCACATAACATCCCTTTCTTCCTCAGTGCCTATCTCTTCCCTTGGATTTCATCCTCCACTTATCTACCATTACTTTGCATCTACCCGTTAGGTTGTAGAGGGAACATTTTATTCCTCTTTGCCTTCCCAAGGTTCTGCCAGAATCAAATCCATTCCTCCATATCAACAAAGCCATCCCTTCATGTTGACGAAGCTATCCTTTCGTATTAATGAAGCCATCCCTTCATGTCAGTTGGAAACTTCGCCTGGCTGCCCCATCCGACTCTGAAGGTTGATTCTATACTTAATTAAATTATTTTAAACCAATCAGTTGATTATATATTTTTTAAGCAAATCCTCATTGAGTTAAATGAATTCCCCTTTTGAATGGAACAACCATCATTTTGTTGTAGGAATCCTTTTATTGCTTAATATGAAGCATTGTTTCTTTCTTATTTAAAAGAGGTTTAAAAAATAATCAACTTTTGTTTAAAATTAAGTCCTTTCATTATTCTAAAATAAATCAACCATTTATTTAAATGAAATCCATTTAAAATTTTATAAATAAACCAACCATTTATTAAAAATGAAATCTATTTATCATTTTAAAATAAATCAACCATTTATTAAAAATGAAATCTATTTATCATTTTAAAATAAATCAACCATTTATTAAAAATGAAATCTATTTATCATTTTAAAATAAATCAACCATTTATTTAAAAATGAAATCTATTTATCATTTTTAAAATAAATCAACCATTTATTTAAAAATGAAATCTATTTATCATTTTATTTACTAGAGCACACAAGGAGCTATGAAGTCAGCCTATTCATTCATACTTTCCAAATTATTGAGGCAAAAGTGCTGAAGTAAAAGATAATAAAGCATGTGCAATAGACAAAGAGGGAAATATTTCCATAAATTTAGTCACCTGTCTCAACCTATAGAACTTACGATAGCTACTAGGCCATCAATCTAGGGCTCAGGTGGCTATATATTGATAATTATCCCTAATCAAATGCATACCTATATGAAGGTATCTATGAATGTTACCTCTTACTTTGCCTTATCATCACTTACCAACCTCAAGTACCCTTGAATTTAGTGGATGACTCAACTTCTTCCACTTACGAGCATATATGATCCTACACATTAGCAATTTGTTAGCAATATCATAATATTTAATATCTACTAACACCGCTACTCTACTTAACTGCACAAAATTGAGTATTTAAGCATCATCAGATTAATACATTGTTTTCCATACCAAAAGGTCCATCTGTGAGGGTCATGAAAAAAAGGGTAACCTTCCAAACATCAGAATTAGAGCAAAATAATGATAGTCTTTCAAAAGTAGTTGGATTGATTAGCTTGTAAGTTACTTTCAAATAGGGATATGCCCTAGAAATATCAATGCTTCATAGAGAATAAGATATAGGCTCCAGACCTTGAATTATGTTATGTTGTCTAAAGGATTATATAGAAATAACCTAAATGGATTTATTTTAAGATGTATTAAGGATGATTAAAAAACAAAAAATTCTATAAGAATTAGATGAAGGACTATTAGGAGGTCACTATTCAGGCAGAACAACTACAATGAAGATAATAAGGGCTGGTTATTATTGGCCCAATATTTTCTCTGACACTTTCAAAATTGTTAGATCAAGTGATAAATGTCATAGATATATGGGGAGAAATAGGAATGCATCATTTCCACTCAAGCCAATATATGTTGAATAACCATTCTAATAATGGGGGCTAGATTTTATTAGAGTGATAAATCCAAACTCTTTAGTAGGTCACAAATGCATCCTGACTGCTACTGACTATTTTACCCGATGGGTTGAGGCAGTTCCAACTAAAAATACTGATCAGGATGTAGTAATTAAGTTTATTGGAATATTAATCACAAGGTTTGGAATTCTTAAGGCTTTCTAAGTGATAATGGTCCATCTTTTATAGGAGTAAGATTTAAAAAGACTGATCAAGATGTAGTAATTAAGTTTATTGAAATATTAATCACAAGGTTTAGAATTCCTAAGGCTTTGTAAGTGATGATGTTCCATATTTGTAAGTGATAATGATCTAGAGGAAGGCGATCAGGCTGCGGTATATTTGGAGGCGAGCATCACATGAGGGCCCGACCCTCCTTAGGAAGACCCCGACAAAAAAGATACGAAGGATAATACGGGGCCCAAGAAGTGGTTGTCTTTTGCTGAGACTCTTAGAGGAAAAAGAAAGGAGGTTATCTCTCTTACACCCCTAGTTCCAGTAAATAATAAAATTTCAGCCCCGACAAGTTCCATGAGCCCTTTTATTTTAATGGAAGAATTCTCCCTGGTAGGCAATTTTTTGGGAGGTAGGCCGGACATGGAGACTACCAAGGCTTGGGTGATGGGTAAATGATGATTGGTAGGCAGCTTGGAGTTGGTACCTCTAACTCGAGGGTTCTTCATTATCTGTTTTAAAAATATGGAGGATGCTAACCTCATTTTAATAGGAGGTCCTTGGTTTCTAGGCAAAAGGAGCCTTTTTATCAGATGATGGGGTGAAGATTTTGATCCTGAAAAGAAAAATATTAACATTACCCCTATTTGGGTTCGTCTCCCGAGTCTACCTGCCTAGTTCTTCAATGAATATTGGCTGCAGGGCATAGCCAGAACTATAGGGGACCAAATCTAAATTGACCATGCGACCTTGGCCAGGACAAGGATGACTCATGCACGAATCTACATAAATTCTAATTTGAATAATGAATTGCCCAGGTTTATGGAGCTAGAGTATGGAGAATACTATAGAAAACAACCAGTAGAATATGAGAATAGATCGACATTCTATGCAGAATGTAAAAATCAAGGACATCTATGCAATCAGTGCCCTAACATGTCATTGAATAGATAAAAGCAAAAGCAGGGAATGATAGACAAAGGAAATTTGAGGAGTTTCTCTGGCAAATGCGATTTAAATCAGGTAAACTATGTCTACCAAAAAAAAACAAGAGAGGGTGTAGGGTCCCGACAAGACAAAGGAAAACAATAGGTTGTTGGCAACCAAAATCCTCAAGTAAGTTCCAATCCTCTAGTTTCAAATAAAATTTCAATTCTATCCAATATGGGAGTAGGGGGATTATCAGAAGATATGGAATCTCAACACCTTTAGGCTAACCTTTCTGACTCCCTCGAATCTCCATCCAAGTCAAGATCCTCAAACCCTAATTCTAAAATTAATGTAAGACCCATGGGCATCATAAATATAAATCCTAATGCACAATCTCTAGAATCCACATCCAAGTCAAGATCCTTAAACCCCAATGCTGGAAATACTTCAAGCCTAGTGGGCATACCAAAGCCAAACCCTAATGCTAAAGAACTTAGGAAGAAAGTTGAGGCATTGGAAAATAAAAAATCTCATCTCCCTAACATCATCACTAGGAGTCAAGTGAATCCTACTGAGGGGCCATCTCGTAAACCAGGGGAATACAGGAAAAAAGGAGAAGATTTGGATGTAGGGGTGGAGATATGTGAAACTCTTCAGATTAAGGAATATGGCAGTCCGATTTTGCAACAAATTACCTCCCCTCAATTTAGTCCTAAACAAACCAGGAGCACTGTGAAGTCTCCTATAGATTTTGGCAGTGAAAAAGAAGAGGGAGAATATCAAATGTTGAGCATCAAAAAATTAAAACTGATAATGACATTGCTAATGGAAAATAGATAACCTTGTTTCAATAGGTTATTTCGGGTTTTGAAGACAACAAATTAGGAAAACCCCCTCAAGGGAGGGGGAGAGGAAGAAATACCAAACAATCTAAATGAAGTTCCTCTCATGGAACATGAGAGGCCTCAATGGCCTGCCCAAACACAGGGAAGTCAGTGCAATAAGAAATCAAGTGAATCTAACTATTATCATGTTGTAAGAAACAAAAACTGATAAGATTCAGTCAAAACAAATATCAAACAAAATATGGAATCAAGGGGATATGGTTTGCAAATCATCCAGAGGAGCATCTAGAGGCCTTATAAATTTGTGGGATCCCTGGATAGTAGAAGGCACCATTATTCAAAAATATGATAGGGTTCTTAGTGTTTTATTTAAGGAAATAAACAAAAACAGGTCATGGATCCTTTCAAATATTTATGCCTCGACTTAAATTCAAGAGACAGCTCTACTATGGGAGTACTTAGGCAATCTGAGTGAAATCTTCCATAATGTCCCCTAGATTTTGGCTAGGGATTTTAACACTCCTCTTTACCCTTCAGAAAAAATGGGTGGAAATGGACCACCTATCAGGAGCATGGATGAGTTCAATGACTTTGTGAACTCCAACATGTTGATGGATGTAAAACTTAGAGGAGCAAATTATACCTAGAGCAATCGACGGATAGGGTGTCATCTCATTCAAGAAAGGCTTGATAGGTTTTTTCTATCAAAGGAGGCTACAAATTTGTTCAGTGATTCTACCTTGCAAGCCCTTCCTAAAATTACCTCAGATCATAATCCCATTTTTTTGGAGATCCCTAACTCTCTGTCCTTCAAGAAACCTTTCAGATTTCAATCTATGTGGATCAAACATCCCAATTTTAGAGATAACTTAAGTCAGTGGTCGTAGCAACCTGTCAGGGGTAGTGCAACTTTTAAACTTGTTGGAAAATTAAATTTTGTTAAGGAAAAGCTTCAAAATTGGAACAAAGAGGTCTTTGGGAACCTCTTTGAAAATAAAAAATAGGTTGTTGAAATTTTGAAGATAATTGATCAAAGGATCCAACATGGTGATGTTGATGAAACTACTAGGCAGGAGGAAAGAACAAAACTAGCAGAGTTTCATAACATTTTGGCCTGCGAGGAAATCTATTGGAGGCAAAAATCAAGGGTTATTTGGTTGAAATATGGAGATTCAAATTCCAAGTTTTTTCACGTCACCACACTTAGAAATAGAAGCAATAACAAGATAATTTTTTTAAAAAAGTAGATGGTTCTATTACTCAAGATTTAACAGAAATAAGAAAGGAGGCAGTAACTTATTTCAATTATATCCTTGGTCAGGAATCACAGTACAATGAGGAGGCCAAATATATTCTATTGCAATCCATTCCTAGCATAATAAATGATGATATAAACCTTATGCTTCTAGCTCCCTTTTTTGATGAGGAAATTAAGGAAACCTTGTTTAGCATGGAGCCAGAAAAGCCCCGGGACCCGATGACTTTCCACCTCATTTCTATCAAGATTTTTGGGACATCATAAGTAAGGATGTAGTTTTTGCTGTCAGAGAATTCCAAGCAAGAAATCATATCCCAAAAGGTATCAACTCTACTTTTATTTCTCTAATTCCTAAGAAGCAAACCCTTTGAATATATGGCTGACTTTAGGTCAATTAGTCTATGCAATGTTTCTTACAAGATCATAACTAAAGCCATTGCAAATAGAATGAGAGATATTATACCCCTCATCATAGATCCATGCAAGGGAAGCTCTATCCAAGGTAGGTCAATCTTGGATGGAGTTATCACAGTTCATGAAGCTTTGCACTCTGCTCATAAGACTAACAGGTCTATTTTTGCCCTCCAGCTTGATATGAACAAAGCATTTGACAAGATAAATTGGGACTTTCTTATTGTTGTCCTCCTTAAGTTTGTATTTCACCACCAATGGGTTAATTTGATCAAAGAATGTATTTCTAAAGCATGGTTCTCGATTCTAGTTAATGGAACAACTGATGGTTACTTTCAAATTCATAGAGGAATTCGGTAGGGGGACCCTATCAGCCCCATGTTATTCATCATTGTGGAAGAAGCTTTAGGTAGAACCATCAAAAATACTTGTAGTTCAAGGCTAATATCGGGAATCAAGGAAACATCTCTCACTAGGTCTTTTTATCACCAACAATTCATCGATGATACCCTTATATTGACTAAGGCATCGGTGGTTGAGGCCAAAATAATTAAATACATCCTGCAACTCTATGAGGACGTTGCTGGTCAAAAAGTTAATTTTAGTAAAATTAAGTTATATTTCTTGAACACCCCCATTCAGAGGTAAGGAAGGATTTCAAAAATTTTAGGGTGTGATATAGATAACCTCCCCACTTTGTATCTTGGTCTCCCTATTTTCATGGGTTCTCCGAGAGAGACAATGTGGGACAGGGTTATTGAAAGAATTCAAAAGAAACTTGCTGGATGGAAAGGCCATCTTCTATCTCAAGTAGGAAAGCTAACCCTCACTAAGGCCTCTCTTCAGAGCATTCCAGTCTATTTCCTCTCCATTTTCAAAGCCCCTGTGAAGGTTTTCTAGAAAATTAAGAAACTCCAAAAAGAATTTTTATGGACTGGATTAGAGGAGAAAAAAATGATACACCTTGTAGGATGGACCAAAGTGTGCAGACCCAAGGAAAATGGGTTCTTAGGTCTGAGGAGAATTGCTCATATAAGTTTAGCTTTACTAGCTAAGCAGGCGTGGCATCTCATTTCTGGTGAAGAAAAAGAATGGACAACTATCATCAAATGAAAGTATCTTCAAAATATGGAATTTCTAAGTGACTCAGTTCCAATCAGAGGTTCCGCTTTTTGGAAAGCAATTCTTAATTGTAAGGAAATCATAAAAAAGTTTTAAGATGGGTTTTAGGCAATGGTGAGAGGATAAATTGCTGGAATGACAGGTGGGCTAAGGATGAACCTCTGATGCAATATCCTAACTTAGCCTGAATCAAAGATATCACAGAAGAACTCATTGGAAGAAAAGTCTTTGATTATATGGTTGAGGACAGAGGTAGAATGAAGTGGAAACAAATAAGAATTTAGGGATTTCAAGTGGAATCAAATGATCTTTGTAACATTCTCGAGCAACAGTTTATCCCCATGAGACCCAAGGAATATCAAGTGACTTGGGATCCTATGAAAAATAGGTAGTTCACTGTTAAATCAGCTTACAAGCTTTTGCTTGATGACGAAAAATTTATCCTCCAAAAGGACTTAGTTTGGATAAAAAAATTAATTCAAAATATTGTAGTCTTTTCATGGCTAGTTATCCAAGGAAAAATTCTAACCATTGATAATATGATGCGTAAAGGTATTTGTATCACTAATCATTGTTATCTGTGCAGGGCTAATTGGGAGACCATTTATCACATTTTCCTTGAGTGCCATTTTTCCTTGATTGTCCTAAGTGGGGTTTTTCAGGCCTTCAATATTTCATGGGTTAAACCAACCATCGTACTTGATTTATTCATCCAGTGGCCTTGCCCCTTTTCAATCCAAAGACTTAGATACATGTGAAAATTTTTTCTCTATCACTATCTTTGGTAGGTGTGGTTAGAAAGGAACCATAGAGTCTTTAATGAGTCTATCCATGATCATCAAACTATAATTGCCAGGATCCTATCCTTTGCAAATGAGAATGTGAACCTTATCCCTTTTGATAGTTGTAAACCTCATCTGTAGGAGACCATGATTGCTCAATATTTAAGCTTAACCTTGTTAGATGAGTCTGTGCCTAGGGTAGTCAACCCCAGAGCCAATGTTAAGTGGTCTCCACCTCCTATGGGTTGGTTTAAGCTTAATTTTGATGGAGCAGCTAAGGAAAATTGATGCAGGAGCATCTCGGGCAGCACAACAATCTTGCATCACCGAAAAGAAAAACAAAAAAAGTTCAAAGTTTGCAAATTTTGCTAAGTATAAAATTGGTCGCGATATCATGACACAAATGTCATCGCGATATCGCGACGTATTTTGAGAACCGTGGCAAGCGCAAATAATGGTCGCGATATCGCGACACAAATGTCGTCGCGATATCGCGACGTATTTTAGAACCATGGCAAGCGCAAATAATGGTCACGATATCGCGACACCAAAGTTGTCGTGATATCATGACACTTTGGCAGCCGAAGTCACAAGCCACAAAAGTGTCGCGATATCGTGACACTTTGGCAGCCGAAGTCACAAGCCACAAAAGTGTCGTGATATCATGACACTTTGGCAGCCGAAGTCATAAGCCACAAAAGTGTCGCGATATCGCGACACTTTGGCAGCCGAAGTCACAAGCCACAAAAGTGTCGCGATATCGCGACACTTTGGCAGCCGAAGTCACAAGCCACAAAAGTGTCGCGATATCGCGACACTTTGGCGCACGAAGTCACAAGTCACAGAAGTGTCGCGATATCGCGACACTTTGGCAGCCAAAGCCAAAACACAAAGAAGTGTCGCGATATCGCGACACATTAGCAGACAAAGCCAAAGTGGCAGTTCCAGGTGGCAGTTCCAAGTGGCAGTTCCAGGTGGCAGTTCCAAGTGGCAGTTCCAGAGGCCGTTAAGGCCGTTCCAAGTGGCAGTTTCAGAGGCCGTTAAGGCCGTTCCATATGGCAGTTCCAGAAGCCGTTAAGACGGTTACGAACGGCGGTGCAGCACGAAGCATGGATCATAAAAGGGATTTTTTTGAAGGATTCGGGAGGCTGGGAAGAGACGAAGGCTGCAGTTGTATTTGACATTCAAAGCACTGTGTATTTATTTTCATGGTCTTTATTGTAAAAGCTTCCATGCTTCAAAATAATAAAACTACGTCTTTCAAATAAAATTGCATCATTTTATTTGTGATTAATTTGGCTCCCCATCAAGTGGTATCAGAGCAGTAAGATTTTGAGTGTGTTGAGCAAAGCGCCGAATGTGAGGCAGCTCACACTAGGATCTGGGGTTACGGGTTTCTGAGAAACTATGAGACAGAATGCCATCGTGAAGAAATCATGGTGCTGGAAGGAACGTGGTTCCTGAAGGAGACTTCCGTGCATTGCAGAGACAAGTGTTGGCATTGCAGGAAGAATTGCGCAGAGGAGTAGAGCCAAGAGGAGAAGATCGTAGCGATGATGACGGAGTTGAAGACCCGTCTGAAGAGGAAGAAGAAGAAATGAGTGCCGCAGAGTCTCGAATGATTAAAGCCATTTCGCAGATTGGGAAAAGGCCAAAGATTGACGTTTCTACGTATTCTAGAAATTTAAATCCAGAAGAATTAATTGATTGGATTAATGACATGGAAGAATATTTCGATTATGAGGACGTTGAAGATCCAAATCGAATTAAATTTTCCAGAACAAAATTAAAAGGCCATGCTGGCATATGGTGGAAAGGAGTGCAGTTGGAAAGAAATCAGAGAGGAAAAGAAAAGATCTCCAGGTGGGATCGAATGGTGGAGAAACTTAAATGGCAGTTTATTCCAGCAGATTACGAATTAGATCTGCTGAGAAAAATGCAGAGTTTGCGCCAGTCCAGCAAAACTGTTAAAGAGTATACTGAGGAATTTTTTAAAATTTCTATTAGAACCGGTCATACGGAAGCAAATAAAGAAAGAGTAGCCCGTTACATTAATGGGTTGAGAACCAGCGTGCAAGAAGAATTGAGTCTGGTTCGAATGAACAACATTGAAGATGCTTACCAGTTTGCTCTAAAAGTGGAAGAGAAACTAAATCGTAGATTTGACAGCAAGCAAAGAGGAAGAGGTCGTGGTGGACGAACTGGTGGAAGAACCAGTGGAATTAAATATGATGATCAAAAACAAAATGGTGAAACCAACAATCGCCAGGAACAGAAGGAGGAGAATGCTTACCGACCCCGTAATCAGAACAATGATTATCAAAGGGGACGAGGAAGAGGTGGACGCGGATATGGCAGAGGTAGATTCTGTGGAACCTGTTTTAATTATGGAGAAGAAGGGCATCGATCATATGAGTGTCCCAAACACCAAGAAGCACCAAACAGAAGGCCTGAAGGTAATGCCAGAGCTGTAGTTGCTGAGGATGGTGTTGAATTCGAGCACTCTGAAGAAGCAGAGCATGAAGAAGTGATGATCACAAGGAGAACTTTGTTGAATGAAGAGAAGGAACCAGATCAATGAAAAAGCCTATTTTGCACAAGGTGCAAATGTTTAGGTAAAATCTGTAATATTATTATTGATAATGGTAGTACAGACAATTTGGTTTCTGAGGAAATGGTAACTAAGTTAAAGTTAGATAGAAGACAACACCCGCATCCATACCGGATTGCATGGTTGCAGAAGGATCATAGAGCATTGGTCAATGAACAATGCTTGGTCAAGTTCAAAATTGGAAGATACCAGGATGAGGTCCTGTGTGATATTTTGTCGATGGATGCTTGCCATTTGTTGCTTGGAAGACCATGGCAATTTGATAGACGTGCAGCGCATGATGGACATGCAAATACCTATTCCCTGACAAAATATGGAGTACGCCACAAACTGAAGCCATTAAAGGAGGTTGAGGAAAAGGTATGCAATAATGCTAGAATTTGTTTAGTAGATGGCAGAAAATTTTTGGATGGTATAAAGAGGGATTCAATGTGTTATGCATTAATTCCTACTATAAAAAGAGAAGATACTACTAACATTCCAGCAGAAGTTGAACATCTGTTAGCAGAATTTCCTGATATTATATCAGACAATGTACCTGAGGGTTTGCCACCAATGAGGAAGATTAGTCATCAGATTGACTTAATGCCAGGATCTAGCTTACCCAACAAGGCAGCCCATAGAATGTCTCCTGTTGAGAATGAAGAGTTGAACCGACAAGTTCAGGAATTGTTGAGGAAGGGTTTGATTAGAGCAAGTTTGAGCCCTTGTGCAGTGCCAGCAATACTTGCACCAAAGAAGAATGGTGAATGGCGAATGTGCATTGATTCTCGAGCCATTAATAAAATTACTATTAAATATCGCTTTCCATTACCCGGAATGGACGATATAATGGATTGCTTGAGTGGAGCTAAATACTTCACTAAGATTGATTTGAAGAGCGGATATCATCAGATACGTGTTAGAGAGGGTGATGAATGGAAGACAACCTTTAAAACCAGAGAGGGTTTGTATGAGTGGTTAGTTATGCCATTTGGATTGACTAATGCACCCAGTACATTTATGAGGTTGATGAATGAAGTATTGCATGACTTCTTGGAAAAGTTTGTGATCGTGTATCTGGATGATATTCTGATTTTTAGTAAAACATTGGATGAACATTTGTTGCATGTTCGGACAGTTTTTGAAAAACTGCGTGAGGAATAGTTATTGATAAATATACATAAGTGCAATTTTGTACAGAAAGAGTTGATATACCTGGGATTTGTCATCTCAGAGGAGGGTCTGAAAATGGATCCTGAGAAAGTGAAGGCTATCCTTGAATGGCCTGCTCCAAGGAATGTGATAGAGGTAAGATCATTTCACGGTCTTGCAAGTTTCTATAGAAAGTTTATTAGAGACTTTAGCAGTATTTGTGCACCCCTAACAAAAACTATGAGAGGGGATAAGAGAGAATTTAAGTGGACTGCCAAGGCAGATACCAGCATGAACATATTGAAGAAGAAAGTGACAGAACAGCCCATTCTGGCACTTCCAGATTTTAATAAAGTGTTTCAGGTTGACTGTGATGCCAGTGGCAGTGCCATTGGAGCTGTGTTGAGTCAAGAAGGTAAACCCGTTGCATATTTTAGTGAAAAATTGAATGATGCTAGAAAGAAATACTCTGTTTATGATCAAGAATTCTATGCTATAATTTAGGCTCTTAAGAAATGGAGACATTATTTGCTAACCAAAGAGTTTGTTTTATATACTGACCATCAAGCTTTGCAGTATATCAATAGTCAAGGTAAACTTAACCAACGACATTTGAAGTGGGTTGAATTCTTGCAGAGTTATACCTTTGTACTAAAGCATAGAAGTGGCAAATCTAATAGAGTTGTAGATGCCTTGAGTAGAAGGCATAATTTGTTGATAGAAATGAGAGTGCAGGTTGTTGGGTTTGATGAACTCAAGAGTTTATACCCAACAGATCCAGATTTTGCAGAGGCATGGACAACATGTGTGTCTCCTACTACTGTGGATCGCACTAAGTGGTTGGATTTCATGATCCAAGATGGGATGTTGTTTCGACAGAATCAGTTGTGCATTCCATGAAGTTCCATGAGGGAAAATTTGATCAAAGAGAAACATAGCGGAGGACTAGCAGGGCATTTTGGCCATGATAAGACCATTGCTCTTGTTAGTGAGAATTACCATTGGCCCCAGTTGCAGCAAGATGTGACCAGATTTGTGTAGGGTTGCAGAGTGTGCCAGATGGCAAAAGGTGTCAGCCAAAATATAGGAATGTACCAGCCATTGCCTGTACCAGAGAGACCATGGGAAGACATCAGTATGGATTTTGTTCTTGGTCTGCCAAGAACACAACGTGGAAATGATGCCATTTTTGTTGTTGTTGATAGGTTTTCAAAAATGGCTCATTTTATTCCATGTCAGAAGACAAGTGATGCGGTTCACATTGTCGGCTTGTTCTTCAAGGAGGTAGTCCGACTTCATGGTCTACCCCAAAGCATTGTCTCGGACAGAGATACCAAATTTGTGGGTTATTTCTGGAGAACTCTATGGAAGAAGCTGAAAACAGACTTGAAATTCAGTTCTGCGTACCATCCACAGACTGATGGACAGACCGAAGTAGTCAACAGAAGTTTGGGTAATCTTCTACGATGTCTAGTAGGAGATAAACCTAAGGGATGGGATCTGATTTTACCACAGGCAGAGTTTGCTTACAACAATTCTGTCAATCGCAGTACTGGTAAATCACCATTCCAGATTGTGCATGGGTACAGCCCGAGAAACGCTTTTGAGTTAAGACCGATGGATAAAGCAGACAAGTGCAGTGCTAAAGCTGAAGACTTTGCAGCACACATGAAGACTTTACATGAAGAGGTCCAGCAGCATATCAGTCAAATGAATGCTACTTACAAAGCCCGAGCCGATTAGAAGCGGCGTTTCAAAGAATTCCAGGTGGGGGATGAAGTCATGGTTCATTTGCGTAAGGAACGTTTTCCTCGCAAAACATACAATAAGTTGAAGATGAAGAAGTTTGGACCATGTCGGATCATAGGTAAACGAGATTCAAGCAATGCCTATGAAGTTGATCTACCAAGTGAACTGAATATTTCACCTATCTTCAATATTTCAGACTTGGTTGAATATCATGCAGGAAGTTGTAGTGAACCACCCAGTCCAGATTTGTGGAACATTCCTACATCCACTCCAGACAAAGAAGAAATTGAAGACATACTCGACACTCGTGAAGGCAAAAGTACCTAAAATAGGCAATATTCGGAGTATTTGGTCAAATGGAAGAACCGACCTATCAAAGATGCCACATGGTTGTCCAAATCAGAGGTTGATCGTTTGGGTTTTCCTCTAACAGCCCAGAAGTGAGGATCACTTCTAAAAAAATCTACCCCGGGTGTCTGATGCAGGAGCATCTCGGGCAGCACAACAATCTTGCATCACCGAAAAGAAAAACAAAAAAAGTTCAAAGTTTGCAAATTTTGCTAAGTATAAAATTGGTCGCGATATCGCGACACAAATGTCGTCGCGATATCGCGACGTATTTTGAGAACCGTGGCAAGCGCAAATAATGGTCACGATATCGCGACACAAATGTCGTCGCGATATCGCGACGTATTTTAAAACCATGGCAAGCGCAAATAATGGTCGCGATATCGCGACACCAAAGTTGTCGCGATATCGCGACACTTTGGCAGCCGAAGTCACAAGCCACAAAAGTGTCGCGATATCGCGACACTTTGGCAGCCGAAGTCACAAGCCACAAAAGTGTCGCGATATCGCGACACTTTGGTAGTCGAAGTCACAAGCCACAAAAGTGTCGCGATATCGTGACACTTTGGCAGTCGAAGTCATAAGCCACAAAAGTGTCGCGATATCGCGACACTTTGGCAGCCGAAGTCACAAGCCACAAAAGTGTCGCGATATCGCGACACTTTGGCAGCCGAAGTCACAAGTCACAGAAGTGTCGCGATATCGCGACACTTTGGCAGCCAAAGCCAAAACACAAAGAAGTGTCACGATATCGCGACACATTAGCAGACAAAGCCAAAGTGGCAGTTCCAGGTGGCAGTTCCAAGTGGCAGTTCCAGGTGGCAGTTCCAAGTGGCAGTTCCAGAGGCCGTTAAGGCCGTTCCAAGTGGCAGTTTCAGAGGCCGTTAAGGCCGTTCCATATGGCAGTTCCAAAAGCCGTTAAGACGGTTACGAACGACGGTGCAGCACGAAGCATGGATCATAAAAGGGATTTTTTTGAAGGATTCAGGAGGCTGGGAAGAGACGAAGGCTGCGGCTGTATTTGACATTCAAAGCACTGTGTATTTATTTTCATGGTCTTTATTGTAAAAGCTTCCATGCTTCGAAATAATAAAACTGCGTCTTTCAAATAAAATTGCATCATTTTATTTGTGATTAATTTGGCTCCCCATCAAAAATATTGGAAGAGCAGGCACTGGTGGTATTGTGTGAGATCATAATGGAAATATGATGCTTGCATTTTTTGAATATTTGGGAACAAGGACGAACAACGAAGTTGAAGCTATAGCTATGTGGAGAGGCCTTCAAATGACTCAAGACTTAGAAGGCAATTTGATCGTAGAAGGAGACTCTATGCATGTTATAAATCTCCTAAATAATTGGAAAACACCTCCTTAGAGGATTAAAATAATTGTTGAAGATGCTAGGATCCTTTTCCAGGGAAGACAAGACAGAAAAGCCCAACATGTCTTTCGAGAAGCTAACAAAATTGCTGATAAGCTGGAAAATTTGGGTGTCGATGGTGATGAACTTTTCAAATGGTAACATGATGTCCCGAGTGAAGTAGAGGAGCTTATTCAACAAGAATGCAAAGAATTATAGTCAAATTTACCAATAAGGAAGGCACTGTAAGTTTGAAGGCTAGGAGTATTCTTGTCTCTTTTTTGAACTGGACTCACAATAAAAATTATCTGAGCTATCAGTATTTATGGATGCTGCTTGTAAATACCACAAAGACTAATGGGGACAGTCACATTTTAGATAACATGGCTCCTAGTCATATTAGTAATTTGAGGTTTGTTGATAATCACAAGGAATGAAAGAAACAACAATATAAGACTTCGAATCAAAGCCACGTGGACCACCAGATAGCCACCGCCATAAATCTAGTGAGCAGGTTCACTTCTCCAATGCTGATTGGCCAAGATAGTATGTGGTACCAAAGAATTTCATATGCTAAAGAAAGCAATTACCAAAAAATTATTAAGAGTAACTGTCAATACAAAGTTTTTGGGAGTTTTTTCAGTACTCTGCTATATGTGTCTACAGCTTTTTGTTTCTCCATTGTCTTAAGGAAGGGATCTATGTCTGTTTATTTTTTTAATTATGATGCATGTGTGTTTTCTCGGGGTATACCCAAAATGTTGTATGGGAAATTTCTTTTTGATAACAGGCTATGTGCCTTACTAGATGTAATGGATTTGGTGGCATGTAGATTTTACATATATAGGATCCTTAGTAAGGATATGTTCATCAACAACCCTGGGTTGATTTTTGTAAAAGGTTTTGGGTCAACCTGTAAAACCCGGTATTAATGCTATAGTATCTTATATACCAAAAAAAAAAAAAGATTCATTGAATTTTCCAGTACATATGGTATATGTTTGAATAATTCTTCAAATTATTATCCACAAGGAATTGACCTAGAAAAATCTATCGATAAGAATTTGCTTCAAATTCTAAAAGATAACAAAAGGAATTAGTATTTGCTTTTAAACCAGGTGTTATGGGCTGATAGGATAATAATGAAGAAGTTAATAGGCATATATCCTTATACCTTGGTGTATGAAAAATAAGCTATTATTCCTATACACCTTGAAATACTTGCTCTAAAGTTAGCTAGTTGGGATGATTCACCAAATGAAAATCCTATAGAGATAAGGCTAGTGTAACTATTGCAGATGGAGGATCATAGGAATAAATCCTATGAAAATTTTTAGAAACATTTGAAACAAACTAAAGGATGGTTTGATAAAAGAGCTACATGAATATAATTCAAGATTAGAGACTCATTCCTAATATGAAACAAGGAGAAAGCAAAACTAGACAATTATCAAATGTTTAATTCATTCTAGGAAGACCCATATAAGATTGTTGCAGTCGAAGAAAATAATGCTTTTTATATACAAGATCAGGGAGGGAGATTGCAGTCAATCCTGATAAATGGATACCATCTTAAGTTGTACTTCAAGTAAATCCTTCCCCCTGTATTATATGTACATAGTTGTATTATATGTTCATTATTTTTTATTTTTATATAAAAATAAAATAGAGAGTGTCACCACTAGCAAGCTTCACACCATGAAAAAATAGTCAAAGAAAACTCTTAACTCACCTATGGTCTGTGCCACATCCAAAGGCATGCTAAAAGGAATAAAGTATTAAATGGAGCATAACCATCGATAGGCTCCATGCCATGATCAAGCATAGTCAACATGGAGGAAGCAGCTAACAAAATATTCTCATGCAAGGTTCATATTTTACCCCCAGTTCAAGAATTTTTAGTGTGCAACTAAGTGTAGTCCAACTACTACATTAATGGCAAAATATGTGCATGCAAGCTATTTAAGCTAGGGCTTCGATAATAATTCTATTTTTCTAAGCTTCAAAGAGTGTTTGCAAAGAGACACTGAGATCCTTGCAGAGGCTTTGAAAGAGCAATTACATAAACTTCTTCATACATTCAATTGACTACAATGGTACCTCCAACTCCAAATAAGACCATTGAGGCTAAAATAAATAAGCATGTACATTTCCTATATACAACTATTTTAGTAGTTGACACCATAATGAAATGGGAGACGGAGGACTAATTGAGAAAATACATTGATAATAGAGTTTTCATGAGACTCTTAGATTTGAGATTAGGTTCTTGTGTTGTTTACTCTCTCTTATATTTTTATATTTGACTCTGTTCACCCATACCCTAAGTTGGTTTATGCAATTATCAAATTTTATGACCCAAATAATAGGGTAATAAAAATAGCTCATTGTAGAGTCCTATTTAAGCTGACTCCTAAAGCCTATTGTAACCTCTTTACCATGGGTAGAAATTCCCAGGTTATCCTTAATCCTTTTCACCCAAAAAGAGCAAACTAAGTTTTATACATTGAAGGGGCATCCTAAGAATAGGGAACATTTTAAGAATTGGCTATATATGAAGTTTAAAAGCTTGGTAATCAAAGATCATTTACCAACAATCCCAATTGCCACTAAGCAGTTCGCCAATCCAAAGTTTTTTTCCATGCTAGTAGCATTAGCAAGGTTGAATTCTGATATAAATGTGCAAGATTAGTAGATAGCTACAAATTACTATATTTCAAATGAAAAATGTATGATATGTCTCAAATAGACAACAATACCAACCCCATTTATTTTTATTGGCCCTCTTTCCTTTGTAAAAGGATCCATGAATAGTTGGTTAAAATGAAGAAGGATTCTCAAGCTGCCTCATTCAGATATTGTTCTAACTTCACATGGCTATTTTTTAGTGCCACCATGCAAGAGATGCCCTAGGTAGTAGTGATGACAAAAGATGAAAATGGGAACCCCCTACTACTTTATGTATGGATGAAAGTCTTGAGTCAGTCTGAATCCTCTTATAATTTTAATAGAAAATTTTTAGGGCCAGCCCTTTGATGGAGAGCCAAGCTTTCTAATCAAACCCAATTCTCATTCAAAAACTTGGAAAGATTTACAAAAATGGTAGCAGTCTACGAAATAAACTCCTTTATTTTGAAAGAAAAAAAATAGCCCAAACAGGTCCAGAATGGCCCTGTTGCCTTCAAATTTGCAACTCTGTCTCAGTAGTTTCCGACCCCTTGTGCATGCGTTTGATTCCCCTTTTTGTTGGATGCTCCTGCATCAGACACCCGGGGTGGATTGAGAAGTGACCTTCACTTCTATATTGTTAGAGAAAAACTTAGGTGGTCAACCTCTGTTTTGGACAACCAAGTTGCATCTTCTATAGGTCTACCCTTCCACTTGACCAAATATTCTGAATACTACCTGTTCTTGGTACTTCTACCTTCTTGAGTTTCTAGTATTTCCTCCATCTCATCTGTTGAGCAAGGTGCAGCAAAAGCAGTGCAAAAGGATTGTAATTGTTGTCAACACAGAAAGAGTGATGCAGTTGAAGCAGTTCAGAGGTCAGTCAGATCAAGTGCAAAAAATCTCAAGAAAAACGAGAGGGGACCCGAGATCCAGAAATTTGCGAGAAAAAGACAAGGAAGAAAAGCGTCGCGATATCGCGACATGGTTCTGTCGCGATTTCGCGACAAAAAGTAGGAGAGAGAAAGTGCAAGAAAAAATGTCGCGATTTCGCGACATATCCGAGGAGAGAGAAAAAGCATGCCAAAATGTCACGATTTCGCGACATGTCGAGTTTTCGCTGAGGAGAGAGAAAATGTGTCGCGATTCGCGACAAAAAGCAGGAGAGAGAAATTGCAAGCCAAATTGTCGCGATTTCGCGACATGTCTGAGGAGAGAGAAGATGCAAGTAAGATTGTCGCGATTTCGCGATATGCTGGAAGAAAAGGCACTAACTAAGAAAAGTGTAGCGATTTCGCTACATGTTGCAATTTCGTTGGTGAAAGCGAAGAAAAGGCACTAAGTAAGGAAAGTGTAGCGATTTTGCTACAGGCTCTAAATGCAAAGGATGAAAGATGTAGCGATTTCGCTACAAGCTTGAAACACTAAGAACAAAAGTGCAGCGATTTCCTAACTATTTCGAAAGGCAAGGTAAAAAGGTGTAGCGATTTCGCTACAGGTTGAAAGTGCATAGTGCGAAGGTGTAGCGATTTCGCTACAGGTTTGAAACACATGTTGGGAAGGTGCAGCGATCTTGCTACGAGTTCAAAGTGCAAAGTGGAAAGGTGTAGCGATATCGCTACACGTCGGAGTTTCACTAGCTAGCAGCAAAGAAAAATGCTAAGGCAACAATGGTGTAGCGATTTCGCTACATGTAAGGTTTCGCGGCTGCATGGAGTAAAAAATTGTACGGAGGCCAGAAGCGTCGCGATTTCGTGACGGCAATGAGGATGACGTCAGCAAGACCAAAAACGTCACGATTTCGCGACATCTTAGAAGATGACGTCAGCAAAACCAAAAAGTGTCGCGATTTCACGACAGGGTGAACGAAAAGCCATTGCAAGCCGAAAACGTCGCGATTTCGTGACATCTTTGAAGATGACGTCAGCAAGTTTAAAAAATGTCGCGATATCACGACAAGGTTGCCAGAGAAGCCTCAGGAAGCCGAAAGTGTCGCGATATCGCGACAAAGTTGAGGATGACGTCAGCAAAGCAGAAAACGTCGCGATATCGCGACATGTAAGGTTTTGGGGTTGCTTACAGAAAGGAAGTCTAGGAGAAAGAAAACGTCGCGATATCGTGACAGGTAATGTTTTGGCGGGAAAAAGTCAAAGATACATGCATTGTGACAAGTGGCAAATAGCGCCAATTACGATAAACCTAACTGGAGTCAGATCTGCAGTTCCAAGTGACAGGTGGTGAGAATGCATAGGAGAAATTCATGCTGCAGTTAACTGTAGTTACAAGTGAAAGTGACTAGACAACGAATTTAAGAAGAGAACGGCTGTTGCAGGGCCGTGATGCTGCAAGCTGGCGTAAAGAGCAGTTTTTCAGATAATCTCTACAAACAAGAAATTCTCTCGATGGTTGTGCTTGACTCACAAGAAAGTAATGGGTAGAATAGAAGGATCGACACCGTTTAGAAAAGAGTGCAAAAGAATTAGAAAGAGCAATTACGTAGATTTTGGAAGAACAAGATAATAGAGCATCGAAACGTGCAGAAGGGTTGTCAGTATATGCAGAGAAAAATACTATCAATATGTGCGAGAATGTGCGAGAGAAGAAGGACTATCGAGTATATGCGAGAATATGCAGAGAAAAAGATGGTCAGAATGTCAGTAAGAAAGCGGCTAAAAGGCGGATCAGGTCAGAGAAGGATTAATGCATTGATCGTAGCCGAAAGTACATGAAATATTGGAGGGAAAATTGAGCCGTTTCAAATTGAGCCATTCGAGGAAATCAAGGATATAAGGATCGAGCTAGCACGAGTTAGAAGGTTACCGCAAGCTGTCTTGTATTGAATAAATCAAAAGGCAAAGTGTGGTAAGTGTCTTGCATGAAGAACAGCAAGAGAACTAAAACCTGTATATTCTTCTTGTAAAATAACGAGAGAGGTTTTAGATTTGAAAGGAAGATATTGAGTCTCTAACAAGTCTCTTTATGCTTCGTGAGATAAAATTGCATGAGCTATAGACCGATGAAGGGTCTTGCAAAGAGAAGGCATTTTTATGTCCATTTATCTTGCAAAATAGAAATCCAAGTTGGTGCTTGGATAAAGGGGTTGGTGCTCCTATCATGTTGTAGCGAGATAAATCGGGGGTTGGTGCTCCTTCCGGTGGGTCTCTGGTAAACAATTGTAAATATTGAATCCTTGCAAAGACTGGATTTGGATTGGAGTCCAAACAGTCATTATTTGAGGAGTAGCCACATCGGTGAACCTCGTAAAATCTTGTGTTGTGTGATGCTCATGTGCTATTCTTGCCTTATCTATTTTTCTTTTTAAGTTTGCATGTTTAAGTTTTAATAATTGCAGACTCAAGTTTTTAATTAGTTACATTGATTCACCCCCCCCTCTCAGTGTCATTGTGAGAATATCAATTGGTATCAGAGCCAGGCACCTGCACAAGCTTAATCAGCTAAGGTGTTCTTGGGAGATATACAATGGCCGGTGGTGAAGGTTTCTCTTCTAACAAAGCTCCTCTGTTCGATGGAACAAACTATTCTTTACGGAGGCTCGGGATGCGAGACCTATCTATGTGCATTGGGTTATGACATTTGGGAATCTGTTGAAAATGGATACACCACTCCCACTTGTTCCTCCAACGGATGCGGTTGAGAAGAAAAAGTTTGAGAACAACTCGAAAGCCAAGAATGCTATTATGTGTGGATTGGTCGACGGTGAGTTGATACGAATCATGAGCTGCAAATCTGCTAAAGACATATGGGACAAGCTGCAAAGCATTCATGAAGGAGATAACAAAATCAAGGAAGCTAAGCTACAAACACATCGTGCCCGGTTCGAAGCATTAAAGATGACCGATGATGAGAACATTGAAGCCTATCTGCTTGAGAGTAAATGGAATCATCAATGCAATAAGAGGACTCGGGGAAGAAATGGAAGATGCAGTTGTTGTAAAGAAGGTACTAAGAACCCTCAATAAAAGGTTTGATGCAAAGGTTTCTGCCATAGAAGAAGCAAAAGATTTAAATTTTTTTAGTATGGATGAAATGCATGGTTCTCTAACAGCATATGAAATGAGGATTGGTCAAACTAAGCCCTCAGATAGAGAAGCAGCTTTCCAAGCACAGAAAATTATAAAATCTAAACAAGAATCTGAGGAAGAAGAATCTGCAGATGAGACTGAAGCAAACTTTGTTAGGAAGTTAGTAAAGGGAAAAGGAAAGTACAGAGGTAAGTTGCCGTTCAAATGTTTTAACTATGGAGGCATCGGGCACTTTGCAGCAAAATGCCCAATGAAGGAGAAAAATAAAAATGATGAAGGAACACATCCAGAAAGAAATGTCTGGAAAAAGAAACCACATTTTAGAAAAAGGAACTTCAAGAAGAAAAGTTTCATTTCTCAGAACATTGATTCTTACGAAGACAGTTCCAGTGAGGACTACGAAGAAGAAACTGGTGAAGCCTTGTTCATGGCCTTCGAAGAACAAAGAACTAAAGAAACCCAGGAGTGTGAAGAAAAATTAGATGATGAGGTCGAGGTAGATCTGGAAGGTGAGTTGGTGGTTGCTCTTAAAGAGTTAAGTGCAGAAAGGAAAAGAAATAAAAAAATTACAAGAAAATTTGAGGAGGCCAGCAATTTAATAATCAGTTTGAAAGTACAAACTGAAGAGCATAAGAAAAAGTCTGAAGATTTTGAAGCACAACTAATCATGAAAATAAATGAGTGCAACAAGCTAGAAGAAGATATAGTTGGATTAAGGTTGCAGCTAGAAGGGATGAATCGAAAACTGAGTTGTCATCAAAAATTTGAAGACAGTTCTGAGAAACTGAATAAAATGTTGAATAATCAAAGGCCCACAGGTATCAAGTTTGGTTTGGGCTTTGATGAAGGAGAAACCTCAAAGAACTCAAAGGCTGTAACTGTAGAACCAATAAAGATTAAAGACAAGATTAAAGTTGACCAAGATAAGCCGTATCATGCAAAAGAAAACAACAAGTCCAAGCTTGAAAGGAGTGCTGCAAATGATAGATTCATCAAAGTCACTCATCAAAGAAGAAGAAGACCCAGGGCTCCTACCTCCACCTGGCAACAACCACTTCCCAGGTACACTCGTTCCTTTTCTGGTTATTGTTTTAAGTGCAATGCATATGGTCATAAAATTTCAAGCTGTAGATATAATGTAGAACAAAGAAATTTTACTAGTAGAAATATTTTTTCTCCCTTGATAGATTATTTTGTAGAATGTTATAACTGCCATAACTTCGGTCATATTGCAAGGAATTGTCGTAGCTCTTTTGCAGGAAATAAATACCAGGAAAGAAAATATCACTCAACTGGATCAAAACAGTACAGAAAATTTCCCGAAAAACTGTCACAAGCCAATGAAAGGGAGAAAGTAAAACAAGTGACCAGATCTGCTATTAAATCTCAGTGGAAAGAAAAGGAACAACCAATGAAAGACAAGGAATCTTTGATTGTTCAAACAACTCTCAAAGCACAGAATAAATCTGCTCCTTGGATTTTGGACAGTGGATGCTCCAGTCACATGACGGGAGACAAACAGAAGTTTGACAAGCTACGGACATACGAAGGTGGTTACGTAAAATTCGGAAACAATGATGGAGCAAAAATAGTGGGTAAAGGATCTGTTAAGTTAAGTGACGGTAAAATCAACTCTAAGGAAGTTCTTTTTGTGGTAGGACTGAAGCACAACTTACTGAGTGTAAGTCAGATTTGTGACAGAGGTCATGAAGTAATTTTCAAGAAGGAGGGCTATGAAGTAAGGAAGACAAGAAATGGAAAGTTAATAGCCACTGGACTGAGAACTTCTGGAAATTTGTATACTCTCTCGGAGACTTCGAAGGAGCCTACTTGGTTGGTCAAGAAGAAGAAAAGTGGTTGTGGCATAAAAGACTCGGTCACATAAGCTTTGATAATCCGGTAAAAATCAGCTCGAAAAGAGCGATAAGAGACATCCCCACTATTGGTAAACCATCAAACAGCATTTGTGAGTCATGCCAAAAGGGTAAGAAAACTAGAACCTCTTTCAAAGCAAAAGAAAATTTCACTAGCAAGCCATTAGAACTGATTCACCTTGATTTGTGTGGACCCATGAGGACGAGAAAGCATAAATGGATACAAATATTTTATGCTTGTGTATAGATGATTTTTCCGGAATGACATGGGTACTCTTTACGAAACAGAAATCGAAGCCTTTGAGATGTTTAAAACCTTCAAAAATCTTGTTGAGAATCAATCCGGAAAAAGAATTAAATGTTTGAGATCGGATAGAGGAGGAGAGTTTATTTCAAATGAGTTTGCTGAATTCCGTGAAAAACATGGAATAAGAAGACGAGTTCTCGGCGGCAAGAACACCTCGGCGAGAATGGAGTAGTTGAAAGAAAGAACAGAAGCTGTACAGGAAATGGCAAGGACCATGTTAACGAGAGAGCAAAATTGCTGACGGGTTCGGAAAGAGGCGAGTCCATACTGCAGTCTATATTCATAATAGGTGTATGTTAAGGCCGCATGAAAGCAAAACACCTTATGAACTGTGGTTTGGCAAAAGGGCTACAGCAAAATACTTCAAAGTGTTCGGCAGCAAGTGTTACATTAAACGGACTGAAGCCAATCTTGGCAAGTTCGAAGATAGAGCTGATGAAGGTATCTTTCTTGGTTACTCAACAAAAAGTAAAGCTTACACATGCTACAACAAAAGACTAAAGAAAATTGTGGAGAGTGCGGATGTGAAGGTTGATGAAGGCAGGAAACAAGAAATCAGCAATAATGAAAACTACCCAACCTATGAAGAATTTATTGAAGAAGATGAAGATCAAGAAAAAGAAGAGAGACAAAAATCAGATTTAGAGGACTTAGGACTTAGAAAGAGATGAAAATAGAAAATACGAGAACGGGCGGTTGGCGGAAAAATCATCCCAAAGAGCGATTATTGGGGACCCTACGGTTGGCATTCAGACAAGAAGAAGAGTAGTAAATAACTATTCTCTGTTATCCGGTATTGAGCCCAAGAATATTATTGAAGCAAGCACGGATGAAAGTTGGATGGAAGCAGTAAATGAAGAACTATATCAAATTGAGAAAAACAAAACACTGGGAATTAGTACCAAGGCACGAAAATAAAAACATAATTGGTACTAAATGGATATTTAGAAACAAAGCTGAATGAAGATGGACGAGGTTGTAAGGAATAAAGCAAGATTAGTCTATAAGGGATATGCCCAAGTTGAGGGGATTGATTTTGAAGAGACTTTTGCACCCGTGGCCGGACTTGAAGCAATAAGACTGTTTTTGGCTTTAGGTTGTTCATAAGAATTTCAAGGTTTATCGAGATGGATGTAAAATCAGCATTTCCGAATGGAAATCTTGAAGAAGAAGTATATATTGAACAGACTGATGGTTTTCAACTTTGTGATAATCCTAAATTTGTTTGCAAGGCTGAAGAAAGCATTGTATGGCTTGAAACAAGCACCTAGAGCTTGGTATGCAAGGTTGGACAGCTATCTCACTAAGCAAGGATTCAAGAAAGGTATGGTGGATAGCAATTTATATGTGAAAACTAAAAATGGCAATTTCATTGTTCTAGTTGTTTATGTAGATGATATAATTTTTGGGAGTAGCAATGATGAATCATGCAAAGACATAGCAAACAAAATGCAGAAAGAGTTTGAAATGTCTATGATAGGTGAACTTTCATATTTCCTTGGATTACAAGTTAATCAAACTGAAAAGGGGATCTTTATTTCTCAAATTAAATATGTGAAAGAAATGTTGAAAAATTTCACTATGGAAGATAGTAAGCCAGTAAGCACCCCCATGACAACAAGATGCAAGTTGAGCAAGGATGATAAATCTCCAGATGTTGATCAAACAATGTACGAGATCAATGATTGGGAGCTTGTCTGTATTTGACGACAACCAGACCAGGATATCTTACAAGTTGTTTGCATGGTTGCAAGATTTCGAGCTAGTCCAAAAGAGACTCATGTAACGACTGTGAAAAGGATCTTTAGGTACCTCAAGGGTACTATGGAGTATGGGCTGTGGTATCCAAAAGGAAAAGACTTCACTCTCTTTGCATATTACGATGCAGATTGGGCCGGATGCATTGATGACAGAAAAAGTACAAGTGGAGGAGCATTTTTCCTTGGAGATAAATTGGTAGCATGGCACGGTAAGAAGCAAGAATCGGTCTCTCTATCCATAGCCGAGGCGAGAATACATTGCAGCAACAACATGCTGCACACAAATACTATGGATGAGACAAACATTGAAAGATCTAGGAATTCACTTCAATGAGCCCATTTCAATCAAATGTGACAACACTAGTGCAATCAACATTTCAAAGAATTCGGTAATGCATTCCCGCACCAAACATATTGCAATCCGGTATCACTTCTTGAAGGATAAGGTTGCGAGAAGGAGAAGTCATATTAGAGTTTGTTCCCACTACTGAGCAAGTAGCGAGACATATTCACCAAACCCTTGCCAAAGGAAGTATTTGAGTACCTTCGGAAGAAGTTGGGAGTAGTCACACTTCCCAAGCACTGACTAGCTATGGGAAATACATTCTCAAGGGGAGTATTCAAGTTATTTATGCTTGAGAATGTTGTGCATGGACTCAGGGGGAGTCTGCAGCAGCCCTTTGGCATTATTGGCAAAGGGGGAGAAGAATTTGAGCAAGGCTACAAAGTGTTGCCAACAATTCCAAAGGGGGAGATTGTTGAGCAAGGTGCAGCAAAGCGAGTGCAAAAGGATTGTAATTGTTGTCAACACGGATAGAGTGATGCGGTTGAAGCGATTCGGAGGTCGGTCGGATCAAGTGCAAAAAATCTCAAGAAAAACGAGAGGGGACCCGGATCCAGAAATTTGCGAGAAAAAGACAAGGAAGAAAAGCGTCGCGATATCGCGACATGGTTCCTGTCGCGATTTCGCGACAAAAAGTAGGAGAGAGAAAGTGCAAGAAAAAATGTCGCGATTTCGCGACATATCCGAGGAGAGAGAAAAAGCACGCCAAAATGTCACGATTTCGCGACATGTCGAGTTTTCACTGAGGAGAGAGAAAATGTGTCGCGATTCACGACAAAAAGCAAGAGAGAGAAATTGCAAGCCAAATTGTCGCGATTTCGCGACATGTCTGAGGAGAGAGAAGATGCAAGTAAGATTGTCGCGATTTCACGATATGTTGGAAGAAAAGGCACTAACTAAGAAAAGTGTAGCGATTTCGCTACATGTTGCAATTTCGTTGGTGAAAGCGAAGAAAAGGCACTAAGTAAGGAAAGTGTAGCGATTTTGCTACAGGCTCTAAATGCAAAGGATGAAAGATGTAGCGATTTCGCTACAAGCTTGAAACACTAAGAACAAAAGTGCGGCGATTTCCTAACTGTTTCGAAAGGCAAGGTAAAAAGGTGTAGCGATTTCGCTACAGGTTGAAAGTGCATAGTGCGAAGGTGTAGCGATTTCGCTACAGGTTTGAAACACATGTTGGGAAGGTGCAGCGATCTTGCTACGAGTTCAAAGTGCAAAGTGGAAAGGTGTAGCGATATCGCTACACGTCGGAGTTTCACTAGCTAGCAGCAAAGAAAAATGCTAAGGCAACAATGGTGTAGCGATTTCGCTACATGTAAGGTTTTCACGGCTGCATGGGGTAAGAATTGTACGGAGGCCAGAAGCGTCGCGATTTCGCGACGGCAATGAGGATGACGTCAGCAAGACCAAAAACGTCATGATTTCACGACATCTTAGAAGATGACGTCAGCAAAACCAAAAAGTGTCACGATTTCGCGACAGGGTGAACAAAAAGCCATTGCAAGCCGAAAACGTCACGATTTCGCGACATCTTTGAAGATGACGTCAGCAAGTTTAAAAAATGTCGCGATATCGCGACAAGGTTGCCAGAGAAGCCTCAGGAAGCCGAAAGTGTCGCGATATCGCGACAAAGTTGAGGATGACGTCAGCAAAGCGAAAAACGTCGCGATATCGCGACATGTAAGGTTTTCGGGGTTGCTTACAGAAAGGAAGTCTAGGAGAAAGAAAACGTCGCGATATCACGACAAGTAATGTTTTGGCGAGAAAAAGTCAAAGATACATGCATTGTGACAAGTGGAAAATAGCGCCAGTTACGATAAACCTAACTGGAGTCAGATCTGCAGTTCCAAGTGACAAGTGGTGAGAATGCATAGGAGAAATTCATGCTTGCGAGTTAAGCTGTAGTTACAAGTGAAAGTGACTAGACAACGAATGTAAGAAGAGAACGTACATTGCGGGGCCGTGATGCTTGCAAGTCAGCGTAAAGAGCGATTTTTAGATAATCTCTGCAAACAAGAAATTCTCTCGATGGTTGTGCTTGACTCACAAGAAAGTAACGGGTAGAATAGAAGGATCGACACCATTTAGAAAAGAGTGCAAAAGAATTAGAAAGAGTAGCTACGTAGATTTTGGAAGAACAAGATAATAGAGCATCGAAACGTGCGAGAAGGGTTGTCGGTATATGCGAGAGAAAAATATTGTCAATATGTGCGAGAATGTGCGAGAGAAGAAGGATTTGTCGAGTATATGGAGAATATGCAGAGAAAAATATGGTCAGAATGTCAGTAAGAAAGTGGCTAAAAGGCGGATCAGGTCAGAGAAGGATTAATGCATTGATCGTAGCCGAAAGTACATGAAAGATTGGAGGGAAAATTGAGCCGTTTCAAATTGAGCCATTCGAGGAAATCAAGGATATAAGGATCGAATTGGCACAGTTAGAAGGTTACCACAAGCTGTCTTTGTATTGAATAAATCAAAAGGCAAAGTGTGGTAAGTGTCTTTGCATGAAGAACAACAAGAGAACTAAAACACTGTATATTCTTCTTGTAAAATAACGAGAGAGGTTTTAGATTTGAAAGGAAGATATTGAGTCTCTAACAAGTCTCTTTATGCTTATGTGAGATAAAATTGCATGAGCTATAGACCAATAAGGGTCTTGCAAAAGAGAAGACATTTTTATGTCCATTTATCTTGCAAAATAGAAATCCAAGTTGGTGCTTGGATAAAGGGGTTGGTGCTCCTATACATTGCAGCGAGATAAATCGGGGGTTGGTGCTCCTTCCAGTGGGTGCTTTGGTAAACAATTGTAAATATTGAATCCTTGCAAAGACTGGATTTGGATTGGAGTCCAAACAGTCATTATTTGAGGAGTAGCCACATCGGTGAACCTCATAAAATCTTGTGTTGTGTGATGCTCATGTGCTATTCTTGCCTTATCTATTTTTCTTTTTAAGTTTGCATGTTTAAGTTTTAATAATTGCAGATTCAAGTTTTTAATTAGTTATACTGATTCACCCCCCCCTCTCAGTGTCATTGTGAGAATATCATCATCTGTGGTTGGAGTAGATGCTGGAATACTCCACAAATATATACTTGGTGTCTCACTACTACCTCCTTCATGGTATTTTGCCAAGTCTAAAATATTAAAAATAGATGATATATTCAGCTCACTTGGCAGTTCCACTTCATAGGCATTTCCTGAATCTCTTTTACCTATGATCCTGCATGGTCCAAACCTCTTCATCTTCAGCTTGTTGTAGGTTTTGCTAGGAAACCTTTCCTTTATCAAATGAACTATGACCTCATCTCCCACTTGGAACTCCTTGAAATGCCTCTTCTGATCTATGTTGGCCTTGTGCTGAGTATTCATCTTACTGATATGTTGTTGTACCTCTTCATGTAAACTCTTTATGTGCTCTCTTCTCACAACCCTTCCATAGATCCTGGTGTAAACTGCCTCACTTTCGACGATTTGCTCACACACTCAGGAACCCTAAGCTCTGATGCCACTTGATGGAGAACCAATCTTTCTAATCAAACCCAATTCTCATTCAAAAACTTGAAAATATTTACAGAAATGGTAGCAGTCTGTGAAATAAACTCCTTTATTCTGAAAGAAAAAAAACAGCCCAAACAGGTCCAGAATGGCCCTCTTGCCTTCAAATCTGCAACTTTGTCTCAATAGTTTTTGACCCCTTGTGCATGCCTTTGCTTCCCCTTTTCGTTGGATGCTCCTGCATCACCCTTAAGATTAAGCATGAACAATTTCCCATAATACCACCTCTAGCATGGGAATCATTACAAATAAATCAATCCAAATAAGGAGACTGGTATCTTCTAACTAAGGGCACAGTGATTAGACTATATGACTTCATAGGAAAACCACTTTTGTTGTATTTTATCACCAGTTGGATGTTTGCATTGGAATATTTTAGACAAGCTGACTATATTAACTCCACTTTTGGCTCTGGAATAATAAAAAAATGCACAATCAACTATCCTTTTAATGTGGAAGATATTACCTTAACAAGGAGGGGCCAGAGTGAGGATATTACTCAGGTGATGGAAAAAATAGGGCTTAGAGAGCTCCCATAAATATGGAGGTATTATCTTTCTAATAAATTTTTGGAAAAGCTAAAAGCTCTTAATGTTGTTAAGGCTCCAAAATTTGAAAGGACTCTGAGGCCACACATTGAGTTTTTTTAAAATAACAAGGAAGATTCCCCATTGGAATAGAATGTGGGAAAAATGGAACCACTACCTTCTTGGAGAGATTTTTATGATCAATTTGCAGATTATGATCTTGAGCACAAAAAAACACCTGAGTTAAAAGAGCTAAAATTTCAAACCATTTAGGAAAAGACTGGTTGGGATGAGGCTAAGATTCTAGATTATGGATAATGAAGGTTGAGACATACTATAGGCTCTAATTTTGTTCATAAATTTGATAATGATTTGTCTGATATATATGATGAACACTATAAAAATTGGAAGGCCAACAATGGAAAAAGCTTAGCATTAAGTTTTAAAAAGTCTGAAATAGGGGAAGAAGTAGAGAGAATTACGACAACAAGAAAAAGGTCAGAAGTGAAAAACAATAAGAAATCCAAACACCTCCAAGTCCTCCATCCCCTCAACCCAAAAAATAGGATGATATTGCAATAGCTCCACCTCTAATGGTTGAAAAGGTACAATAGATTTTTGAACCTTCATAGGAATAGTTGCAGGAATATACTAAAGGGGCTATAATGATGAAGAAGTTGGGATATCTGGTGGTGGAATTGGAAAATATGAATCAGGATCTACAGAGGGTATTAAAGTAAAAAAGAGGCCAAAGCATTTAGCCTTGGGGGTAAAATCTACTCCACAAGAACTAATGAAATATAGGGTAGATTATGCTCCAACCTCTTCTCCTATCAGATTTACTTTTGCAACACCTTATAGACCTCCAAGTCCTTATGTCCAAAATATTGTATCATCTCTATTGTAGCAATAGGAAAATGCTCCAATATCTAACCCACCATTCCCAATTATATTTAAGAGAAAAGGAAATGATTTAGCTAGGAAAGATACTAAATAGGTCAATAAAAATAAGAAAACAGACCAATCACAACACATAATTGAAAAAGCAAATGTTTTAGAAACATAATAGTCAGCTCAACAATTTTAGTAGCCAAGTATAGATAATATTTTTCAATAGTCTATCCTAGTAGGCTCTAGTATGATTTATACCCCTTATTCTCCTTCTCCATATCATTCCCCAATTAACATCATAATCGCCACATAATCCTCCTCTATCATCACCTATGCCTACCCCATATCACTCTACACCTACCCTGCCCCATTTATCAAAAATTTAAACTTCATCACCTCTAATTCAAATTTCTTTATCCCAAAATTCATCACCTTTCAGTACCATATTTGCCACCATCCTCTAGTGGCAACAACTCAACTCCTACCATAAATACAGATTCTACTATTATAACTATTTCACCTCTTCCATCTTCACCAATGCCATTTTTACCATCACTTATCACATCAACCACACCTTCCATTCATCCTACTGTGGTTTCTTTATAGAAGGTCAAAAGTGTTTCAATAAACACTCAGAGTTACTAGAGCAAGAAGTTTTCTCAACCTTCCAAAAAAGTTGCTCATCCAATAAAAACTATGATAGTAGATCCAGTTGCTCAATAGAGAACAAAAATATCTCTTACTCCTCTGGTTGATAAGCCAGAAGAGGAAATGACTTTAGAATACTATCAACTTGAGGAGTAGACTGAAGATATTAAGTTGCCTTTAGAAGATAAGGTTGTAGTTGCCAAGTCTCATCTTGATACCATTTATGTACAAAGTGACATATATAGAGAGAAATATGAAAGGTTGGAGGATAGGGTAAAAGAGTTGGAATCAATGATCAAGGATCAAAAGAGTTTGGAGAAAGCTATGAGAAATGAGGTGAATAAGTGGTAGGAAAAATATTAAGAAAAGGCCAAATTCAAACAAGAAGCTAAAGAAGTGAAGAAACAGAGCCAAGCTCAAGTCAAACATATAGAATCTCTACAACAATGGCTTCAAGTAGAAAATGCCAGAGCTATAATATTCTCCAAAGATAAAGTCAAAAATATCAAAAACGAGATGTGGACTAAAATTATAAAAAAATGTTTAGAGACAACCTGTACTTGATTTCTTAGATGAATCTAATCAGTTGTTATTAAATACCCAAAAATATTTTGAAACTGCTCAAGGTGAAGTTTAGCCAATGGTGCCACAAGCAGTAAGAATATATAAATTATCTGAAGCTAGATGTAATTTTATTGCTAAGACTATTCCAAACAAAAAATAGAATATTGCAAGATTAATAGCCAAGAATATCCTTAGAAGATACAAGTTTATTAAGAAAGGATGGTTATTATCTAATAAAATTGAATGGAAGATCCATAAAATTATAGAATCCACAAAATAAATGATATACTATGATTTCCAAGGGTTCTGGGATGAAGAGCAGTTGCTCTTGACAATTGAAGACCTTCAAGCAAACTTGACATCAATTGTGTAGGATGATTCAAAGATAGATGCTTGGTCAAAACCCATTCAACAAAATCAAGTGATCCAACTAGTGAAAGGTTTGACCAAGCTCAAATATTTAATGGAAGATATGGTGGATAAAGGATAGTTTATGCCTTATGAAAAATATCTAAGCTTCATTTCACAGATCAAAAATTAATGGAAATAGTAAAGCCCACTCAAGAAACTTGGGACGAAGCTTTAAAATTATTGGACTATATGACTCAACTATTTGGTGAAGAAGCAAAATAGGAAGATGGAGTAGATGAAGAGGAATACACTGAATAAGAGAGAAGAAGAGGATGATGTTGAAGATGAAGAATAGGAAAATAATGTTGAAGAGATATACAAATAAGAAGATTATGATAATGTAAAAATAATTGAGAAGCCTAAAGAGCAAGGCAAAGAGATGCAAACTTAGTAAGAAGGGGGACAGGAAGAACATGGATCACCTCCAAAGCAAACTAAACCTTCAAGAGAATCATAGTTGGGATGAGATCCAAAATATACCTTATGAATGACTTCAACTTTGCTAGTTGTCAGATACAAAAAGAAAAGCATGATATTTCAAACATCATAAGGAAGTCATGCAGTTGAGCCTTTTAAAGAGGATCAATTCCTTGTCAATGAAATAGAAATTTTACCTATTACATCACTTCCATATGGACTATTACCCTCTAAATATGTTTTCAAATATTCAAGAGTTCTATATTTTTACTAGCAAAGTTCCCCAGGAGGCACCATAATGTAGGACTAAAATATTACATCCTTATAAAATTTTACAAAAGCTCAAAATTTTTACTATGTTTAAGGTTGCTCATAGCCACAATCATGGCCCATTACCAATAGGCCCTAGGTCATGGTTAGCGTGGTCAAACATGCTATTTTTGAAATTTGAATCATGACCTAGAGCAGGGTTCTATGCCATGATCAAATTTTGGTTTGAGTAAGCAAAGATATGGAAGTCACAATGTGCAACACTTAAATATGCTCTAGTCCATGGTCAAACTTGGTCAATGCATACTAAAGTAGAAAGTAAATCATGGCCCAACACCCCTTGCTCTAGGCCATGATCAAAGCAGCCAAACATATGAACCTTAGAAATTAAATCACGATCCAGAGCAGGTTGTATGCCATGAGTCACCCATCCAGGAGAATGATAAAAGGAGAAAAGAGAGACTCAGAGCAGGCTCTAGGTCATGGTCAATGTTGGTCAAAGGTCTATTTGTGCAAAAATAATCATAGCCCAGAGCGAGTTCTATGTCACAAATGATGAAGACAACTTAAGGTAAAAAACTAACAGGTGGACCCCATCCCAAAGTAGGCTCTAGGTCATGATTAACCTGGTCAAAATATTCTTAAAGAAAAAATGATCACAATTTTGAGACTCCAAAAGGAATAAAAATAGGTATCATTGGACCACAACCATGAAAATTATGCCAATACTTTCAAAAGATTCAATCTCGATCATTTAATAGCAGATCAACGAGTAACATTGAATTTAGTTGAAGATATCTATAGAATAAATATTTCATCATGACATAAAGGTATATGATGAGCTTGAGGTACCTATTTTTGAGCTAGTTCAAAGAGATAAAATTATTAGGCCAAGAAGATGAAATATCCAATATTCAATAGTCCAAAATAGATTTAGTTCCAGATCTATGACAAAGAGTGACCATAAGAACAAGGAATGACTTGGATGCATTCTTGGAAAAATTTGTATGTTGAAATTCATGAAGATCGAACAAGTTGTAGAAGCTAGTTACAAAAGATCAATGTAGTGAAAGTGCATTTATTTCCTTGATCGAACAAGATACTACCACATCAAAATCTTACCAGCTTGGCACTCCAACTTCCTTGTAATGCTCTGATTTTCTCAAATCTACTGTAAAAACTATAAATAAAGGTCATTCCCTTGTTTCAAAGGGTTGACTCTAAAGTGTTTTCTTGCACTACTATTGTACACTTTCTAAAAATTAATAGGAGTATTAATTGGGATGTCTTCCTTAGACTTCATCTTCCCTATCTTCTGATAACAAATCTGTGAAGTCATTTTTGCTACTACTATGGTTAATTTACTTTTCTAATTTGGATTGCTAACTTAGAGCAAATTAGAATGATTCATATTTGAATATATGCTTGGAGTGTTAGTTAAAGTGTTAGTCTATTTTGCTAATTTGGATTAATATCCTAAATGTTTGGAATGATTCTTGAAGTATGTAAATGTTTTTAATTTTGAATATGGCTAGTTATGAATGTTGTTAGTTTTAAGTATTACTCTTGAAGTTAATATATCAGAGGTAATCTATAGAATCCTAAGCTATTATCTTTATCCATCCACTTTTGATTCATTTCTTTCTAACCCTCTTCTTCTTAACCATTTCTCATTTCTATCCCTACCATTTGTTCATTTAACTATGCTTAAATGAGTCAACATCTAGTAAATTGACAAGGAAACAACCTACTCTAGAGGTTGGGTTAAAAAATTTTGACCCATCCAATGTGAGGCTTGGATTGTGATTAGTGGGTGCTCACATTTCAAAATATTACAGATAATAGTTATAGTTCAAGTTTATCTTGATATCAATCTAAGCCACAACTCCTCCCTCAAATATCATTGTTCTTGTGATAATTGCACCATTTTCCACTTTTGGCCTTCGAGATATTTCTTTCTTGGGAGTATTTTTTTTCTTCTAATTCTAATTTTGAGGTTGAACCGCTTTATACTAAATATTTGGAGAGTTGCTCTTTCCTTTTTTGGGTTGGTACTTAGTGTTCTAGTTTTTGTTATTTGCTCCTCTTTTTCTATTTTTTGTTTTGTGCTTCTTCTTTAATTTGATAGCAAGTTTATATGCATCTCCCAATATCTTGAGGTTCATGTCCTCATGAACGTACCATTGTAGTCCACTATGGAACTTGAGTATTCGATACCTTTTGGTACGATGAATTCCTTGCTTTGCTACTATGGAGTAGAAAGCATCAATATAATATTGAATATGTTGGTCTTTACATTGATGTGATTGTTGCCATTGCATGCATTTGTCTTCATAGGCTCCTATAGGATAATATTACTCCTTTATGACATCCATAAAATAATCCCATGTGAATGCTACTTCATCTTTGTTCTCTTCTATAATTCTATTACAATATGCTTCCCACCAATTTTGTATAGGTAATAAAACTTTCAAGAGTGCAAATGTGATTTTCTCACTGTTTTTGAATTTATTTATAAAGTACAAAGATAATTGATCCAATCAATTTTCTATAGCATCAACATTAATTTTTCTTCAAAATTAGAAATATCAAAATTCACCCATACCTTAAAAGACATGGAAGCAATAGGAAATAATTATAGAATTTGAACAAATTGGCCCATCATCTCATTCATCTATTTTACAAGGGCTTTGTTCAACATCTCCTTAAAAGAATTGACTATCTCAATGTTTTCCATTTTACTTATTGCCTAAGATCATTTATAATGATAATGAAGGTAATAATAGGGATCTCATGTTTGATACCTAAAATTTATGGATATACACTCAAAAGATAGACCACTCATACCACTAATCCAAAAATTAGAATTTTAAGTTAATGAAGATCATGAAAGAATAAAATTAAAAAATAATAGAGTATAACAAGCCAAAAAAAACACACACATACACATATATAATCAAAATAATAGAATGCTTATAGAGCACAACCCAAATAATCTCCAAGAAGAGATGCAAGGCTATATTATTGTATCCATTACTTATAATTTTTATAGTCAAGGGTGCATCTCTTTATACAAGAATTATTGTATTTGAATCTACCATATTTAATATGGAAGGTCATCTGTATTGAATATGGAAGGTCATCCATATAGAAATATGGTGATTCACCTTTCATGAGTTAGAAGGTCATCCATATGGAAATATGGTGATTCACCTTACATGAGTTACCAAGTACATACATATTAAATGAAAATTACATACATATGACTTGTCCTTTTGTGTTTTATCTTCTAATGATGTGTCAACATAGCTGGAGATCCATTTTAGCTATGAAAATTAAAAAAAGAAAATTACAAAATTTAGTAATTATTTTGTTTTACATTTTTTATGGCCTTTGGAGCATAATTTCCACAAGAATGTCAAAAAATCTATCTATAGTAGACTTACCTATAGAAATTCTTATTTTCTCTCTAATATTTCCAACACTTCTTGAATGGATCAAAACAAAGTCCCAAGAACAAATTTGTATCCCTAATAGTGTAGTTAGGATCTAGTTTTTTAGGAACTTCTGAGCATAATTCCATGCTATAAAAATGTCACATTCTTGGATCACTTGTCCCACCTTGAAAAGCAATATTTCCCATTACACCATCTTTTGATATCAAGTGTAGAAATATTTCTTTATTTTATTTTTTGTAAGCCATCCCTCTTAGTGACCAAGTTGTCCTACCTTGACCACTTTGTAGATCTAAGTGGACTACCTTATAGTGGTCTTAGTCTATGTGTCAATAGTATAATCCTCCTCCAATGTTGTTAAGTTATCTGGATTGAATTCTTTGATGTCTAAGTATTCTTCAACTACAAAAGTGCCCAATAGAGGTGGATGAAATGCCCTAAGAAGTTCAATATTAAAGATTGGATGCAAACCAAAATATGATAGAAGATTCAATTCAAAGGTATTTTTTCCACATTCTTGGTTATGGTGTATGACCCAAAGTAAAGAGGTGTAATATTCCTATGGGCACCTACAAGTATTTCTTTCTAAAGATGTAATCATACCTTATCTTCAACCTTGAATTTATGTGAGACTCTATACTAGTCATGGCATTGTTTGTATTTCTTATGTCTTTTCCAAGAGGTCATGGACTCGTTGCTAGATGTGCTAAATTTGTTCCAAAAACCATGATTACTTTTCTAATTCTTTTTGTACATGAGGTAAGTACTCCATGAGCTACACATGGAGATCTACATCAGTCAGTGCCAAGGGTTGAAACTCAAAATAGATATGAAAAGGACGATGTTTGATAGAGTTATGTACAACTTGATTGTACCCATGATGAATGTAGCAAAGGATCACATCCCATGTACATGGAAGTTTGTAATTTATATTTAAAGAAGATGTATAATCAATCGAGTCATAACTTCTATCTGGTCATCAATCTTAATATGGAAGTTTGTGGACATGGTCAACTTGGTATCCATCATGCCCCATAGGGTGGACCAAAATATGCTCAAAAATATGTTATCCCTATAATATAGAATGGTATTTGAAAAGCAAAAATTGACAAAAATAAAGTTTAGTGATATCCTTAACTACAATAGATTTCTTACAAGGAATCATGATAGATATTTTTGAAAAACAATCAAATACTATAGAAATGCATCATAACTATGTTTAGATGTGGGAAATCGAAGAGGAAATCCATGGAGATGGATTCTCAAGGCTTGAATAACACTGGCTATGGTATATACAATCTCTGATTCTTGTTGATTAGTTTGGTAATAGTGCATGGGGCATATGAATTGATGTACCTCTCAACATTGTTACTAATATTGTGGTAATAGAATTAATTTTGAAGTACTTACAATGTTTTTTCCACCCCAAAGTGATCTACTACTTCCCTAAAGTGTGCTTTTTAAATCATATTTGAGTGCTCACTAGTTGGTATAGAAATATGTCCTATGTGGCAGAGGAGGTTATATCGAAAATAAAAATTAAAAATATGCTTACCCATATGAAGAGCTCTATATGTCCAAAATTACAATATACTTCATGCAAGGTAGACCAATTCAAAGTATCATACCACATGAATCACTAATGGTGATAATTTCTATGATTGGAGGTTGGCTTAAACAATCTACTAATAAATTCACACTCCCTTTCTTATGCTTGATGATAAAATGAAACTCATATAGATATGTGGTCCACTTTTTTAATTTCTTAGCTTAATTTATGTCTGAATGGACTCTAAATATCTATGATCTATGTGGATGCTAGTTTCCTTGACCAGGATGTAGTGCTTCCATTATTTACATACTTGGACAATGGCATATAGCTATTTTTCCTATATGGGGTATTCTTCAACTGTTTTATTTAATATTTTAGTATGATGGACAATTAGATGCCTTTTCTATGTAATAATAGCTCCTATTGCATACTTTGAAGCATTAATCATTACCTCAAGAGTTTTATGTAAATATAGTAGAGAAATTCTAAGATCTAAACAAAATTGGTCCATAAACCTCTCAAATGCCCTTTGTTGTGTATATTCCCAAAGGAACTTGGATTTGGAACCTCCTTTGGTTACTTGGTGTAGTGGCCAAGCAATGTGTGAGATACCAATACAAATCTTCAATATAAATTGATAAGACCCAAAAAGCTACAAAGATCTATTAGATTCCTTGGGGTAGGCCAGTATCAATTTTATCATGCGAACTGAGCAATTCTCTAAATTAGCATATAGCTTATATCATTGAATAATATAAAGTACATACATAAACATGTTGTAGGTGTCCCTCCCATTTCTTAATAGATGAGAAATTTATCTAAGTAGACAACCATAAATGAGCTTGTGTAGGTATGTGAGATGTCATCCATCATCTTCATGAATATGACAGGTGTATTGGTCAAACCAAAATGCGTAACCAACCACTAAGATAAACCCTTTTGAATTTGAATGTAGTCTTCCATATGTCAATGGGATCTATGGGTATTTGATGATAGCTAGATTTAATATCAATTATTATAAATAAATTTATGCCATGGATCTAGTCCAACAAGTCATCTATCTGAGAGAGTGGATAATAATTCTTCACAATAATTTTATTCAAAGCTTTATCATCAATACGGAGTCCTTATATTCCATATTTCTTTGGAGCTAAGACAAGTGAACAAAAACATGATGAAGCACTGGTTTGGTGTGCTTCTTTTGAATTAATTTTTGGATCTACCTTATGATATCATCATTTTCAATGACTAATCTATGATAAATAGGTGCACTAGGCAAAGGATAAGTAGGAAGTAAATCAATGAAATCCTTTACCCCACAATGAATTGAAACTCTAGTTTGTGACTTGAATAAGTCATATTTTTCTATAAGTCATTCCATTTTCTTTTGTTGTGTAGGATAGAAAATTGATGTAATGAAAATCCTTCTACTTTGTGGTTTGATCATCAATAGAATTAATTTTATTATTTTGACTATCATATTTGTGCATTATTTAGATTTTATTAAGGAAATGGATGTAGGAGGATATACCTCTAGGATCCTAAAGCACCAACCTCCAACAATGATGATGACACTTTGGGGATTAGACTCATATACTCCATACCTCTTCCACATAAATGGTTGGCCCAAAATCACATCATAAATATTCAAGGGCACAATATTACATGAAAAATAATTTTTGAAGAGCTTGATAGCATAAGAGAGGAGACATTTTTGAGTGACATAAATGTATCTCCCCTACTATAACCATCCAAAATTATATGGTTGTGGAGTTGGCATAATAGGTAGATTCAAATACTTAACCATCTAAGTAGAAATTAGATTCTTTTGATTTTTTTTATCAATAATAAAATATAATGGATTACCCTTGACCCACACTTGTGAATGAAATAGATGCTTCTCTTCTTGTGACTCCTTTGGTGCAACAAGTATGGTGGCAATGGTCACATTTAGTTTAGCTTCCATGATTTACTTACCTCTATCCTCAACCTATGGATGTGGAGTCAATGCTATAGTCGATGTAGAGGGTTGTGACTCAATATACAATAACTGAATTGTTTGACACTTGAATTCCAATTGCTTTTGTGATAATCACACCATTTTTACTCTTACCCTTCAAGGAATTATTTTCTTGGAGTATTTTTTTGCTTCCAATTCTAATTTTGAGGCTGACCCCCTTTATTTTGATTATGTGGAGAGTCACTCTTGTCTTTCTTCAGCTAGTACTTAGTGTTCTAGTTTTTGCTATTTGCTCCTTTATTTTTTGTGCTTCTACCCCAATTTGATAGTAAGTTTTAATTCCTCTCCCAATGTATTGAATTTGAAGAGGTCCATATTCTCTTAAATGTACCATTGTATCCCATTATGGTACTTGAGTACTTGATGTATTTTGTTGTCTTGAGTACCTGGAATTGTTACCATGAGTGGAAAGCATCAGTATGATCTTGAACATATTGGTCTTTTTCTCAACACAAGTGTAGCCATCACATGCATTGGTCTTAATAGGTTCCCATAGGATCATATTTTTCCTTGACAAGCTCCATGAAATACTTCCATGTGAATGCTACTTCATCTTCATTCTCTTTTGTAACCCAATTACAATATGCTTCCCGCCAATTTTAGACAAGTAATGAAGCTTTCAAAAATACAAAAGTGGTTTTCTCACTATCATTGAATTTATTTATAGAAGTATGGAGATAACCGATCCAACCAACTTTTTACACCATCAAAATTAGTTTTTCCTTCAAAATTAAGAATATTAGCATTAGTACATATGGAGCAGATTTGGCATATTTTTAGGGTTGAGATTCTATTTAACATATGGAAAAATCGTAATGGATTTTTTTCTACTCAACATGCATCTCCAAAGTTTTCCATGTATTCAAAAGCTCTAATATGCTCCAATATTTTACTTTAGATTCAAGCATAGGAGAATAAGGTTACCCTTGAGGTTCAACATCTACTAACTCTATTAGATCATTGGGTGAATTCTCCTTGCACTATGGCTTAGGTTTTACCCTCCCCACATTTCCAAATATATTATTCTTCATAGCAATAGGATCGAGGCTACAAGAGGTCCCATGGAAAGACTCTGATTGCTCATATTCCTCACCCATAGGACTGGTGTTCTAGAGAAGGATTTCACTTTATGCCATAAAATTATGATTGGGGCTCATCATTTGGTTGAGCTAAGACTTTACCTTAGACCACATGTGATATTTTAGGGTTGCAGGATGATGATTCTAGGTGGGATTTAGTTTCCATAGACTCTGATCCTCCCATCAATTGGGAAAATCATTCGGATAAGGACTCCCCTCCCTTTTTTGGTGTTACTCCTATGGTGACTCTAGTACTAGAGGACCTTTTGCACTTTATTTTTTGTTGATATGTTAATTTTTTTATAGTTGTTCTATGATTTTTTTTGCCCTAGGTTGATGTTCTTCATAGGATTTTGGGGTGTGCTTCCATACCATATTTTTTTGGTGAATGGTGTACTCTTATTTATTTTTTAATAAGGTCAAGTCACTTTAAAAAAAAAATAAGAATATCAAAATTCACCTTCACCTTAAAAGGTGTGCAAGTATTGAATGGTCTATAGTAATGAGAAGCTATGCAAAGGAGGTTGCAAACCTTGTAATAGAGAGTAATTGGAGAATTTAAGCAAATTGGTCCATCATATAATTTATCTATTTCACAAGGGCTTCATTCAACATATATTTAAAAGGGTTGACTATATTGATGTTGTCCACTCCAGTCACCTAAGATTATTTAGAATTACAAGAGAGTTAGTCACAAGGATCTTGCATCCAACACCCAAAATCTTGATATCATGATCTCATGCTTATGGAAATACACTCAAAATATAGACCAATCTAATACTACTGATCCAAAACCAAAAAAATTGAGTAAAGAAAGATCATGAAGGAGTACAATTCAAAAATAATAGATTATAATAAAACACACACACACACACACACACACACACACATATATATATATATATATATATAAGCAAATTAAAAGAATGATTTTATTGCTAAAAATGAGAGTACAATGCAAGAAATCTCTAAGAAGAGATGTGAGGCTATAACATTGCATCCAATAATCATTTTTTAGGGTTAGGGGTGCATCTCTCTCTTTAGACAATAATTGGTGTATTATTGAATATGGAAGGTCATCCATATAGAAATTTGGCGGTTCACCTTTTGTGAGTTAGAATGTCACCCATATAGAAATATGGTGATTCGTCTTCAATGAGTTATAAAGTGCATATTACATAAAAAAATATATACATATGAATTAGTATGTTGTGTTTTATCCTCTAATTACATGTCAACATAGCTAGAGATGCATTTTGGCTACAAAAATCTAAAAATAAAAACTTACTATTTTTAGTAATTATTTTGTTTTGCATTTTTAGGGCCTTTAGAGCATTTTTACAAATATATTGGCAATTATGTCTATGATAGAGTTGTCTATATAAATTATTATTCTCTCTCTAAGCTTTCCAATACTTCTTGAATGGATCAAAATTGGATCCCAAGCATAAATTTATGCCCCTAACAATGTAGTTAGGATCAAAGAATATTCTATAGAAAGATCACATTCTTGGTTCATTTACAAGATAGGCATACCCAAGATGATGGTTCCAATTTGATTTAGAGATAAGAGGATAAGACTTCAACCTAGAATTAGATCATAAATTTACATAATTCCCCTTATTGACTGACCATCTAATATATTGCTTAATCAATTGCACTATCTAATAGGAAGTTCTATTTTGGATATCCTTTGGGTAGGGTTATTTTCCTAAATAATTTCATTGCATCAAGAGAAACTATATATTTTTGAAGTAACATTTTTTTCCAATTCTTTCCTTGATCTATGAATAATCTCCATCCAAGCTTTCTCCCTATGACCAAACTCATAAGTCTACAATTTTGCAATCCTACTCTAATATTTTTTTCCTTTGTAAACCTTATTCCACTTACAAAGAGGAAACCTAAAATGTTCCTCACCTTATTTACAAAGAAAGTGTATTTAAATTTCAATAATTTATGATGTTATACCTACTAATAATCTTGAAAGTGATATCATATAAATAGGGATGGATTATAATGTAGTCTTTATGAGTTGTTGTCTTCTTGCCATGGTTAAGAACTTACCTTTCCAACCTACCAAACAAGATTTCATTCTATCTAAAAAAGAGACCCAAAGCTCATTTTTATTTCCTTTATGAAACAAAGGAATTCCTAAGAATGTTGAAGGAAAATTTTCAATTTTAAACCCTAAAATATCCACAGTAATTCAATGTAAATCTAGGGCATTGTTGATGAAAAAATATTGTATTTTGTAGGACTAACCCACTATCTAGTATCCTTATCATAGCATGATAATATTGATTTAAACTCCATTGTATCACTAATTTAAGGATTTCCCAAAAGAAAAGTGTCATCAACAAATTGAAGATGGGATTCAAAGAGATCTTTTTTTGTAAATTGAATACATTTTATTTTTCCTTCAGTTTTTCCTTTGAGAAAACTCTCCCTAATGTCTACACAAGAATAATGAATAGATAAGGAGATAGTGGATCACATTGGCAAAGTTTACAAGGTAACTTAAAGTAACCAATAGGAGATCCATCAATCAAAATAGAATATTTTATAGTGCTATCACAACATTTAATCCATTCACATCAATTGTAATCAAAACCAAAATTTTTGAGAATATCATGTAGCAAACTCTAAGAATCCATATCATATGATTTGTTCATATATAATTTTATAATCATACATGGATTTTTCATAGAATGAAGAGAATGTATGGCATATTGTACAATGATTACAACATTAAGAATTTGTTTACCATGAAGAAAAACACCTTGTTCCTTGAAGATAACACAATCTAGAACGCCTTTCAACTTTTTGCCATAATTTTTGAAGTGATTTTTAAAATCATACTACAAAGACTTATTGGATGAAAATTATAAAAATATTTTTTCTTGCCTTTCTTAGGAATCAATGCAATAAAATTGGTATTGATATCACTTATTATAGCCTTCCTTTCTGAGCCTCTTTAACTACAACAAATATATCACTCTTCAATAAATCTTAAAGTTTTCGAATGAAAATTGTAGAAAATCTATTAGGGCTAGGTGCCTTCTTATAATGAAAAGTGAAAACTGCTTCATGTAGCTCCTCCATAGATATCTTCTTCATCAAGCTTTCATTTTGTCCTTGTGTGATAATTGATGGAATATTGCACAAGCTTATCTTGTACCTCCTTATATTGCCTAGTAGCTAACAAAAATAGTTTTGAAATCATTAATTGCTTCCTTCCTTATATCTTCTCCTTGCTCAACATTTCTTCCATCTAGAGTTAAAATATTTTTGATGTGATAAAAATAAAATTTTGTTTTAGTTATAGCATGATATTTTTTTGTAGTTCTATTTCCTTGAGTCATTTCTCCTTAGGTTTTTAGAACCAATATGGCTCAATTTTCAGTACATTATGATAATAAAGAAGTAATTATTTTTATTTCACAATAAAATCCTTATCCATTGCATTGATTTATACTATCTATTGTAAATTTTTGAGCTTAGATTCAATTTATTTCTTTTCTTTAAAATGTTATAAAAATATTTAGAATTCCAAATCTTCATTTGCTCCTTTATATATTGTGTTTTATAAAAATCTATACATATATGATCCTTCAAAATTTGCTTCATCCCACCATAACATAACCATATGGAATAAATCAAGGTCTTGAAGACATATAGACTAGAAGCAAAATGGATTTGGATACCATTATCAGATACATAACAAATCAAAATAATGGGTTTATGATATTATCTTGATTGCAATAAGTTATCTAAAAATATTGTATACTTTATTTCTAACCATGTGTTGGATAACAACAAACTATCCAATATTTCTACTATATTATTTCACCCAATACATCTATTATATCATGTATATTGAAAACTTGGAGAACTAACATCCCAAAGTCTATTTGAATTTACAAATGAAGAAAAATATTACATTAATTTAGACCATCCTAGAGTACCACCCTTATTTTCCAAAGGAGATAGAACTATGTTGAAATCACACCCAAGAATCCATAGATCATAATTAAAAATCATCATTGTTTTTGACAAAAATATTCTAAGTTCATTCCAACATATTTCATGAGGAGTGACCATAGTTGGAGCATATACATTTATAACACCAACTTTGATGTTTTCCTCTTTTCTAAAATTAGCCCAACAACCTAATTAATTTTTGCTTCTAACAATAGTTAGTACCATTTGTATTTGCAATACCACGTGAATCTTCCTTAGAAGAAACTACTAGACAATCATCATCTTCCAAATATTTGTAAAAGCATTCTTACATTCCTCACTAATTAGTTTTGTTTCTTGTATTAAAATAAACTCATGACTATAAAAACCTATTAATTTCTTAATAATTTATTTTTAGGGATCTTATTCATACCCCTCATATTCCATAATATCATTTTCATCATCATCACATTTTTATTAGTGGGCTTAACCCCACTTCTTGTCAACACCTATGATATTTTTATTTGAATTCCCAAATTGATATCCCTTTGAGTTTTATTTTCTCTTTGTTAATTATTTGATGGCCTTCCTCTTTTTTTTCCATTCCTAGAAATACTTTTATCTTCAACAATATTTTATATTTTTCCACATTGTTCATAATGAGACTTATCTTCTAAAGATTTATGTAAGCCTAAAGAATTTGAAATGCATGGAATAGCCTTGTGGATACTTTCTTATTTATGTTTCCTTGAAAACCCTAAAGTGCATGGATAAAGTGCACAAATAATTCTCCATAGTCATTACTTTCTTATGTTGCCTTGGAAACCCTAAATTTCCTTGGATATCTTGCATATGGTTTTCTTTATTGTGTTTCTCTTGAAACCCTAAAGTGCAAGAGATACATTATGTACTACTTGCATTTTCATTATAGGGAGAATATTTTATGCTACTTGAGAAAAATGAAGATGATTTACCTAGATTAACCTTGACCTTCTTCACCTCATTCACTTTAAAATTTGCCTCCCCATCTTCCTTCACACCTTTAACTCTTGTATTTGAACTTGTGCATTGTACTTCCTCATTCCTTGTATAATTTTTTCTTCTAATAGTTGATTCAAATGAACTATAATGACATCTATCATTTTATGATGTAGAGGGGTTTTCTTGCTACTTTATCAAGAGTGGAAAATCCTTGATTGGATCTACCTTCTCTTATGATATGATGTTCTTGTTTCATATTGAAGTATACCTCATGCTCAAAACTTTCCATCTCTTTCTCTATCACTTTCACTTTGCAATCTATTTCCATGTGTTTGAATTTATGATATTTACGACATCAGAATGTAATGTTTTCATAATCTACTTGTTGATCGCATTCTCTTGATTTAGATTTAATCCTAATGGACTACGATATGAAATATACATAGAAATACATATTTGAGTGTATATAGAATGCCTTCTCTTCTTAGTAGTTGGTCCCTCCTAGATGAATGCATCTAGAGTATTTTCAATATTCTATAAAACCTCCTTATTGATGAGTGCGTAAGGAAGTCTAAATAGACTAATCCACACTAAAATCCTTTTAATAGTATTTATCTCCATAAAAATTTCTCACTCCAAGGTATTAAATATAATGCATTTTTACCCCTAAACGGTCTCCATCCATTATTTTATCCTTTATTTTTGAACTGGAAAAGTTAATTAAGAAAAATATTTTTGAAATAAAAGTCATGGAGTATTTTTAATTCAATCCCCACTTCCACTTGATCCAATTTTGAATCTCATAACAACTTGATTAGTATCTATGGAACTTATATATATATATATATATATATATATATATATATATATATATATATATATATATATATATATATATATATATATATATATATATATTTGTGGAAGACCCAAGGAGGCAGGGGTATCCATTCCATCAAAAATGCCTAGGAATCGGACCTAGCCTACTACCTTTGACATACTCGAGGAGCAAACAAACACACAAAACCAATTTAAAAATAAGTAAATAACAACAAAAATAATAAAATAAAATAAAAAACATTCTCCTTGAGTGTGTCAAAAACAAAAGCACAACCAAAAACGCATAATAAGATAAAAGAAACCACAACACGAACCACATAGAAAAACACAAGAACCACATAACAAAAACAAACAAGACAAAAACAACAGAACACTACAAAGACATAACCCAAAAAAAAAAATGAAAAATAAACACAACCAAAACCTAAAAAATTAAAAAAATAAAATAAAAGTAAAAATAAAAAAACAACCAACAACAAACAATATAAATAAATAAAAAACATAGAAAACACTCACACATAAAAACATGAATTAACACAAACAAAGAGAAACCGAAGAACAATAACAAAAAACATAAAAAAAAAAACACAAAACAACAAAAACACAAGAACAACAAAGAACAACACAAAGAACACAAAAAAAAACAAAACAAAAGAACCCACCCACCTTAAAAAACTAAACAAAAAAAAAAGAAAAAAAATTGAACATAACAATGACCTATCTAGACCAGAAGACTATTAAGGCAAGAATCAACAGAGGAAACAAAATAAAGAATAGAATGAGCTAGGGAACTAAAAAAAACTAAATGAACCAAAGAGAAGCAAAAAAAAAACAAGAAGAAACTAGGTACCTTCAGAACTGGAGCCATCCAAAGAAATGATAGAAATAAGAGCTTCCCTAATTTGAGAAGCCCACCATCTAGGAGGGTGGCCATAACAAGTAAGATCACCTTTGTCCAAAGCCCAATTAGCTAAAGCATCAACACTCTTGTTTTGATCTCTGACCACATGATTGTAATAAAATTTCAAAAATCCCATCTAGATTAATTGAATCTTCTCAATAATTCTTTTTATTATCCAATCCACCTTATGATTCTTAGGAGTCTTCAAGATATTAATCATAAGTTAAGAGTTAGACTCAACTAAAACCTTTTCCCATCCAACCTTAGTAGCCTCCTAAAGGCCTCTAAGGATACCATACCCCTCAGCAAGGTTATTGGATAGAATACCCAAATTATTAGCAAAAGTAAAAACCAGGGAGCCATCTGAAAGTCTACCAATTCCTCCCACACTGGCTTTTCCAGGGTTCCCTCTAGAGGCTCCATCAGTATTGAATTTTACAAAATCCTTAGGAGGATATTGCCAATTTCTTGTCCTATCCATCTTACTAATACTCACATTCCCTTTAAGTTGGTTGTCCTTAGAAGATTTAATATTCAATCTTTGCATCACTTGATCCCATATTTAGTGGGAGTTTTGGGTATGATTAAGGAGTTGATGGACTGATTCAACTAAGTTGGCTATGGTCTTTTGCCAAATATAGTGAATATCCTTCCTATCTTAATTAAAAATTTTATTGTTCCTTTCATTCCAAATATTCCAAAGAAGAATGGTATAACCCATCCAAACTAACTGCCTAATAAAATGATCAACACCCTCTTGATTAGGCCAATCCCTCCAAAGTTGTTCAAAAGTAAAAAAATTGGACCACTGTAAGCCAAGTAAAGTGGCCATTCTCCTCCATAGCTCAGAGGCTAAATTACACTCAATAAAAATATGGTTGAGAGTTTCTACATTCTCTTCACACATTTCACATCTAAAAGGGCCATGAAAACCATGCTTCATAAGTTGCTCACCAGTAAGCACCCTACGATGCAATAAAAGCCAATTAAAGGACCTCACCTTAGGCCAGAGGTTTTGAGCCCACAATCAAGAAAATATGTTAGAATAATGGTTGGGATTATTATGGCATAAGGTCAAATAACCTTGAGCAACTGAATACTCACCCTTAGTAGTGTTGTTCCATCCAAAACAATCTTTTTCATGGGACCAAGAGAGGGATCTCATATGAAGGATGCCTTGAATATCTTGTCTTTGCCTTTCTGGGATTTGAATAGGCCAGTCCTCAATAGGGATCCAATATCTACCAACCTTTGAATTACCAGCATGGTATTGATAGTAATTAGCCACCTTTATCTAGTTAGCTCGATGAAGGTCCTCCATCCAAGGCCTCCAATCGAGAAACTGAGTTATCAAAGGCTTGTGACCATCCAAAGAATCTATCCAAAAAAAATCTTGTTGACCATTATGAATGATCCAAAATAAAAATTTCTTTATCAAATCCTCACCAGTCTTAATAACTACTAAAATGGGAGAACCTTTGGTAGGAAGTTGATAGCAAACAAGGTCTTCAGGACTTTTGTTCTCAACATATTTAGCATGGAGATTATTGACCCAAAGAGCATTGGGGTTATGCAACATCCTCCAATATAATTTAGTAGCTAAAGATTTGTTGTTATTAATAGAATACCAAAATCCTAACCCTCCTTCATTCTTAGGAAGACATAAAGTATCTCATTTCACAAAGGTCCATTTTCTTTTCTTCTTAGTACCACACCAAAGGAAACAATGACTGATTTGATCCAATTATTGAAGAACAGCCTTTGGGATATTCAAAATGGAAGAAACATAAATAGGAATAGCTTGAAGGACTGATTTTACAAAGATGATTCCTACCCCCAGAAGAAAGCCACCTGTTGGTCCACTTTCCAAATTTTTTCTTGACTTTGTCCAACAACCAATTCCAATATTTATTTTTCTACCTTTGGATATTTATGGGAATACCTAAAGAAGTTATTGGAAGGGAGGTCTTCTTATATATTAATTTATCCAAGACCATGGATTCTTGTCTAGCAGAGCAGTGAAAGAAAATAACTTTAGATTTATCTTCATTGATCAACTGCCCAGTAGCCTTAGAAAAATAGCTAATGATTTGCTTAATATTAGAAGCTTCCTTAATCGTAGATTTACCTAAAAGAGTAGAGTCATCCACAAATTGAAGATGAGAGATAGGTATAGCTCCATGATTAATGGTAACTCCCTCAAGGGTTTTATTTTCCCTCTTTTTGGTTATAGTCCTACCCAAGCATTCAACAAGAATGATGAATAAATAAGGGGATAGTGATGAGGATTGATGTTAGATCTTTCATATGACCCCTCTAGTAGTTCCTAGCTTAGGTTTGCATAGTTTATTTCTAGCAAATTCATATTGTAAGTGAGTCTCCTTCTCACATGCACTTGTGGGCACTAGTTGTCTTTTAGTTGTCTTTTAGAGTGTTAGTTAGCAAGTGTGAACTCAAAGTAGGAAGTGTGTACTTCAAGTTAGCTAAAATGGATCTTCTAGTTAGCAATATTAACTTAGAAGTTTACGTGCATTCTCCTTTGCACCTTTGTAGCTTTTGGTTAAGCGTATTGAATCAAATCCATGATTTCATGGGTTGGTTATGTATTTTGGGCCATTAGTGCCTATATAATTATTTGTAAATAATAGAACACTTAGTTGGATTTTCAATCCTTTTCATTGGTATCAGAGCCTAGTTCATGTTTGTACTAGGGCTTGTGAGGTGAGAGGATAGGAGATAGAAATATTATGAGAAATGTTTTCTCATTGAGGACTCGGTTTAAGCCCAAAGGGAGCTTGAAAACCATTCGGAGAAGGAAGTTCCTTCGCCGACAAACCCCTCTTTCCAAATTTTTGCTTATGCTTCGAAGGTATAGGAAAAATTTGCCCCAGATTTCTTCGTATACTGATCCTTGGAAGGGATTGGATCGTAGCTACGGTCCAATTAGGATTAGGGAGCCATTTGACCCTGCTTCCCCCCCCATTTTTGAGTATTAAAGAGCTCCAGAGGACTTCCAAGCTAGGTCGTGTGTCGACTTAGATCTGGGTGCCTTTCAAATGCTGGTCATGTGTCGACCGGATCTTGAAAGGAGAGCTACTGGTGGGAGCTGGTTGCTCACATTTTCACAATTTAAAAGCTTTTCAAATTTTGGATTAACCCCCCTTGGTTAATTTATAATTTTTTTTCATTTTGTGTTAAAAGGCTTTGAAAGTTGTTAATATATTATTTTAATAATATATTATTGTAGATCTGCTGCATTTATTGTTGAAAAAAAAAAAAAAACAAAAAATTATTTGCAATTTACTGTAATTTTTTTACAGCAACAGATTTGGCTACGTTCGGCCGCTTCGACAGCGTACGGCAGCCTTTGGCACTATTGCCGGGCTTGCCGTCGCTTGTCGACCGACGGTCGTTGGGCAACAACCGCGGTAATCGCTGTCCACTGGACAGTGATCACAGGCCGACGCTGCGCTGTCACCTGACTTCTGTCAGGCCTGATAGCAACTTGTTGCCAGGCTGACAGCACCAGGTGCTGTTGCAGCGATCGACGCTGCCCGACGTCGACGTAGCGCCCAAAGCGAGTCGACGGCAACTGAACTGCTTGCCGGCATGACAGCCTGACAGTCTGTTAGGCATCGGCTCCGATGTCACGGGCTAGCCACCGCAGCGCCTGACATCTCTGTCAGGAATCTGTAGGCTTGGCACCTACGATGCAATGCCTGACAGCCAGTCAGGCGCTTGTTGCGCTACGGACTGCAGAGCCCTTGGGGGCGGCGTTTGACAGTGCTGTCAGACGTCTGCCGGGCCTGCGGTCGGCAGTACCAGGGCCAGCACTAGCCAAGCCAGGGGCGGCTACGTGCTTGGACCCCCCCTTTTGCACGAAAATTTATGCACAATAATTTGTGCAGAACAGGCAAGGAGGAATTGCCTTGAAAATTGTAAATTTTTTATTTTTCTGCACATTTGCCTTGGAAATTATGCCAGGCAAGACTGGTGTTTCTACACTTCAAGATCCGTGCAACTGGAGGTTGACAAATTTTCATGCACAGTTAAAGTCCAGTTGCAACAGCAGATTCAAGGGTAAATTTCATTGTAAAATTTTAAATTTTTTTTACTATTTAAAGTTGCATGTTAAAAATTTTATTTTATTAATTTAATTTTTAATAACTTAATTAAATTCATTAATCCTTGATTAATTGAAATTTAATTTTTAATTAAGTTATTTTTAAATTAATAAATGTTAATTTTGCACTTTATATTAGTTTAAAAATTTCAAAATTGATAGCCTTAGGAGTAAATTTTCCATTTTTAAGCAGCACTCCATTGTAACAAGGAAATTTGCATTGTACTTCCTTGATTTAGTGCTTTCTTATCTTTACTTCTGGCTTATACCCAAGAACACATGGCTTCTGACTTGGCTGCCCAAGTGGCAGAATTGGCCCATGTTGTAAACACTTTGGCAGATAAGGCTAATGACACTACCATGGCAGAAGTCCTTGGCAATCTTGCCATGAAGGTAAATGACATTTCTTTGCATAATGCCTCAACTTCTGCTCATGATTCTCGTTTGAGAGTTCGTTGTGAAGTTCCATTGTATGATGGATCCAGGAACCCTGATGTCTTGAATAGTTGGATTCTTGACATGAGTTCTTGGTTTGCTTTCTCTCAACTTTTAGAAGATGATGTAGTGCCTTATGCTAAGCTTAAACTTTCGGCTTAGCCAAAGTACTTGTGGAACGAAAACGAGGACAAGAACTCTATACATGGGATGAGCTTGTACAATGTCTTAAGACCAATTTCTATCCTTCAAATTATTCTAGGGAATTGGTTATTAAATGGTTTCGTTTTCGCCAAGGTACTAATATGTCTGTACAAGAATATATTTTCCAATTTAACAGGTTCAGAATACTTGTGAATGTGGAGGATGATGTTCCAGGTTTGATTCTCAACTTTCAAAGTGGCTTGTTGGAGCATTTGTATAGGGAACTAATGTTTGTTTCTATGGAAACATTGAATCAAGTTTTCAACCAGGCGTAGCTTGCGGAGGACAAGTTCAAGGCGCAATCGCAGGCATTCCGCACACCTATTACTCAAGTGGTTGCAAACTCATCAAAAGGGAATAATTATTTCTCACAAAAGAAGAATTTTGCTCAAAAGAAGAATGTGTCTTCTCCATCTCCTTCTTCTCCTTCCCCTTTCGCTTCTAATCCTTCTTCTTCTTCTTCTAAATATTCATCTTCTTCTTCTAAGAAATTCTACAATTATTGTAAGAAGAAAGGGCATGAGAAAGCTGATTGCTTTAAGCTCAAAAAGAAGAGTTTAGTAATTACTACTCAAGAGGAGGATGCTTCCAAGGGTCCCCTTGAGTCTGTAGGAGAGAGTAGAGTATATACGGAATTACGAGGTAAGCTTAATGAAGTTACCTTAGTAAATGTAAGTTCTTCAGAAGGGGCTCGTGATGCTTTGTTCATCACTCGAGCCCACTTACTTCACAACTTTGCAACTGATTGTATAGTGGATAATGGCTCATAGAAAAATCTAATTGCAAGGTCCATTGTCGAGCATTTGAAGTTACCTATGGAGCCTCATCCTCAACCTTATTCTTTGGGTTGGAAGGATAGTGGAAGAGGCTCAGAAATCACTCACACTCACACATTAAAATTTGCACTTGGCCCATAGTTCATAGATCAAGTCACTTGTGATGTGACTCCTATGGATTGTTGTGGGATTTTTCTTGGACAACATTTTCAGTATGATAGGAGAGCTATTTATGATGCTTTTAAAAGAACCTACACACTTCAAAAATATGGTAAGGTCTTTCTCATTAAAAGCACCAACACTCCTAATATCATTCTAAGTTCCAAGCAAACGAAAAGAGTAATTAAGAAAGGTGGTGATGTTGCTCTAATTTTCATTCTCTCTCAAAACACTTCTACATCTACATCCATTCCAAAGCAACACTCTTCAATGGATAAAATATTGCAAAGTTATTCACACATATTTCAGGAGCCAAAGTCTCTTCCTCCAATTCGCACAATTGATCACAGCATTGAAATAATTCCGAGTTCTTCTCTTCCTAATGCTCCCATGTATAGAAAATCTATTTTGCAAAATGAAGAAATAAAAAAGCAAATAGAAGATTTGTTGTCTAAGGGTTTCATTAAGGAAAGTAATTCTGCTTGTGCCTCACCTATTTTGTTAGTTCTTAAAAAATATGGCACTTGGAGATTATGCATTGATTTTTGTGCTTTGAACATAATTTATGTGAAGAATAGATATCCCTTACCCCGTATTGATGATTTATTAGATCAGCTTCAAGGAGCTAACTTCTTTTCAAAAATAGATCTCAAAAGTGGATATCATCAAGTGCATATCCAAGCTGAGGATACATGGAAGACAGCTTTCAAGACGAAGATGGGCCTCTTTGAATGGTTGGTCATGCCCTTCGGTCTTACTAATGCTCCTGCAACCTTTATGAGGTTGATGAATGATGTATTTCATGAAGTCCTTGACAAATTTGTCATTATATATCTTGATGATATATTGATTTTCTCAAAAACTTTGGAGGAACACCTTAGGCATATCCAGCAAACCCTTGATCTTCTTGCGAAGAATCAATTATATGCCAATTCTTCCAAGTGTTCTTTTGGCAATACTTCAGTTTCTTACCTTGGCTATGTGATTAGTGAGAGTGGAATTCAGGTAGATCCCCTAAAAGTTGATGTTTTGCTTAAGTGGTCCCCTCCTACAACTCTCACTGAGTTAAGGAGTTTCCTAGGACTTGCGAATTTTTATTGCAAGTTCATTCCTCAATATTCCACCCTTGTAGCTCCATTGCATTATCTCACTAAGTCCAAAACTCCATTTCATTGGGAGAAAAAACAAGAAGTTGCCTTTGAGAAACTCAAAAAGAAATTGTGTACATCATCTGTGTTAACTTTACCTGACCTTTCTCAACCTTTTGAGATTGAAACAGATGCCTCTAAATTTGCCTTAGGAGCTGTGCTCAAACAGAATGGTCATCCAGTTGCTTATCATTAAGAAACTTTTTCTGCTGCTAAGTTGAACTATTCTACATATGACAAGGAGTTATATGCTTTAGTTCAAGCCATTAAGTATTGGAGACACTATCTTTTGGGAAAGAATACAGTAGTACACACTGATCATATGCCTCTCAAGTTTTTACAATCTCAAAGTAAAATTGAAGAATCAAGACATATGAAGTGGGCCTCTTACCTCCAACAATTTCACTTGGTGATCAAGTACAAAAAGGGGAAGAGTAATACTATTGTTGATTGTTTGAGTAGGCCTCTAGCCGCTCTTGCCTTAACAGTTATGTCCACTTCACACTTGGGATTTCAGACTTGGCCTAATCAGTATTCTTAGGATCCTGATTTTGGAAAAATATTTGAGCAAGTGAGTAAGCCTTCTTCTTCCAATTTGCGTCCTTTCCAAGATTTCTACATCAAAGAAGGACTTCTTTACAAATTGGACAAGGTTTGTGTTCCTTGTGAGCCTAGAGTGTCACTTCTTAAGGAAGATCATTCTACACTTTATGGTGGTCACTTTGGGAAGCATAAAACACTTCATCATTTGCAACGATTTTTCTATTGGCCAAAAATGCAGAGGGATGTGTTGAGATTTCTCAAGCAGTGTGCAGTTTGTTGTTGCTCAAAACCAGCTAATAGGAAGTTTGGCTTAGGCATGCCTTTGCCCATTCCTTCCCGTACTTGGGAAAGCATTTCCATGGACTTGGTTAGTGGTTTTCCTATGACAGTGCGCCAACATGATTGTGTGTTCGTGGTGGTTGATAGATTCAGCAAAATGGCTAAGTTTATTCCATGCCGCAAGACAAGTTCTGCATCAGACTTAGCCTAATTTTTCTTTGACAGCATTTGGCGTTCCTTTGGTCTACCTACCAGAATTATCTCGGATCGTGATTCACGCTTTGTGGGTCACTTTTGGTGTTCTTTGTGGAAAATTTTGGGAGTTTCCCTTAACTTTTCTATCGCCTATCATCCGCAATCCGATGGGCAGACTGAAGTGGTAAACCGTACACTTGTGCAAAGTTTGCGAATCTATCATCATGCTTCACCAGAAAAGTGGGACTTGAGTCTCACGCATATTGAACATGCCTATAATAGGGCCCTACACTCTTCTACAGGTCTTTCACCCTTTGAAGTTTGTATGGGATTTTAGCCCTTGGCACCTTATGAGTTACCTTTGTCTTTGCCTTCTCCTGTCACTTCACATCTTCAGAAGGAGCAAGACAAGGCACACTCATTTGTTCAACACTTGCACAATCTTCAATCAAAGGTGGTTGAGATTTTGCAAAAGACACGACAACAGCAAAAAAAGGCCATGGATCAACATCAAATTCCTCGTCCATTTCAGGTTGGTGATAAAGTTTGGTTGCATCTTGACAAGTGGCGTTTCACTGATAAGACTCATAGCAAAATCAAACCAATTCGCTATGGGCCTTATACTATTCTTCAGTAGGTGTCCGAGAATGCTTTTCACCTTGATCTTCCTGCACACTTGGGAATTCATGACGTCGTCAATGTAGATCTCTTGAAGTTGTACTTTGACTCTACATTGGAGACTGCACCAGCTATCAGTCATCCTGTGGACATGGTTCCTGAAGCACAGTTACCATTGGATGCAGATCAGATATATGACACGAAGACTCGACAGACTCACTAGGGGTATACCACCTCATATCTTGTGGCTCAGTGAGGACAGCTACCGCATCAGGCTCGTTGGATTTCTTTTCATCAGATGTCCCATGACTTTCTTATTCTTTTGAAAGCATTGGAGTCCAATGCTTCTATTGTGGGGAGGCATGATGAGGATTGATGTTAGATCTTTCATATGACCCCTTTAGTAGTTCCTAGCTTAGGTTTGCATAGTTTATTTCTAGCAAATTCATATTGTAAGTGAGTCTCCTTCTCACATGCACTTGTGGGCACTAGTTGTCTTCTAGTTGTCTTTTAGAGTGTTAGTTAGCAAGTGTGAACTCAAAGTAGGAAGTGAGTACTTCAAGTTAGCTAAAATGGATCTTCTAGTTAGCAATATTAACTTAGAAGTTTACGTGCATTCTCATTTGTACCTTTGTAGCTTTTGGTTAAGCGTATTGAATCAAATCCATGATTTCATGGGTTGGTTATGTATTTTGGGCCATTAGTGCCTATATAATGATTTGTAAATAATAGAACACTTAGTTGGATTTTTAATACTTTTCAGATAGCGGGTCATATTGCCTAATACCTATGGAAGATGGGAATGACTGAGAAGACCTGCCATTGATAAGAACTAAGTAGGAAAATGAAGATATACATCCCATAATCCAATCCATCCAATCCATAGAGAAACCAAATTGCCTCAAAACTTTGATAAGGAAGTGCCAATCCACTTTGTCATAAGATTTGCACAAGTCTAACCGAATGAACATGGAAGGAGATTTTTGCATATCCATGGAATGGATGGCTTCCTAAGCAAGAACTATCTCATCTACTATTTGACGTCCTTTCACATAACCCCCTTGCTCTGGGAAATAATCTTATGCAAAAGAGACTTCAACCTTTCTGCCATGATTTTAGTAATGATTTTGAGAAGAACATTACATAAAGCAATAGGTCTAAAAGTTGAGATATGATCAACCTCTTGAGATTTTGTAACAAGAGTAATATAATTTTTATTGATAACCTTCAAAATTTCTTTGGCTTTCCTAGATTCTTCCACCACCTCTAATAAATCAACATGAAGGATATCCTAGAACTCTTTGTAGAACTCAATGGGAAAACCATCAGGACCTGGGGTTTTCCTTTTTGCATTTAAAAACTACTTGTTGAAGCTCATTGATAGTAACAGGAGTAGTCAAAATAGAGTTCTCCTCATAAGTGATAAGAGAAGGGATTGCTTGAAGAACATTTTTTTGTGAAGTTGAGTCAAGAGGAGTAGCAACAAAAAGATTGGAAAAGTAATCAACAATAATAGAGTTCATGCCATCCCAAGTATAAAAACATATCCAAAATCTGATTTTAAGGAAGAAATAAAGTTGTGAGATCTTCGAGCTAGAAAATATCTGTGGAAGAAATTTGTGTTTCGATCTCCTTCTTTGAGCCATTGAATTCTAAATTTTTTCTTCCATAAGATTTCTTCTCTTTTTTCCCATTCCTCTAACTGAGTTGTGAGTTTAATTTCATTTGCACTTCTCTTCTCTATGCGGCCATCTAAATGGATTTTCTTATTCAAATTTTCAAGATGAGCAATAAATTCATGTTTTTTTTTATGGACATCCCCAAACTTTTTCCAGTTCCAAGTCTTGATTTTGGATTTAATATATTGCAGTATTTTGGTAAAACAGAACATCTTAGTCCCATGCCTAGGTTTACCTTCCTTCCACCATTTTTGCACATGAGGTCTTAAGGAAATGTCTCTAAGCCACATTAAATGAAAACGAAAAGGAGAGAAAATCACATTGGTTTTCCACATTTCCACCATGACTGGCCAATGATCCGAACTAGCATTATTAAGAGTCTTCACTTTAGGAATGTGACCATGGATTAAGAAATTTTCAGAGAGCAAAAACCTATCCAATCTCTCCATTATACAAGCTAAGCCTTGCATTCTGTTAGACCAAGTCATAAGGCCATTATCTATTTGGATATCCATAAGATGGAGGTTTGCAATATATTTGCTCATGAGGTCAGTGCTTTTGTCCAAATTTCTATTTCCCCCCTTTTCTCATCCAAAGATAGGATGGTATTGAAATCTCCTCCGATCAAGATCCAAGCTTCAGGAAAATGAGAGATAATATGAGTAATATCCTTCCACTGTCTTCTTTTTTCCTCCAAAGAAGTCGGAGCATAAATAGTAATGCAGAGCATAATTTGGTTGGAATGTCTACTTTGAATAGCTATAGCCAACAAATCCCAACTGCCAACCATATGGTGAATAACTACCTCTTTTGGGTCCCAAAGACAAGCAATGCCACCGAAGTCCCTTGGGAACTGAGGGAAACCACTTTTCCAGCTGGCCAAATTTTACTGGAAATTGAGTCCATATCCTCCATTGACATCTTTATTTCTTGAATGAAAACAAGATGCGGATGATTTATATAAATCATTCTTCTTATTTCATTTTGTTTTGAAATACTCCCTTTGAGTCCTATAATATTCCAAGTGATGATATTCATTAATACCAATGCTAAAAAATTTGGGAAGGGCATTAATCTTACCTTCCTCTACAAGCTTTTCACCTTCTTTTACCATATAATATTGATTGGTCTTGTGACCTACTTTTTGATTAGAATCCATCTTCAATTTTTTTCCCTATTTCTTGAATTATTCCAATTGAATCTGAGATGGCTTCTAACCTTGAATAATGCTCGTACATAGCCAAAATTTTACTAGATGGTTCAACGGATTCTATATTGGGACCTGCATTATTTAAAGTTTTGACATTTGAAAGATTGTTTTTCTTGTGTAAAATTTTCTCCTTTTTTTTTTCTATTGAAAACCTTTGATTTGTTGGTTTGTCTCTGAGTTCTTCCCTTCATATTTAAATTGTGTTTCTAATATTTCAATTTCCATTATTTCCTCTTCCTCACTTGGGACATCATTTATGGAAAGTATTTCAAACATATTAGCAGATGACTTTGATTGATCCTTCATAACTGGTTTTTTCTTAGTGTTCTTCTTAGGTATTTGGAAACCTACTAAGTTTATATCTTCTTTCTTTTGATCAAGAATTTTATTTGGGCAAGCACTGGCCAAATGACCATATTCATGGCAAATTCTACAATGAAAAGGAATGTTCTCATAGTCCACTAATTGCTCCCAAGTGTCTTCCCCAAATTGTAATGTGATCTTTTTAGGTAGGGGTTTGTCAAAATCCATTAAAACACAAATCCGAGCATAAATAATATGTTCAAAATTTTGAGTACAATCAGTAGTCATCATAAAAGTTCCTAAAGAGTTTCCAATTGAAGAAAAAATAGTAGGATTCCAAAATTCAATAGGGAGGCCAAAGAGTCTAACCCACACGGGAGCTATAGAAGGCATCTCTTCTTTGGCTTTAAATTTAGTATGTCAGGGCTTCATGCAAATTCCTACCCTTCCAAAAAACCAAGGACCCCCTTGAAAAGTTTTCTCTCTATCTTCATTATTAGCAAATAAAACAAGAAAATAACCATTTGGATAAATAGAGATTTGTAACTCGCCTTTAGTTTTTCAACTTTTTGCAGCCCAGACTTTGAAAGCAGATAGACTCGAATGAAAACCCACGAACCGATAAATTAGTCCTTTTTTTTCCAAATCTTCAATGCCAGTCTGAATGTTACCCATATCAAGCTTAACAATAGGAGTTCCATCAACTGCTTTAAGACATCTTGACTCCATTTTCCTGGGATCAATCTTAGGTATTCTTAGAGGTTTATGGGAAGCCCTAATATTGATATTAGCATTGGGTTGAGGTTGTCCACCACGGAGGGCATCCCTAAAATTTATTTTTGGGGCTGAGTCTTCGAAATTCTTACCCTTGACAGGGGTTTTCACAGTAGAATTATTTTATGGGTGCACCTTAGCACCAGATTCACTTGAGATATGAGCCATTTTTTGATAAAATTCTTGAAACTTGTTTAGTGATCTCTTTAATCCTTGCCCTAGACGTCATGGAAAGGTATGGTTTTCACTTTTCTTTTGTGCAACAAATTGGAAGTCATTGTCACTCAAGTTCATAGTATGATCTATTGAAAGATAAATTTATAACCCATCTTGGATCCCCTGCAACATTTCCTAATAAAATATTAAGCATAAAACATAAAAATATTGGCCGCTAGGGACCGAAGGCCCTAAAAACCAACCTCTAGAGCTGCTTGCACTCAACCCAGATGAAACCCTCGCATAGTCGCTTGCCAAATATCTCATTCAAAAATAGGGATGTTCTAGGATTTGTTTTCTCCAAATGATATGAAAATTAGTTGAGACATTCTAGGGTTTTTTAGGCATCTACCCTCAAATTTTTTTCTTAATTCGAGTTTGAATGAGTGAGATATGGCCAAAACGAGTTCGATAGTTTGGGCAGTCCTACAAAAAATGTCCCTCCATAAATACCAAAAACTTATATGGAAATTATATATTAATATTTTGGTCTTAAGAACCATTATATTATTGCCAATCATATCATCTTTGATAATCACTTTTGATGTACTATATGTATTTTTTTTTTAATTTAGTGAAAAACCCATTGGAGGGTCGCCTTGGTTTGAGAAACCATGATGAGAGGGTTCTACACCATCAAAATCACCCAAGAGTTGCACCCAGTCCTGACCGCACCAGCATTACCCAATGTACGATAGGGTGGATATTCGAACCAAGGACCTCCCTTGGAGGATTGCCCTACCCTTTCCAACTCACCTACAACATGAGGGGTTGATATACTATATCTTACCTAGATAGGGTTTGCCATAGATTTTTTCTTCCTCTTATCACTAACTAGGGCATCCATGTTTTCAACTAGAGCATCCTTTTTTTTTAATAAGCTATATGTTTTCAAATAGAGCATCATTGTTTTCCCATATCAATATCTCTTTGTGTTTTTTTCTCTTTGTTTTTGCTTCTTGGATCTTCCTATTTTTTTTCATTCCTAGTAATACTTTCATCTTCATCAATCTCTTCAATCTTCTCACATTGATCATAGTAAGACTTATCATATTTAGGTTTTCCTTGTTCTGAAGAATCTAAAGTGCAAGGAATAACCTCAAAAGCATAATATTCTTTATGTATCCCTTGAAACCCTAAAGTGCAAGGATGTTTTTATGTAGCAATTAACTTCTTATTTTGCCCTAAAAACACTAAATAATTATGGGTTTCCTCCATCCTCATTTCTTTATAATTGAAACCTTAAAGTGCAAGGGATTACATCTTCACCACTTTCAATTTTACTACTTGAAGAGGATTCTATACTACTTGAGGAAAATTAAGATGATTTACCTAGAATAAACTTGACCTCTTTTGTTGTCTTTGTTTTAGGATATCTCCACATCTTTTTTTGCACCTTTAATTTCTTTTGAACTTGCCAAATGATACTGTAGATGGAATTTCTTTACCTCTTCTTTTGGAGTGGAATATCCTTGATATGATCTGGCTTTTATTATTGTTTGATTATCTTGCTTTACCTTGAAATTTATCTCATGGATAGAATTTTTAATCTCTTTCTTCATAGTTTTTACTTTACAAAATATTGTTGTGTCCAATATCATAACAGTTGTGGCAACATAATGCAATATTTTTATAATCTCCTTGTTGATCCCATTCCCTTGATTCATATTTAGTCTTAATGGATTGTGGCAAAGAATTTGAAATATCCATAGCAACACATATTTTAGTAAATATAGCATTCTTTCACTCCTTAGTAGTTGGTACTTCCTTGATGAATTCCCCTAGGTATTTCCAATATTATTTAAAACATCCTTATTTATAATTTGATATGAAAGTCCAAAAAACATAACCCACACTGGAAGCTTCTTAATAATTTTTGTATCAATAGAAAATTTTCATTCCATGGTATCAAATAAAGTGTCTCTTCCCCTAAACCATGGGCCACCAACCATTATTTTATCCCTATTTTATGAATTGGAAAATATGACAAGGAAAAAACTTTAGGAAGAAAATTCATAGAATAATTTGAATTCAATCTCCACTTTCACTTGATCTAGTTATGAATCTCCAAAAACCTTGGCCATGATCTATGGAACTTACATATTAACCCTCTACTTTTAAGAACCTTTATATCATGCTAAATCATTTTATCCTTGATACTTACTTTTGGTATATAATTTGCTTCCTAGATCGAACTTGTCAAGTTTTTGCTCTTCTACTTATCTCCAACTTGGGCCTCCATACTTCCAACTAGGGCATCCTAACTTCCCATTAGGGCTTTCAAATATGACCTTCCTTACACAATAGCTTTTGAGGCTCACTCTTGGCTTGCACACCCTCTTGGTTTGAACTCCCTCTCAGATCACACACTCTCCTATATTGCACTCTCTCTTTCCTCAAACTTGCTCTGAATTGCACTCCCTCCTGAATCACAAATATCCCTATCTATTCTTTTTTGACATTCCTTTGCTTGAATTTTTTTTGGAAACAATGTTCTATGCATTCGTGGTAAGGATTTAAAGCAGTGATGTACTCTAGATGAACTTGTCGCTCTTTTGTCATGACTAAATATTGTTTCGTACTCCCTCTTAGTTTGTACTTTCTCTCAGCTCACACTCACTCTTGGCTTGCACTCTCTCCTACCTCACACTCACTCTTGTATTGCACTTCATCTTGGACCACAATTTCCCTTGTCTCTTCTTTTTCTAGGCCTTCATTTGGTTTAATATTTTTCAAAATAATATTCCAGGTATTTGTGGTAAGGGTTTGAAGCATTGATGCACTTCAAATGAACCCATCACTTTTTTGCCATGACTAAATCTTGGCTCATCCTGTTATGACCCACCCTGGTTGGACTCATCGAAGAGATGAATTATGTATTTATATGATGATTCAATGCTTAGTATTAATTGCATTGTAAATGTTTATTTGCAATTGATGATTTATTTATTTAAGAATATGATATTGTTGATATTTTGTATATTTTCAGGACTACTCTCGTAGGTGGATAAGAAAGTTGACCACCGAGAACAAGATACCGAAAAAGAGAAATGATGGTTAGTTTAAATTGATGATATCTCCTAGGTAAAAGCTACATGTATTTAAATTGAATTCATATGATTGTGTTTGAAGGTAATCACCATCAACTAAAACCATCCATAACAAAAGTTGATAACCTGGAAGTTATCATAAACTCTTTTGCATAAAGGATATGGGCAATAGGGAATGGTGGTGTATTACTCCATTTTATTTTGGTTTGTGTGTGTTTACCTTCTTTGCACATGTGATTGGTTGCTTCATAAGATAAAAGTTCTATTGATGGAAATAATTTGATTAAATTACTTTATGTTTTCTAATGTTGTATTTATATTAATAATGTGGACTTATTAATATTTAAGGTTATATTTTATAACTAACATTAGAAAAGAAAACATTAATATTGTGGAAATATTAATGTGATAAATGGAGGGCAACATGATCCTCATTTTGGAAGGAAAGCTTATTTAAAAAAAAAATTAAAATAAGAAAAATATTATTAATATTATGAAAGAAATTTTCTTTTATTAATATAAAGTTTAAAAGAAAACAATTAATTCAGGTGGTTGAAGAGTTCGGTTCATGGGTGAACCATCTTTTGGATCTTTAAAACCATGTTGAAAAAGGAAACCAAGGGGAAAAAAGGAGGAAGAAAAAGAGAACACGATATTTTGCAAGAAAAGAATGAAGACTTTAAGTTTCAAATGAACAAGATATTTTCACTGGATCTTTGAAAGAGGTAATCTCGTTTTGATATATATATATATATATATATATATATATATATATATATATATATATATATATAAAATTTGAAAAGTGAGTCTTTGTCTTCATCCATGAAAATGTGGAATAATCCCTTTCTACTTACTCTACTCTTTAAATGAATTACCTTGTTGTGTGTTGTATGAGTGTATCCTCTAAATGTTATGTTTGATTATTTTATCAATAGTTTTAAGGTTTAAAGCTATTGATTAAAATAAAAGGGTTTCAATACGTAATGTTACGTTTGATTATTTTAACAATAGTTTTAGGGTTAAAAGCTATTGTTTAAAATGAAATATTTTTATTAGGTAATATTACATTTGATTATTTTATCAATAGTTTTAGGGTTAAAAGTTATTGATTAAAATAAAAGGTTTTCATTACATAATGTTACGTTTGATTATTTTATCAATAGTTTTAGGGTTAAAAGCTATTGATTAAAATGAAATATTTTTATTAAGTAATGTTACGTTTGATTATTTTATCAATAGTTTTAGGGTTAAAAATTATTGATTAAAATAAAAGGTTTTCATTAAGTAATGTTTTTTTTTTTTTTAAATTTAAATGGTGGAATCGGTAGCCGCCACAAATTCGGGTAGGCTGTCCGACTTTTTATGGTTGCCATAGTATTCTGCGTTGTCCACCCTAGAAGCTGCCACACAGATCTTCGTGTAGTCCGCCCCTATAACCACCATGCCACAATCATTTAAAACCTTTTACGCTGCTGAAAGCACTAGGAAAGGGACAAGCGTTCAGTCCAACGAGGCCCGAGATTTGAACCTTGGACCTCTGCCTCCTTATGGGGTTTGGATGAACCAATTGGTCTACACCTCAGACCTTTTCATTAAGTAATGTTATGTTTGATGATTTTATCAATATTTATAGGGTTAAAAGTTATTGATTAAAGTGAAAGATTTTTATTAAGTAATATACCTTTGATTATTTTATCAATAGTTTTAGCGTTAAAAGCTATTGATAAAAATAGAAAATTTTCATTACGTCGTGTTACATTTGATTATTTTATCAATAGTTTTAGGGTTAAAAGCTATTGATTAAAATAAAATAGTTTTATCACGTAATATTACATTTTATTATTTTATCAATAGTTCTAGGGTTAAAAGCTTTTGATTAAAATAAAAGGTTTTCATTAGGTAATGTTACATTTGATTATTTTATCAATAGTTTTAGGGTTAAAATTTTTCATTAAAATAAAAGGTTTTCATTATGTAATGTTATGCTTAATTATTTTATCATTAGCTTTAGGGTTAAAGCTTTTGATTAAAATAAAAGGTTTTCATTACTAATGTTATGTTAGATTATTTTATCAATAGCTTTAGAGTTAACAACTATTGATTAAAATGAAATATTTATAGATGTAGAAGAATTATTTGATATAAGGATAAGAGAACTTCCTTAATTTATGTTAAAAGAGAAACATAGGTGTTTTATTTTATAAAAGGGAATTTTATATTTGTTTATGAAAATTAATGAAGATTAAAATGAACGCGGAGTTTCCTTAAATTTATAGGGGTTTCTTTAAAATATATGGAATTGTATTGTGGAAATACATTATTTTGGCTTAAAATGAAATTAATCAGATGGGATGTGGAGTCCTATTTTGATTGAGGAAAATTATGGGATTTTCCTCCTTTGTATTATTTATAAAGAGTTAGAAAGATGAAATAAATAAATGTATATGTTGTGTTTACTAGATGCATTGAAAAAAATAAGCATTTAGGATTGCATTATCATTTAGAGGAGCTGTCTTGATTCCTTAACATATCTAATTCTCAGTGAAGCACAAGAACTTCAACGTGTAGAGTTTTTAGCAAGAAGAATTCTTTATGTATTTGTTGGGCATATTTCTAATTGTGATTATTATGTAACTAGAGTTATGAAGAAAGTAGTTTTTGGACAAGGCTTAAATGAATAGTTTTGGATTCTAAATTTTATTATTGAGAGAAAACATTTCATTTGTATACTAATTAAATAAAGTTGTTTTACTATTTCATATCAATGCAAATTATGAGATTCTAGTTCTCCTTATAAAATGATAGAATATTTTCTATAAATGGCAAAATCACAAAAATACATGGATGGTATATGGATCTTGTTAGATGATTTATGCTTATGAATTTCTGGTTATTCTATTATGGATTTAATCATAGTTGATATTATGCTTTGAGATACTTTGAGTCATTTCTTATATTTAGTAAGATTAACATGCTTTTCATTCTAGTTGAATTAAGAGAGAGATAGTTAAGATTTTGATGTTGTTCCTTTTGCAAAGGGGGATTTGTAAGGGTAAACTCTAAGTAACCTTGTATAGAACCTCTTTATGATGAATCTTGACCTAAGGGAGATGCAGGGAGGCAACACCCATGACATTTATGAGGGGGTATATTTGATAAAATAAATTTAAGTGTGATCCAAATGCGGGGGAGTCTTTGGACAAGATTCATTGCGGGGTAGTTGAATCTGTATCCTACTATGGAGGTTAGAAATCCCTTGAGCATTGGAGATAGGTGATGGTACCCTGAATGACAGCTGGGTGTCTATGTGAATATATTACACGAAGTGATATTCACCTCAGTTAAATTATTATGGATATGGGATAATTAAGTACTATAGTTTCATTCATTCCACCATGAAGGTGCAATGTTTACACTAAGAGGCTTCACACCTATACACTGGCATAGACAAACTTATGCTAGTAAGGGAATTGGTATCCCCTTTTCTAAATATTGAAAAGGGATAATCCAAACACTATGGTCATGATGCCTTACATTCACGAAGGATATAATGAATGTGGGGTGGCCATTTGAAGCATCCTTTATGCCACATAGGTACACAAGGTAAATCACAAAACCTATGGGAGTTTAGCCACTCCTATCCACTCAAGTTATGTCTACAACATCATAGAATCAAAATGTGGTAAAGCCTCAACAAATATAATCTATCTGGAAACATCTTTGGTGAACCTTAACTATGATAAAAAAATTCTCTCTCATGAGATAGTTAGATTTTGGTTATTACATGCACTCCCTCTTGGTTCATACTTCTTTTTGGCTTGAATTTGCTCTTGGCTTGCACTCTCTCTTAGATTTTATCCAATTGAATCCTTTAAATTATCCTAAGATTTAGAACAAGAACTAGCACTTGTTCCTTGATTGCACTTTGCTTTCTACTTACTACTTCTTGCTCACACTTCATCATCACTCTTGACTCACACTCACTTTTGGCTACACTCACTCACACTCACTTTCAATTGCACTCAATTGAACTCAATTTTGGTTACACTTACTAACATTTTATTTCGATTGCACTCACTCCTGTCTCATACTCGCACTTGTTGTTGCACTCACTCCTAAATCATGCTTGTATCCGCTGCTACACTTCCTCCTCACTCGCGCTTGCACTCATTACTGCACTTACTCCCGGATTGCACTCACACTTTCTGCTCTCAACTAGAGCATTCTTACTTCTAGTAAGGACTTTCAAAATATTTTTTCTTTCATGTTAATTAGATTTTCTTCACATAAATCCTTTAGTTTTGATTTTCTCTTAAGATTTGGAACAATAAGTAGTGCTCACATTTTTCTTCCTACTTCCTTAATACACTTCTTACTTGTACCTCACCTTTACTATTGACTCACCCTAGCTCCCATTTTTTATATTTTTCATTTTTAATATATATAAATTAAAAATATTTTGAAATAATAAAAGGTGTATGAAAATTAATATGTTTTATTGAAATATTTTTAAAAAATAAGAAAAACAATTAAATAATAAAATGTTCATGTTCAAGTTCTCAATGCCCACCATTGTTGAGTGACTAAGCTAGAGTCTCTGAATAAAACCACAAAAGGAAAATTTGTGGCCAAAATTGATGAGGTACCCATTGTAGAGGTGCCTTTGACCTACATTTAGCACCAAATCTTGGCTATTTCAACTTAGGTACTAATCTACAAATTTGTAGGCATGTGGCCTAGCCCAACTATAATATAAAAATGGATAAATAGTACTTGGGGTTCATAAATATCTAGCTATGAGTTCATGATGGATGGCTAGGGGTACTTTGTTGTTACCTTCTCATCTCTTGAAGACTGAAACATAGTTTTCCATGGAGGTCCATGGTTTTTGGGATCTAGTCCTCTATATATGACTCCTTGGACACCAAGATTTGACCCATAAGAAGAGGAACCTAAAGAGGTGGCAATCTAGACTTGTTTTCCTTTTTGTCCTTACACTTGTGGAATAAGTCCACAATATAAATTTTAGAAAAAACCATAGGATTATTTATTGATGGGGCCTTTCCAAAGGCCAATAATGCAATATGTGTCTGTATATGTATAAAAATTCTTGACTAGATTTACACCTAGCCATTGGCATACAAGCATATTCCTTTTAAATGCATTACTTGTCATCAACATGGAAACTTCTCTTAAAACTATCCATCAAAGCCTGATCAATTAAAAAAGGAAACAAAACCTAAATTCTAAACTATCAATAATAGGCCTCATAGATCAAGAAGTCAACTAAGGCCTATATAGGAGAAATTGGACCCAATAAGCTCCAATAAATTTCCATCCTCTCATTAGATGTGGAGGAAGATATAGAAACACCAATTAATAATGAAGCTCAAGAAAAAGGTAAAGAAATAGTGGAAAAACCCATTAAGGAACTTTTAGATGACACACAAGAAACACAACATGAGACTCATGTCAAAGAGTCAAATCACTCAAACGAAGACACTGAAGAAGAAGTTGAGGAAACTCTAAATGAGTTAGTCATACCAAGAGGCACCTCGACAACATGTTTACCATACAAGGGTAGAAGGTCCAGCCAAATTCTACGAGAAGTACAAACTTAGAAGGATATTTAGAACAAAACTCAAACTATTTTGGATTTTTCAAAGATCTATAAAAATGATAGTGCTCATGGAACTATAGGGGATTGGGTAGTCCTTTGAAAAAATCACCTATCAGATCTTGTAAAATTGCATAATCCACTGGTATTTTATTTATAAGAATAAAAAATGGTAAATAATGTAGTGGCACTAGAATGGAATAAGATATGGAGATAGTCAAAGCATGAAGCAACAAGTTTATCAAGTGTATTTTTCGACAATCTTAGAATTTTGGTTTGGATTTTTCAATATACAAGGTTTGTTGAGTGTGGTATCAAGTTTGATGAGTGATCCTGGTAAAAGTTTGGCTTACTATGTTCTTGGTAAATTTTGGCTTTCTGTGATCTTGATAAAAGTTTAATTTTTTGTGGTATTGACAAAAGTTTGGCTTTTTGTGATCTTGGAAAAGGTTGGCTTTCTATAATCTTGGCAAAGGTTTGGTTTTTTGTGATCTTGACAAAATTTTAGATTTTAGTGATCTTGACAAAGGTTTTTTTGTGATCTTGACAAAAGTTTAGCTTTCTGTGATTTTGGTAAAAGTTTGACTCTCTATGATCCTAGCAAAAATTTAGCTTTCTATGATCTTGCAAAGATTACCTTTCCATGATATTGGAAAAAGTTTGGCTTTCTATGATCTTGGAAAAGGTTGGCTTTTTGTGATCTTGGAAAAGGTTTGGTTTTTGATGATTTTGGCAAAAATTTAGCTTTTTGTGATCTTGGCAAAAGTTTGACTTTTTGTGATCTTGGAAAACATTTAGCTTTCAATGATCTTGACAAAGGTCTTGTTTTATGTGATCTTGACAAAATTTTGGTTACATATAGTTATGAGACATAAAAGACATCTTTGTTGTATAAAAAATCATGACCTTTTTAAAACCCGCTCTTTATCCTAATAAAAAACAGACTTTACTTTAAAAATATATATTGAAAAAAAATATAATAATAATATTTTCTTACCTTTTCTTGAATCACATATTAAATTAAAACATTAAAATAAAAATATACCATATAAAAAAATATTCTATACAATTAAAAAAAATAAATTTTATAAATAAAATATAAAAATATTTTCAAACCACGGTGTGGGCGGGTGTGTGAGGGGTGGGTGTGTGAGGGCTTTGTGTTAAATTCTCTATTGATAAGTATAGCTCTCGACTTTACGAGGGGTCATAGTTGGAAAGATACTGCTTAACCATGTGCATCGATCATAAAGATTTCTCACAATAATCAAATAATATATTTATATATATATATATATATATATATATATATATATATATTTATTTAATTATATAAATTATTTTTTATTATAAAATATTTATAAAAAATATATTTAAAAGTTATCTTGAAGATATTTATAAAATTAAGTAAATTTCAAAAGCAATTTATCTTTGTTGTAAAGAATGGAGATGAATAAGCCAAGCTTTAGATGATCACACATTAATCTACTTGAAATATACTTTAATGAGATTAAAAATTTATTAATTTGAATTTGGGTTTTTGTTAAAGAGTTTAATATTTTTTTATTACAATATTTTTATGGAAACTATTTTAATGAATAATTAATATAAGAACATACGTAAATAAATAATAAAAATTTAGTCATGGGATAGCACAACAGTTCGGGCTTTGTTTTTTTTTTTTTTTTGAGAGGTTAAGGTTCAAACCGAAGGAAATTCCTTATTAGTAAGCATAGCTCTCTGATTAGAAAGAGACTGCTCAGCCTTGTACATTAGTTGTAGAAATTTCTCACACTAACCAAAATAAAAAATAAAAAATAAAAATTTTAATAAAAAATAAAATAAAATAATTTAAAATATTTTATAAAATTAACGCTTAATTCTTATGTTTTGGTAATATCCTCTAAGAAATGATAGCAATTTATAATCAAAATTTAATATGATCTATTTCCCCTACATAAAAGGCTAGTGGTAATATTTTCTTAGATCCTTTAGAAATGTAAATTTTTTATTTTTTAAAATTTTATTTGTTATCTTAATTCAATTTGAAATCAAAATATTAAATTTTGATTATTTTATTTAATTATATATTATTGATTTTTTTTAATAAGTAAAATTTGAGTTTACACAGATTTTTACGAGGGAGCTTGATTCCTTCGAATAGGGGTTTGAATTTGGGTTTGTTAGATGAAAACCAAGGACTTACCACTATGGTATCCTTCACTTGTTTTACCAATTTAAAATTTAAAATTAAATATTATATTAAAAATAAATATATTATAAAAATGAATGATGATTTTGTATTTTTTTTGGTAAGTAAGAGACTATTATAATTAACATCGGGTTTTAACTGGTTGACCCAAAACCATTTTACAAAATAGGGTCCACCGACCAAATGGACAAGGGCCAAGCCCTACAAGTTTAATCTGACAAAAACAAGGGCCAAGCCCTACTCTTCCATCTGAAGACAACCAAAATAAACTATGGAAGCCTAATATTGTAGCCATCATAAAAGAAAGACTCAAAACAGAAACAACAATGAGAAAAACTAATCATGCAAGCGCCATGCAGGGTCGCTTGTGCCCATACAAAAAATAGCAGAATATAGTCAAACAAACATCCCATAGAATGGACAACCAGGAGGCCAAGCAGTCAGTCTTCCTTGTAGTCCTCATCTGACTCCTTATCATCCTCATCCTTAGATTCCTCCTTGCCATCAACTTTAGATTCTGCCTTCGACTCCTCGTGCCCCTAGAACTGCTCGCTGTAAAATAGAATATTTAGAGAATCACGCAAATCAACAACTACACTAATGAGGCCAAACAGACTCTTTAACTGGTTGATAATATTGGAGGCTGATGAAATCGCCATCTTCTTCAAGACTGTTACAGTGGGGTCCGGTACCCCATCGTCAGGGATCTCCAACACTTTGTTATTTTTCGCCAGGGCCCTGTTGCGACATCGAAACCAAACACACCTTGGGCAAGACTTGAGGCCAAAGGAGATGTTTCCCATGCATGAATTTGCAGATAATGAAACTATATCAGTGCCCCACCAGCTACAAAAAATACTAGTCACGTGAAAGAAAAAAGCAAATATGACCAAAGCCATTATAAGGTTCAAAAAATATTTTGAAAAATACCCCCATTTTCTGTCATTGATCCACTCTGAGCCTTTCATTTTGAGCTTTCTCATTTTCTATCACCGTCGAGACCGCATGAGGAATATTTGTAGTCCACGTGATCAAGTTTACCGCTACAATGCCTTCATTCGCCAACCTATCAGCTGCCATGTTTGCTTCCCAAAAGGTATGCAAAATTATGGCCTCGGGTCGATCATGAATCAGAGCCCTCGCTTCTTGGATGTAGTCATGAAATCTCCAAGGAGCTCTCTTAGTGTTCTTTAGAAGATTTATAATAATGAGAGAATCACCTTCCACCAACAGTTTCCCTGGATAATTCTCTGCCACCTTTAGGCTCCTCCAAACCGCCCTCGCTTCAACAACATTGTTAGTTTGAGCTCCAAGATGTTCAGAAAAAGCTATTAGCACCTCACCCTTGTGGTCTCTGAGTAAGCCTCCAGCCCTTGCTTCACCTGGGTTTCCCCTAGCCGCCCCATCGAAATTTAACTTAATCCACCCTAGGGGGGTGGGGTCCATGTGATCATGGTTCTAGGACAGACTCGAGGATGATTGAGGCCATCAGTGAGAGGTAAGTTTAATGACTGGCCTAATGAGGCTTCAAAAGGATTCAGAGGTCTAGACGCTGTAGGCACTAAACATGCATTCTCATTAGCATATACTAAAATTTTTTACAAGACAGAGGATGATTGAGCAACCTTATCCAAGAAGGCCCGACGATTCCTTTCCAACCATATCTGCCACAAGTAGTGATGAAGGCAGATCTTCCACATATACCTGAGATGCTTGTTCAAAAAGGGAGAAGGCCACTAGACAAATAGGTCAAACATGGACTGAGGATGGACCCAATAAATATGAAACACTTGTAACAGACCTGACAATATTGAGGTAGAAAAATTACAATACAGAAACAAATGATCAACAGACTCCCACTCAGACATACAAAGATAACACCTATTAACAACAATCACACCTCTTTTTATTAAGTTATCCATGGTGAGGATCCTATTTTGGATGGCCAGCCATGCAAAAAAACCAACCTTCGAAATGATGCTTTTGGGCCAAACTTCCAAGTGAGGGAAAGTAGGTTCATCATTATCAATAAGCATCAAATAAGCAGACTTGACAGAAAATTCCCCATTGTTCGAAGCTTCCCAAATAAGTTGGTCCTCAAGCATGCCATAAGGGAGTAAATACTATCTTAATTCATTCTCTAGTATTATTGATGCCCCTGGGAGATCATTGTTCATTATTGGCTTCCATACCCTTCTATTGTTTGACAAAGTAATGAAATCTGCAACTTTGGTACCAAAAACTTCATTCGTCCAAGCTCTGAGGGTTGAAAGGATGGGGTCTGCAGAGAGGGGATAGTCCTTTAACCATTTGTGGTCCCAAAAATCAATGTTTCTTCCATTTCCCAGTTTCCAACGTAGCCCTCTGCTTAGCAAGTTTTTGGTTTGAAGGATTGATTTCCAGAAAATTGATCCCCTGGGAGGAAAGGAATAACTTAAGAAATCAGTTTCTTGTAGGTACTTTCTTCTGATTATAGTAATCCATTCTGCATTTGCATTTGTCAATAGACGCCATGCTTGCTTGGCCAGGAGGGCCATGTTTAAATGTTGGATTCTCCTCAGCCCAATACCTCCAAACTCCCTTGGTTTGCAAACCCTATCCCAGGACACCAAATGAAAGCGTTGCTTAGATTCAGAACCAGTCCATAGGAACCTCTTCTGGATCTATTCAATTTTAGTGTAGACACTTGCAAGAGCTTTAAAAATAGAGAGAAAGTAGACAGGGATGCTTTGAATGGAAAATATGGTGAGAACCGCCTTGCCAGCTTGAGATAACAAATTCCCTTTCCATCCAGCCAGCTTCCTCTGAATTCTTTCGATTACATTAGTCCACATGGAATCAGCAGCTCTGCTTGTGAATAAAGGAAGGCCCAAGTATGTGGATGGAAGAGTAGACACTGAGCATCCAAGAATCCTAGTGATCTTAATCTACCTCTGAATGGGAGTATTAAAGAAATAAATTTTACTTTTTTTAAAATTTACCTTCTGCCCCGCTGCATCCTCATATAGCTCCAGGATATGTTTTATGACCTTAGCCTCAAAAACTGATGCAAGAGTTAACAACAAAGTATCATCCACAAACTGTTGATGTGTGACTGCCTGTGTTTGTGATGATGCTTTGATTCCTGAAATAAGACCAATATTACAGGTAGCTTTGATTGTCCTCCCAAGGGCTTCAACCACAATGATAAACAACATGGGAGAGATAGGATCACCTTGCCTTAGGCCCCTTTTACTTTGAAAGTATCCAGTAGGAGCACCATTAACAAGGACCAAAAACCAAGGTTTCATAAAACATCCTTCCAAAAGCTTGATCCATTCATGATGAAAACAAATTTCTGGAGAATAGCAGAGACAAAACTCCAGTTTATGCGGTCATAGGCCTTGTTCATATCCAGCTTGAGAGAAAAAGCAGGTTTTTTGGTCTGGACTACCGAATGGAGGGCTTCATGTACTGTTATGACACCATCAAGGATGGACCTTCCAGGGACTGAACTGCCCTGACAAACATCAATAAACATAGGAAGGATCTTCCTCATTCTGTTTGCAATCGCCTTGGTCGAAATTTTATAAACAACATTACAAAGGCTAATAGGTCTAAAATCCATCATAGATCTAGGAGCAGGAATATTTGGGATTAAAGCAATAAAAGTGGAGTTAAAACTTCTTGGAATATGCTTTGTGGACTGAAATTCCTTGATAGTAGCACAGACATCAAAACCTACAATATCCCAAAATGCCTAAAAAAATGAGGTGAAAACCCGTCCGAACCTGGAGCTTTATCGGGGTTCATTGAGAAGAGAGCCTCTTTGATTTCTTCATCCGTGAAAGGCTTAATCAACTCCCCATTCAAGTCATCAAAAATTAAATGAGGAATATGGTAAAGCATTGATTCTGAAGCTAAGGCAGAACTATAGTGTTCTTCTCCTAAAAGGTTCTGAAAATAGGAAACCGCTTCATTTCTGATCTCATCAGGGCTAGAAAGGAAGGATCCATCATCTCTAACAAGTTCTTTAATTCTATTGTGGCTTCTGTTCCTTAAGGCAGATGCATGAAAGAATCTTGTGTTAGCGTCACCTTCTTTCAGCCAGGTAGCTCTAGACTTTTGCCTCCAAAATGTCTCCTCATAGGCTAAAACATTATGATACTCAGCAAGGGCTTTCTTTTCATCTGCCTGTAGGGAAGGGTCAGGAAATCCCTCTTCGAGTTTTTTCTCAATGGCTGATAACCTTTCAGAGATGACTTTCTTGTTTTCAAAAATATTTCCAAAAATTTCTTTATTCCAGATCCTTAGATTTTCTTTCACCACTTTAAGTTTTTGTGCTAATCTGAATGAAGGCCTGCCCTGACAAGAATGCTGCCACCACTGAGAAATTTTGTCTCTGAGATCAGGGTGGTGCATCCACATAGCTTCAAACCTAAAAGGCCTTTTGAATTTTGGAGTCTCTTCAATTTCAAGTAGAATCGGGTTGTGGTCAGACCCAATGCGAGGCAAGGACAACATATTGGCATCCCCAAAATATTGTATTGCTTCTTGTGACAGAAAAAACCTATCAAGATTTTCCATTATGAGTTGATTTCCAGACCTCCTGTTGCTCCAAGTAAATTTAGCATTTTTCAATTTGACATCCAATAAATTGTTGTTGTTGATGAAATCTTGAAAGTCCTCCATACTTCTTGCTGGAATTCCTACTCCCCCTTTTTTGTCAGAGGGGTAAATAGGGGTATTAAATTCCCCCGCCACTATCCACGAAATATCCTAAAAATCTTCCTTGAAATTACTAAGGAAATTCCATAGATCAGCTCTCCCAGGTATAGAATTAGGGGCGTACACGTTTGTTAAAATCCAAGAAAGGTCACTAACCTTATCCTTAAAAAGAATGCTCATTACCCTTTCTCCTAATTGAATAACCCTGCCTTCCACCTTCCCTGGATTCCAGATACAAAGAAGACCACCTGAGGTTCCTCTGGCTTTGCAAAAAACTGCTTCTCCCTTTTTCCAGATTTTGAGGGCAATTTTTCCAGACAAAACTTCATCGACTTTAGTTTCTTGTAAAAGAAGAATAGTGGGACCAAAATCTCTTCTTAAATATTTGACTAACCGTTGTTTAGGAAGGCCATTGAGCCCCCTTACATTCCAAGATATGATCTTCATTTGGAAATTTTCAAGTTTTTTCCTCTTCCCCTGCCTTGGACTTGAGGGGGCTTGAGATTTTTGTTTTCTTCAAGGGAAAGATTACCAGTTGATGGAAATAGAGTTTTCTGAATTCCATTAGCTATCTCATCTTGGATCTCTTCTTTCCACTGTTGGGCATTTGACTTTCTTCCCTTCTTTTTTTCCCCTCCATAGTCAATCATGGGGGACTTCATTGAGCTTCTAGTCTATTTTGGGCTGAATTTGGTTTGGGTAACCTGTTGGATAACAGTACTGGAAACCCTAGCTCTAGCTTGGGACAAAGACAAAGGTGAAAAATATCGCTTGGAAGGGCTGATTAACTCTGAAAGCACTTTTTCTCTTTTCGGGGAGTAAAAGGACTCATCATTAGGGCATTCTTTATGGCCAATAGGAGGAGGATTGGAAGGTCCAGATTTGGTCAGGGAATCAAGGCTAGCAGGAAGACCAAGATTTATATCCTCAACATTAGGCCCTTCATTCTGATTTTCCTCTGTAATTGATGGGTTTTCAGCCAAAAAGTTAAATTTATTCAGATTTTCGAAAGGAGAGCATACCTTTTGTTGGTCAGTTTGTGATGTAGCAATCTACTTGCCCTTACCATTGTCCATGTGAAGCTCAACCTCATTCTCCTCTTGCCCCAAACTAGAGGCCTTTGCCTTTTCAACATTTGGATTTTTAACCCTGTACATCCCTATGTTTTTGCCATTATTTCTGAAATACTGTCGCTTGGAATCATTATTCCGAGGAAGGGTTTGTTGGCTTCTCAAAAAAGGGCATTGTCCTTTGAGGTGGCCTTGAATCTTACAATCAAAGCAAAATGTCGGTCTATTTTCATATTCGATGACCTGCAATCTTGTTTTATTTCCATATTCTAACTCCACATGAGTAGGAAGCTCGGATTCTAGGTTTGCATTTATGCAAATCCTAGCATGCATCATTCTGGTGCGTGCAAGGGTTGGATTGTCAATGGCCACCAATTCCCCTATGGTCTTGGCAATACCCTGAAGAAAATACTCATGCCACCAATGAAATGGGAGATTCGGGAGGCGGACCCAAATGGGGGTAAAGTTTATGCTCTGCTTTTCTGGGTCAAAATCCTCAACCCATCTCCTAAGAAAAAGACTTCTTCGGCCCAAAAACCAGGGTCCTCCTGTTAAAATATGACTAGCATCTTCACTATTGTTAAGGCGTACCACAAAAAACCCCCTTGATAATGCAATAATCTCCATGTGTCCGAAAGTCTTCCACTTCGAAGTTGCCCATCATCGAATCGTTTCAATATCCGGCCTACCCCCTATGAATTTGTCGACCAGAGAAAATTTTTCCATCGATATGAAATCTGCCATTACGCTTTCAGGCACGGATACCTTCTACCCATTGGGAATGAGAGGTGGTAAGGAATGTAAGGAACCCCTATTGTCGCCTTTAATGGCCTGCACAAAAGACTTGCTACCCTCAAAATTCTTGATGTGGGCCTCCTTGTTCAGAAAGAATATCAGGGGGTTCGTGTCCCTCTAATTTTTTAAAGTCCTCAGTGTCCTTGTCCTCTAATTTTGTATTTAAGTTATAAAAATATTTTTCAATTTTCATCTCTAATTTATTGATAATATTTTTCTTTTGGGTCATTCCATTAGTCAATGAGGCCATGGAGTTCAAATAAATATTATTATGTGATGAGAAAGCTACTAGACAATTGGTTAAATCTACATAATTTAGGTTTTTTATTAATAGTGCCCTAGATTTATAACAAATTATTATAAATATTTCAGGGTTTAAAATTGAAAATTTTCTATCAACCTACTTGGGTATTCCTTTGTCTCATAAAGGAAACAAAAAGGAGTTTTAGGTCTCTTGTTTGCATAGAATGAAAGATTTTTTGGCAGGTTGAAAATGTAAGTTCTTAACCATGGTGAGAAGGGTACAACTCATAAATACTACATTACAATCCATCCTTATTTATATGATGTCACTTTCAAGATTGTTAATAGGTTTAGTATCTAAAATTGATAAAATTTAAAGACACTTTCTTTGGAAAGGATGTGAGGAAAAATGTAGGTTTTCTCTTTGTAACTAGGATTGTTAGAGTATATTAAATCATTTGGATCATGTACATGTATCACATTTGGTACATATCTAGAGTAGGAGTTTACTTCAGAGTAAAGTTAGTTACTTCAAGTATTATAATAAATGCATAAGTGTCAATGTTCAAGTTGTAAATATGCATGTAGTCCACATGTACATGAGTCCTAGGTAGAGTAAAGGTTAAACAATATATCTTTCTGTATAAAGGCATCATAGGTGTAGTAGTATGAGAGAGACTGATATAGTAAGTATATAGTGTGTAGTATGGTACACTGTAGTTCTTTCATATACTTTCATGGAGTGTTCATGTCCTCCATTTTATAGCATTGTACTATTTTCGTCATTCCCATTAATGACATATTTTTGAGTTATTTTCATATGTTTATCTCTTTATTTTCCTACATATTATTGTGTCATTAGCTTTATAGTTATCCTTCATATTGTGGTTGTACTACCTCCCATAAAAAGCTAACAGTGGTATCAAAGCACATGGTAGATCAGATAGGAAATAGGAAAAGTCACAAATAAAACTGAGAGAAATCTAGAAACCTCATTTACATAATTTTTGAGATTAAATTTGGCTTGAGTCTTTCCACTGGAATCAACATGGATTCCACTAGATTGACAATCAACTAGAGAAAATTCATCATATCTAGATTTAAAGTTTCCACCATTTTAGTTTCTAACATCTTGTTGCAGGAAAAGGAGATTCAAAAAGTTGGGAAGCTTCCTACATAGATCTAGGAAGAGTATCTTCATAAGAATCATTCTACCACTTGCAACAAAAAGTAGAAGACTGAATAATTTAAGAGACTTGAGAAGAGGTCTCATTACTAGAGATTACAAACCTGCAAGAGTGCAGAAGAAGAAAAGGCCATAGTAGCCTTATTGTTGATTCAAGAGACTCTAGAGAAGATTCAAGAAGAATATTGGAGGTTGGTGATATCCATCAAATACTGCAGACAACAGATTGAAAAAATCAGTCAGAAGAAGATTAAGAGACCCTTAGAAGGTCTAGTTACAAAAAATCCAGTTTTGGAAGATTTGAGGTTGGTGATGTCTATTAAAGCCTATAGATTGTAGAAGTAAGGACAAAAAAAGGTCTTGTTCCAGATTCCAACAATAATATTTTTCAGAGATCTAAGAAAATATCATTACCAACACTTTCTTAGTATAAGGTTGAAGGAAAGGTCTCATTTAGAAGACCAGAGAAGCTGTGAGATAGAATACCTTGGAAAGGTTTCAAGGAGAAACAATGAGAAGTCTTGGAGAGCATTTTTTTTAGAATTTGAAGAAGGCCATTAACGGAGTTCCTAGGAGAACTCATTGGAGAAATCTACCATCAAGGAGTTACTAATAAAGCAAAATTTAGGATAATTATTGCCATCTAACAATAAGCCCAAAAGGAGAAGAATTTGGCAAGGAGTGCCAAATTCCAAAGGAGAATACTAAAAAACTCAAGACATTCAGATTCTTAAGAAGGATATCAAGATTGAAGCCAAAATATAACAAGGAGAAAAAAATCCAGACATTACTACCAAACCAGAAAGGTTTGAAGCTTACCTTTGGAGGCTAGAAGGCTCATCTGGAGATAGGGATTTACTAAATCTACAACAAAATATTGAAAGGTTCCTTGAAGGAAAACTTAGTTGCAATTTTGGGGAATTCCCTACCAAATTTATGAGTTTCATGAATAATATTTTAGTGCATAAATTAACTGCAAAAGGGTAGCAATTACTAGCTACAAAAATTTAGGAGTTACAAAGTTCATCTTGAAGGCTAATAGAAGTCACCTACTACAGATTAAAGTACAAAAAGATAGAAGATTTACTAAGTTGTAAATTGGTGATTTAATGAGTTGTTTAGGATAGCTACGAATAGCTACAGGTTCGTCCAGTTAAAGGTAATAATAATGTGAATATAATCACCTAGCAATCCTTCATCTATAGAGATCATTAAGGTAAGCAACTTGGGTGCAAATAGGTTCACTGGTTGAAATTTACTTTGGGTTATTATCCAATTCTATTAAGCACCATTTAGAAGTTGTAAAAAGAGAAGGTCACATTATAGTCTTCAAAAGGAGTGTAGAAGGAAGTTTATTTTAGAGTTATTATCTGCATATTAAATAGGAGTTGGCTATATTTTGACAGAAAGACAATATAATCTTCCTATTATCTAGTTACAACGAAAGAAGACTACATTAAGAGATTAAAGTTCTCTACAAGGAGCAATTACTAAGTGCATATTTTAAGGAGTAATATGGTGAGACTAATATTGCACTATACTAGTTGATCTTTAGATGCACTAAGTACTTCTAAATTACACTAAAAATTAATGCATATTTCATGTTACTTTGAAGGGTTCATGTACAAGAGTTATAAAGGAGATTATCATTGCACTATAGTTGAATAACACAATCTTATACTAAGAGGGGGGTGAACATTATAAGATCACTTTTTACTTTTCTTGCTCAATCAATATTATGCAATATATAGATAGCAATATCAAAAACAGTAATCAAAGTAATGTACAAACCACCACACAGAATAGAGACATCAATTTAACGTGGTTCATCCAATGTGGGCTACTCCACGGAGAAAATCTTTTACTAAAATTTTCTCAATAAATATCTTTGGAATCCTTTCCATATTACAATGTTTATGGACCTCTGTCCAAAGGAGACACCAATCCCTGAATCAAGTTCATGGATCTCTATCCGTAGGAGAACTCCTTTCCCCTTAGCTCTAGTTGGTGATCTTCTAGAAGAACTAATGCCTCCACTACATTGGCTAATGGATCTCTATCCACTAAAGACTATTTTAATCACTCAGAAGACCTGTCCTCACTGCCCTAGCTAATGGATCTCTATCCACTCGATACTATCATCCTCTATACTCTGTCACCTCCAAAGCTTACTATTAGCTCTATCTCAAATTTGTACTAAATACAGTCCTTCAATATAGCACAAATATGCTCAATATCTATCTCCAGTCTAGCACAAACCTATCCTCAAATCTGAACCAAACTTTGTCCTCAAATCTACACTAAACACAATCCTTCGATCTAGCACAAATCTATCCTCAATCTCTGTCCTCAAGTTTGCACTAAACACAGTCCTTCGGTCTAGAAAAAATCTATCCTCAATATCTGTCCTCAAGCCTTAACACAAAGCTTTACTTAATCATAAATCAACTCTACTAGATCTGCCCCAAACCTTAATTAAAGGTTCGAATAAATCAATCAATCAACTCTGCTCTCAAGTATTCTTAAAGACTTATCTCAAATCTTCCTGGTAAGCTTCCACAAAAGCTCACACTAATATATCCACAAGTCCTCTCTAGAACTTGTCCAATCTTCTCAACAATCTCTATCCTCACATTTGTATTGTAATATTTCACAAAAATCTCACACAAATCTGTTCACAAGTCCTCTCTGGAACTTTTCCAATTTGCTCAACAATCTCTATCCTCAAATTGTATTGTAATCTTCCATAAAAGCTCACACAAATCTGTCCACAAGTCTTCTCAAAGACTTACCTCAAATATGCTCAACAAATCCTCACTAGAACTTTTCCAATCTTATAGAAACATATAGAGAATTGTTAGAGACTCAATATTCTTCACATTCACCACAATGCTTAATAAATTTCAATCTCTCTTTTTACCACATAAAAATATAGAGAATTTTTAGAGACTCAATATGTTTCACACTCACAAACACTCAACCTCTTTCTCAAATCAATTTAGAATATAGAAAAATTTGTTTCATAGAACTTGAACTATTACTTTAACACATCCACTCAACTAATCTCAAACACTTTCACTCAATCAATCCCTTTTACAACAATTCTTATCAGGTAATCCTCACATAACAATGATACTCATGATCTTTTTAAAACCTAGTTCAAGTTCTTCACTTAACCAATCACTTCAACAAAAATTCTTAACTCACATAACAATGATACTCATGATCTTTACAAATTCTATTTCAAGTTCTTCACTCAAGTAATCACTTCAACAACAATTCTTAACTCACATAACAATGATACTCATGTTCTTTGCACAAACCCTAGCTCAAGCATATGAAAGTTTTAATCAATATCTCCAACAATGCTTATCAAACAAGGTGTCTGGAATCAACTTTCATTCCAAAAAAACCAAACTCAACAATACTTATCAAACAACCCTTTTCACTCCAACTTAGCATTCACAACATTCAACAATCACTCACTAGGAAGATGTGCCCGTACCTTTTTTTTGATGTAGAAGTGCCCTTAAAACCTGTCTCAATCACAATTTTCTTCTTTATCAATTTCAATGGTTAGATGACAAAATATCACACTAACACCCTCTCAATATATTTATCAATCACAAAAACAATTAAACTCAAAAAAATCTTATTACTCCAACTTAAAATAATATTCAACACCACAAAAACTCAAACAAACTTCCTTAACAACCTTATTGCTCCTTCTAAACACTCAAAAATATCACCAAAAATATTTTGCATAAACCTTATAACTCCCCTTAAAACCTTATAAAATAAATAATTTAGGAAAAAAATTAAACTTTAGGGCTTAAATTTAATCACTCCAAAAAATTTGGCACCAAAAAAATGCATACCTTGTCTTTCATAACACCGAGATTAATTCAAAGGCCTACCACATTGGGCTAAGGTGGAGGAGTCCCTTTTATACACGCTTTGATATTTGACTCCCACGTCGGCGCTTGATGGTCGAATTCAAAATTTGAATTTTGACTTTAATAACCCACCTTAGGGTTATTTAAAATAACCATAAATTAACATATAATTAATATTAAAATTAATTAATAATTAATTTAAATAACTTATAAGTTAAGTAAATTAATTTATAATAAAATTATATTAATTAATTTATAATTAATTTAAACTTCCCTATATAATATTATAAATAAATATTATAATATTATTTTCTTGGGCTTCTTCTTTGCACCTTGGACCTCATCTTGACCTCCTGGAACCATATATGATCAACTGGAAGTGAACTCTCCTTTTGCACTGATTGGGGAACCTAAAATTGATGTTGCCCACTGAAACTGCCACTCATTGGTGCTGAAAGCTTGACATCAATGACCACTCCCTCTTGACATCAATGACAACTCATCTACTAAAAATTTCCAACAATATCCCCCTTTGTCATTGATGGCAACCCAATTACCTTTTACCATTTCCTTGACCTTTTTTTGTCTTGCTCCCCTTGGGAAACTGCTCCCCCTGACTCAATGCTCCATTTTTAAATCAAATCTCTCCCCCTTTGACATCAATGGCAAAGGGTCACCTTTGGGGCTCAAGGCTAATAATTAGTCTCTTATCTTAGCCCCTCCCCCACCTCCTCTTGAGGTGGCTAATTCTAGGGTGGGAGTATTTCTACTCCCAACAAGCACCGAATTTTACCTTTGTCCACTTTCCTTCTTATCTGATTCTTTTGATTCCTCTGATTGTTCATGTTCCTTCTTGTATCTAGAATTTTTTCTCTACACCACTTTGTTGTGTGTCCATCATTATTGCACTTATAACACTTACTATAGTTATTCCTTGGAGGTGAAAATGCCTTGGGATTTCTCTTGGTGAAGCCATATATATTCCTATCATGGACCCTGCAATTCATTGCCTTATGACCAAACTAATTACATGAGTAGCAACACCCATGAAAAGGCTGCCTATTTCTAAAGTTCCCAAATTCCTATATTTCATGTGTCCTACACTGTGAAGCCTTGTGCCTAAATTTGTAACATGAGAAACATCATCCATTGAAATTTCCTTGCCTTGACCTCATATCTTAGTATTTTTTACCCTGTGCTAGTTTATGTTCCATCTGTTCCTCTTTTGTGCATTGTTCCTTTGCTTGTTGAAATTTCTATTGTCCAACTCATCCTCAACATTTTTACTTTATCTCACACTATCTTCTTCTGAATTTTCTTCTTCTTTAGAACTTGAGGTTGACTCTTCTTCCTATTTTTTTGTACCTATTCAAAACCAAGACTTGTCTTTCTTGATGTAGGCTTTTGTGTCTTGATAATCTTATTCAAATTATTTGAGCTTCTTTCAAACCCGTGTAACCTTTCCTTAGACTATTTTATTTCTTCTCTTAGTAGAGCCACTTCATGTTCTAACCTTTCACATTCTAAGACCTTTGATTCCAAATTATCCTTGAACTTCTTTGTCTTAGCTATTGACTTGTTTAGATCCTCTATAAGCTTTCCTCTTTCTTCATCACATTCTTGAAACTGAACCTTAAGTTGGGAGTTTTTATTTCTTAACTTCTTTTTTGTGTTAAGAGCATAAATAAGCTCTCCCTCAAGATCAACTTCTCATTTTATGATTCTTCCTCTATTTTTTTACCTTTGAAAATATCTAAATTCTTTTCTGACTTGTCTTCTATAGGATCACCTCCTTATTCTAGTGACATTAGAATATTCTCTTCTGGTCCTTCAAGTGTATCCTCATATTCATCATCACTGAAACTGAAACTATTCATTGTACAACTATATTCAAGATGTCCAAAATTACCACATAAAAAACACTTGAGAATTATTGGTGACCTTTTCTTAACTTCTTTTTCTTCTATCGGAAATAGAACTTCATATTTATCATTATCTAAGAGACTATTATCACTATCACTTGAGTACTTGCATTTTCTGCATAGTAACTCCTCTTCTATATTTGAAAGAACTTATTTCCTTGTTTGCATTGTCCATCCTTGCCTTTCTTTTGGTACCTATATTTTTCTGATTCCCTATTCTTATGATCCTATTTTTCTTCATAATTATTATTTCTAGCTTCTTGAAAATCAATTACATAGTGACCATACTTTCCACAATTGAAACATATAACAGATTTTGTATTTTTAAATATTCTTGGATACTTATTCCTTCTACTATAATTTTCTTTTTCATCACTGGATGACTCATTGTTTGAATTTGAATTCTTACCATTTCTCTTCTTAGTAGCTTTGAAGGTTGCTTACTTTTGGATATTAGGTTATTCTTTTGTTCTTATCTCAAAAGTTGTAAGATTACCAAGTAACATATCTCTTGTCAAATAATCACCATCTTTTGATTCCTCTATAGCAATTTTTTTTTCACTAAATCTTTTTGGGAGAGATCTTAAGATATTATCACAAACATCAAATTCTTCAATCTCAATTCTAAGTCCTCACATGGCATTAACAACCTCATCTACTCAAAGTAGATAAGCACTAATTTTTTCCTCATCCTTCATTCTTAATTATTCAAATTATCCTTTGAGATTTTGTATCTTTGCCTTTTTGACACTTTTATCTTCTTCATATATGCTTTGCAACTTATCCCAAATTGCTTTTGCATCTTTTCAATGCATAAATTTTATGAAATATGTTCTATGCAAACCTCTCAAAATTGCATTCATTGATTTTGAATTGTAATTATGTAGAAGCTTACCATCTTTATCTGTAGGTGGAGTAGCTGGTGGTGTGTATCCATTTTCAACTACTTTCCATATTTCATTGCTAAGTGCCATCGGGTTAATCTTCATTCTCATACTCCAAAATACATAATCACTTCCATAAAATACTGGTGTTGAATTATCTGAGGATCCATTATTAGAATCCATTATGTTCTTGTAAGCTTTTCCTTCAAGCTAATAAACTTTTTCAAAGGAACCCACTCTTATACCAATTGAAGAACACAAGCTTATACTGAGATGGGAGATGAACAATATAAGACCACTTTTTACTTTTCTTTCCCAATCAATATTATACAATATATAGATAGCAATATCAAAAATAGTAATCAAAGCAATGCACAAATAACCACACACAATAGAGACACCAATATGGTTCACCCAATGTGGGCTACTCCACGGAGAAAATATTTTAATAAATTTTCTCAATCAATATCTTGGGAATCCTTTCCCTATTACAATATTTATGGAGCTCTGTCCAAAGGAGACATCAATCCCCTAATCAAGTTCATGGATATCTATCCACAGGAGAACTTCTTTCCTCTTAGCTCTGGCTAGTGATATTCTAGAAAAACTACTACCTCCATTATACTGGCTAATGGATCTCTATCCACTGAAGATTCCTATCATTACTTAGAAGACCTATCCTAACTACCCTGGCTAATGTATCTCTATCCACTAGAGACTATCATCCTCTATAATCTATCACCTCCAAATCTTGCTCTTAGCTCTATCTCAAATCTGCACTAAACATAGTACTTAGATATAGCACAAATATGTTCAATATCTATCTCTAGTCTGGCAAAAATCTATCCTCAAATTTACACCAAACTTTGTCCTTAAATCTGCACTAAACACAGTCCTTCGGTCTAGCACAAATCTATCCTCAAGTCTACACTAAAAATAGTCCTTCAGTATAGCACAAATCTATCCTCAATATCTATCCACAAGCCTTAACACAAAGCTTGACTTAATCACAAATCAACTCTGCTAGATCTGCCCCAAACCTTAACTCAAGGTTTGAACAAATCAATCAATCAACTCAGCTCTCAAGTCTTCTCAAAGACTTATCTCAAAATTACCTTATAAGCTTCCACAAAATCTCACACTAATCTATCCACGTCCTATCTAGAACTTGTCTAATATGCTCAAAAATCTCTATCCTCAAATATGTATTGTAAGATTCCACAAAAATCTCACACAAATTTGTTCACAAGTCCTCTCTAGAACTTGTTCAATCTGCTCAATAATATTTGTCCTCAAATTGTATTGTAAGCTTCCACAAAAGCTCACACAAATCTGTCCACAAGTCTTCTCAAAGACTTGCCTCAAATTTTCTCAACAAGTCCTCACTATAACTTGTCCAATCTCATAGAAACATATAGAGAATTGTTAGAGACTCAATATGCTTCACATTCACCATAATTCTTAATAACTTTCAATCTCTATTTTTACCATAGAAACATATAGAAAATTGTTAGAGACTCAATATGTTTCACACTCACAAACATTCAACCTCTTTCTCAAATCAATTTAGAATATAGAACAATTTGTTTCATAGAATTTGAACTATCACTTCAATACATCCACTCAACTAAGCTCAAACACTTTCACTCAACCAATCACTTCAAAAATAATGCTTATCAAGTAATCCTCACATAAAAATGATACTCATGATCTTTGCAAACCCTAGTTCAAGTTATTTACTCAACAAATAACTTCAACAACAATGCTTAACTCACATAACAATGATACTCATGTTCTTTGCACAAACCCTAGCTCAAGCATATGAAAGCTTTACTCAATATATCCAATAAGGCTTATCAAACAAGGTTTCTAGAATCAACTTTCATTCTAGAAAAACCAAATTCAACAATGCTTATCAAACAACCCTTTTTACTCCAACTTAGAATTCCCAACATTCAACAATCACTCACTAGGAAGATGTGCCCATACATTTTTGTTTGATGTGGAAGGGCCCTTAAAACCTATCTCAATCAAAATTTTCTTCTTTACCAATTTCAATGGTTAGATGACAAAATATCGTACTAACACCCTCTCAATATATTTATCAATCACAAAAAGAATCAAACTCAAATACACCTTATTACTCCAACTTAAAATAATACTCAACACCACAAAAACTCAAACAAACTTCCTTAACAACCTTATTACTCCTTCTAAACACTCAAAAATATCACCAAAAATATTTTGCATAAACCTTATAACTCCCCTTAAAACCTTATAAATTAAATAAATTAGGAAAAAATTAAACTTTAGGGCTTAAATTTAATCCCTCCGAAAAATCCGATGCCAAAACAAATGCATACCTTGTATTTTATCCCAAAAGAGGGTTCAACAGGTTTTTAACTATCATCTGCCAAGCACCAAGCACTTTGACACTTTTGTGCCCATCACATGGGATATAGGCACCCATGAGAAGGAAGGAAAGCATCCTTCCTTTTACCACCTTCATCCACCGTCCACTCTTCCAAAAAGCACACTCTCACAGATTCGAACCTTTGCCACTCACTGCTCCTAGTGCTTTGCTTTCACCATGGTTTCCAACTGTGCTACCTGCGCTTGGTGACCAAGGCATCTTCCTCGGTGGGTGAAATTCCTCCACCTACCTCTTGGCACTTTTAAAAACCAATGAAACCCTTTTGATTTTGCAAAATGATTTGCATATTTTTTGCATAACACCAAGATTAATTCAAAGGCCTACCACATTGGGCTAAGGTGGAGGAGTCCCTTTTTATACACGCTTTGATATTTGATTCCCACAACGGCACTCGATGGTCAAATTCAAAATCTAAATTTAAACTTTAATAACCCACCTTAGGGTTATTTAAAATAATCATAAATTAACATATAATTAATATATATATATATATATATATATTAATTTACATGGTGGAATCGGTAGCCACCATGAATTCGAGCAGGCTATCCAGACTTTTTATGGCCGCCATAGTATTCTGCGTTGTCCGCCCTAGAAGCCGCCACATAGATCTTCGTGTAGTTCACCCCTATAACCACCATGCCACAATCATTTTAAACCTTTTACACCGCTGAAAGCACCAGGAAAGGGACAAGCGTTCAGTCTGGCGAGGCCCGAGATTTGAACCTTGGACCTCCGCCCCCCTTATGGGGTTTGGATGAACCAATTGGTCTACACCTCGGACCTACATATAATTAATATTAAAATTCATTAATAATTAATTTAAATAACTTATAAGTTAAGTAAAATAATATATTATTAATTATATTACAATAGACCACAACCATGCACAAGCCTATTAATTAATTTACTTATTAATGAAAAACATATTCCATCTACATCGAAAGTTATCCTTAAATGGTGTGCAACTGAACTTGAAATGTCCTCCTTGATATGCTTTATTTAGAATGCATCATAATGATAAACTTTGTTTAAGGTTGTGTCATCACTATCATGTCGTTGTAGATGACATATGAGATGATAGCGATGACACAACCTTAAACAAAGTTTATCATTATGATGCATTCTAACTAAAGCATATCAAGGAGAACATTTCAAGTTATCCTTGATAGTATCATTATGATGCATTATAAGTTAAGTAAATTAATTTATAATAAAATTATATTAATTAATTTAAACTTCCCTGTATAATATTATAAAGAAATATTATAATATTATTTTCTTGGGCTTCTTCTTTGCATCTTGGACCTCATCTTGACTTCCTGGAACCGGATCTGATCAACTGGAATTAGACTCTCCTTTTGCACTGATTGGGAAACCTGAAATTAATGTTGCCCATTGAAATTGACACTCACTGGTGCTGAAAGTTTGACATCAATGACCACTCACTCTTGACATCAATGACAACTCATCTACTCAAAATGTCCAACAATAGTTGTTATTCAAAGTTCACTACAATTTTTTAAAAGTGAACAATAGTGCAAAATTAAAACCTCTATTAGTATTTTAGTTGTATTATCAAAATTTTGGAATCATTGGTATTAAGATTATCCAAGTTAGAGGTTAGTGTTGTCTAATAAAAAGGACAACAAATACATTACATCTTGTTCTCAGAGATTAGAGTAGAGAACCACCATATCTAAGAAGCTAGGAGAGCTTCAATAGGAGACATTTAAACTTGATGTAAATTTTAGTTTCTAACCCTAATCTATTGTAAAGTCTTGCATTACATTTGTACTAGAATTGTTCTTCAAATACAACATTAACAAGACAAAAGAAAAGTATCCTGAAGATACTATTACATGTATCAAGGTGAGGTCTCCAAGCGATCATATCATAGAAATTTGAGAAGCATACTTATAAAAAAATAGAGGGATCACAAAGCTGGGATTTTTGGGTTTCTAAAAACACCACTTTTAGCATCTTATCTAGCACATACTAGAGTATCCACCTGCAATCAAAAATACCTACGTAAGGGAGCCACCAAAGCACAAGAAGTCTATATCTACAGGTATAATATTGCAAGATATATACATAAAATATAACATAAGAATATATACATAAAGAAGTCATAAATACCTATAGGAATACATACAGAAGATATCTTGAATCATCTATCTAAAGAAGCTATCATCATTTACATAGTAGGTAAAATAAAGGATAGCGTATAACAAGAAAAATATAAAGGAAGAATAAAAGGTTCAATACCCAATACTTTAACCAATCGAAAGCACCATGTTCTATCACTCGAGCTCCATAGAACCTCCTCTCAAATACCCTTGGATTGTCATAGCTGAAGCTAACCATCATCCTTAACAAAACAACTTGTAAGAAGGAAATCACTTGCTATCCAAGAAGTGAAGCTAGCTAGAAAATGGTTGGAATGAATAAGCAATAAGAAGGGTTTAACATTCATCTTTGGTACATTGAAGAGAGAGTGTGCATGTAATTCACACTTGTCTTGAAGGAGGAAGGAATACTATGCCACTTGGCACAAATGGCATCTTTACCCTCTCATCTCTAATGCTCAAGAAAGGTTCTCATTTTATGAAATTTCTTCCATCATTTCCCTAATACATAAAGACGTTCAACGCTCACAAAGAAGATTATAATCCTGTGCCACATGGAAAAGCATTTCTTAAAGGGTAAGCATTACTCAAGGAAGGAAGAAAGAAATCTCAATGTTCATGACATTTGTCACATTCATCAAAGAGTTAGCACTATTGTAGCCACCATTAAAAGGAGTGCTCAAGGAAGGAAGTACATTGAAAAATTAGCATTAAAGTGGAGAACGTATTCAAGCCAATTTAAGGAAGAAGAGATAGGCTTTATTTGGAGTCAAAGACTGTCATAAGCTTGCATTGGAGAAGAGCATTAAATGCTCAATGTCATAAGCATCATTTGAGGAAATAATACCAAGTGAAGAATAGCAAAGCAGGCATCTCAAGTGGAAGTAAAACCTAGCATAGACCAGCGCCATTCAAGGTAGAGGATGTGCATTGAATTTAGCATAGAATTCAAAATTATCATCATCATCTAATAAGCTTGTTCAACATACGTAGAAAGGAGGTAATACACTACAAGCATATTTTCCTCTAAAATAGGAGCTATAAGGTATTGGAAATTGATTATTATCATCCTTAGAAGTAAGAGGGCAATTTTAGTAAAAGTTGAAGACATTATAAATTGCTAGATATTTGCAAATAACTAAGTAGGAGTTATAAGGAGTATAGTATAAGGTTGAAACTCTTCTATTATTTACTTTGAAAATAATAGCAAAATCAACCATACATTTGAAAGAAAATTTAGAGATTTATATATTCAAATATTTTAATATTTGCAATTAAATACAATAAGATATATAAGGGTTTCTAATTGGAAAGTTAAAACTCTATTATTGCAAATATTATTATTTTCTAATATTCCAAATTAGGGAGTTATAAGGTATACTACATCAAAATAGTTTATTGGAATTTAGAAATATTAAACAATTGAACATTGAGGGTTATAAAAGGGAATTTTTCATTTACTTAAAGGGGTTGAAATTATATACTTACACTTGTCTCATATTCATACTAAAGGGACAAAATAAATCCAACCATAAAGAACTTCAAATTAAGTGCATAGTTCATTATGAGAGATAAGGTGAAATGGAAGTTTATTATTGTTATTTATAGAACATTACAAAATCAACTCAAAAGTGACCTATTATTTACTAGCACTTCATTAAGCTTACTAGGGAGACAAGGAATTCTACAAAACCTAAGTCTCGAAAGGTCTCTATCAAAATAGAGTTATAAATTAAGGAGATATAAGGAATCCTACAAAATATAAGTTTAGAAAAGTTTTATCAAATTGGTTCACATACTATAAACTAGGGAGTCATAAGGTAGTCTACTACAAAGGATCTAACAAAAGTGTTCTTAAAATAGAAAAAGCTAAAACTAAGAGAGATGTCTACCTCAAGGAATACAATGAACAATGATATGAACAACATAAAAATTAGAATCAAGAATTTACTTATAAATTCTAAAGGAGACTTAGACCTTACTTCAAAAGTGATTCATAGTGAAGCCTTAAGAGATAACTTTGAAACTATGGAATACTATCTACATGCTCGATTCACTGAAGCAATTGATAATGGAAAAAGTGACATTCAAATTCTTTTAGAATATGGAAGCATTATTATATATGGCACTACTTACATTCAAATGTTATAAGGATTAAAATATAGAATAGAGAGAATTGATAGAATTACTTAAACTAAAAATAGAAATGGATGAATTATCCCTAGCAAAGATATTTTAATTCTCATGCAGTATTGGTACTTCAAGTTCTACTAACACAAAATCTTATCATGATGCTCTAAGTGTATGTTCAAAAAATTCTATATAAGACCTGGAAAATGATAAAAAGGATAAATATAAAGAGAATATACTCTTGCAATAATTAGGTGATAGTACATCTACCTATGAAAGTACTGACTCTAAAGACGAGAATAAATAATAAGAAGAGAAACCAAATCAAGGAGACATACAATGCAATGCAAATTAAAGATAATACAAAGGACTAGATCAAGTTGAAGAACATCTGAAGATAAAGGATCCATATTGAAGACTAAAAGTCTTCAATACCCAAATAATTTGGGTCATGTAAATGTACCACCTTTGGTACATATCTAGAGTAGGATTTACTTTAGAGTAAATTTAGTTGCTTCAAGTATTTTAGTAAATGCACAAGTGTCAATGTGCAAGTTGTAAATGTGCATGTAGTCAACATGTACATGAGTCCTACTTAGAGTAAAGGCCAATAAATCTATATTTCTATATAAAGGCCTCATAGGTACAGTAGTATGAGATAGGGGGAGTGATATAGTAAGTATATAGTGTGTAGTATGGTATAATGTAGTTCTTTCATATACTTTCATGGAGTGTTCATGTCCTCCATTATATAGCATTGTACTATTTTTATCATTCCCATTAATGGAATATTTTTGAGTTATTTTTAGATGTTCATCTCTTTATTTTCTTGCATATTATTGTGTCATTAGTTTTATAGTTATATTATATTAGTTATCATTCATCTCGTGGTTGTACTACCTCCCATAAAAATCTAACATGGATATGGTTTGCAAAGGAAAGAATATTGGAGGAGCAAGCTTGCAGAATTATAGACTTATGAGTTTGGCATTATGGGAAAAGCTTGGGTGGAGATAATTTAGAGATCAAGGAAAGAATTGAGAAAAAATATTACTTTAAAAATATAGGTTCTCTTGATGCAATGAAATTATTTAGGAAAATAATACTACCCAAAGGATCATCAACATGGAACTTCATATCAAATAGTTTGCAATTCATAAAAAGATAATAGTTGGTTAATTAATGAGGTTAATTGTGCAATTTTTTTTTATTTTATGCTCAGTGGAATCCTTATCCTCTAATATATAACTCAAATTGGCAACCATTGGCTTAGGTATTCCTATATTATAAATGTCCAAAGGTCAAAGACTATATTAATATGAGCAACAAATCTAGGTCATGGATTTCTATTAGTGACCTAGTTGAAGGAGAAGAACTCAAACAAAATATAGATGAATTTAAAAATATGCTTTACAAATTTTTACACAAACATATGATTTTTTTTAGAATCTTTCAAAATATAGTGGATACTTGGTCAAGTTGACATATGAGGATTTAGAGCAATCAAAATTTCCTTCTCCTAAAGATTTTTCTTGGACGAATGTTTGGCCACTAAAGGCTCTCCCTAATGCCTCAAAATTCCTTTATTTAGTAGTTTAAAGTAAAATTATGAAAGACAAAGCCTACAAAGAAGAGCATGTCATGGAAATTTCAGATATATGTTGTGTGAGAGAGATTTGGAAACATTTGACCATTTACTTCTTTATTGTCCCTTTGCTCACATTATTTAGGCTTGCTTTTTTTTAAATATGAAAATATATTGGGTATATCCATCAACATCGAAAGTGTTGATGAACTATTGGATTAATTATTTCAAAACTAAAGCATTATGAATTCTATGGAGGATTGGCCCTATAATTATTTTTTGAAATTAAAGGCTCGAAATGAATAATAAATTTTTTAAAAATAAATATCAAAATCTTACTCAAGTTTGGAATTGTATTATTACCTCTCTTGCATAATGTTTATAAATATGGTGCTCATCATGGGAAGTCTCAAGTGCTAAAAATGATGTGGTAACAACTTGGTTATAGGATTTGAACATACATGGAAGATTCATATGTGATAATGGCATTAAAATAAAGGATCTACTCCAATCTAGGGTAAAATGGAAATGTCCAAAAATTGTGTTTATAAAAGGTAATTTAGTTGGTGCTTCTAAAGGAAATCCAATAAAAGCTAGTGGAGGTGGTGTTTTTCAAACTAATGAAGGCAAAATTCTCCTCAATTACTCAAAGTCATATGGAATTTCAACTAATAACTATGCAAAGGCTAGGGCACTTCCTACATGGATTAAAATGACAATACAAAAAGGATGAAAATACATTTCAATTGAGAGTGATAAAAAAATTATTGTTAATGCTATCCAAAAATATGGATGTGGGGATTCAATAAAAAATTAGTACTGGTAATGTTCATCATATATTATTGGAGGAAATATCTTAGAAATATGAGCAATATTTATAAATAAATAAATCCAAAATGTGAGATTGTATACTTTATTTGCAAACATGTGCTAGATAACAAGAATCTAACCAATATTTCTACCATAGGAGTTTTTCCAATGTGTTTATCATCCCATATGTATTGAAAACTTGAAGGACTAACATCCTAAAAGGCATTTGAATTTATAAATAAAGCAAACTATTGCATTTATTTAGACCATACTAGAGTAACATCCTTATTTTCCAAAGGAAATAGAACCATGTGGAAGCCGCCCCCAAGAATTCATAGATCACAATCATGAATAATCATTGTGCTTGAAAAAAATATCTAAGGCCCTTCCAACATCTTTAACTAGGAGTGACTATAGTTGAATCATATCTATTTATAGCTCCAACTTTGTAATTTTCCTCTTTCTTGCTAAATAGTCTAGCAACCTAATCACTTTGTGCTTCTAAAAGTTGTCCATCACATTTTCATTTGTCCCATATTTTTGCAATACCACTTGAAGCTCATATAGAAGAAACTACCAAAAAATTACCCATCTTCCAAATGTTTTTAAAAGTATCCTTACATTCTTTACTACTTAATTTTATTTTTTGTATTAAAATAAACTCATAACTATAACAACCTATTAGTTCCTTAATAACTCTTGTTTTAGGGGTCCTATTCCTACCTTTAATATTCCATAATATCATTTTCATCATCATCACATTTGGTTTTAATTAGTGGGATTTTATTTAAAGTGCATGGATGGTCCTCCATAGTCATTACTTTCTTATGCTACCCTAGAAACCCTAAATTTCCTTGGATATCCTCCATATGTTTTTATTTATTGTGATGCTCTTGAAATCCTAAAGTGCAACAAATACACTCTATACTACTTTCATTTTTATTTCCAGGAGAAGATTTTATGCTACTTGAGAAAAATGAAGATGATTTATGTGGATTAACCTTGACATCCTTCACTTGATTTTTCTCTAAAATTTCTTTTTCCAGATTCCTTTAGTTTAAAAATTGCCTCCCCATCTTCCTTCACACCTTTAACTCCTAAATTTGACTTTACACATTGTACTTTCTCATCCCTTATCTCATTTTTTATTCTAATGGTTTATTCTATGAACTATAATGGCATTTACCATTTGATGATGTAGAAGGTTTTACTTGCCACTTTATTTTGAGTGGAAAATCCTTCATTTGATCTAGCTTCTCCCATGATATAATATCTTTGTTTTATATTGAAATTTGCCTCATGCCCAAAATTTTCCATCACTTTTCCATAATTTTCACTTTGTAATCTCTTGCCATGTGTTCAATTTCATGATATTTGCAACATCAAAATGCAATATTTTCATAACCCACTTGTTGATCTCATTATTTTGATTAATATCTAATCCTAATAGACTATGATAAAGGTTTTGAAATAACCACAGTAACACATATTCAAGTGTATACAACATGTCCTCTCCTTAGTAGTTGACCCCTTTTGGATGAACTCATCTAAAGTATTACCAATATTATTCAAAACCTCCTTATTGATGAGTTGATAAGAAATTCTAAAAAGTCTAATCCACAATGAAATCATTTTAACAGTCTTTCTCTCCACAAAATAATTTTCACTACACGGTCTTAAATATAATGCATCTTTACCCCTAATCCAAGGAACTCCATCCATTATTATTATCCCTTATTTTTGAACTAGAGAAGATAATGAGGAAAAATCCTTTTGGAAGAAAATTCATGGAGTATTTTGAATTCAATTCCCACTTTCACTTGATCCAGTTTTAATTCTTAGAAAAACTTGGTTGGTATCCATGGAACTTAAATTTAACCCTTTGGTTTTAAGAAAAAATATATTATGCTTGATCATCCCATCCTTGATAATAACTTTGAATGCAAAATTTGTTACCTAGATAGGGTTTGTCATAGATTTTATCTTCCTCTTATCTCAAACTAGGACATCCATACTTATAGTAAGGACTTTCAACAATGACTTTCCTTCCATGTTACCTAGATTTTTTTACATGAATCCTTTATTTTTTGACTTTCTCCTAAGATCTGGAACAATAAGTTGTACTCACTTCTTGATCACAATTTTCTTCTAGCTTCCTACTTAGGCTTCTTGATCATACCTTGTCCTCACTCCTAGCTTGCACTCGCTTTGAAGAATTTACTATTTATTAATTTAATAAAGCATTTAATTCAAATATTGGTTTTAATATAAGAATTTCATTAATGAAATAATAATTATAATTTATAAAATGACATGAGGTTAATTGGCTAAAGCCATGGATTTTACTATAGAGATTTATGTTCAAGATTTGTGAGGTGATATTTTTTACTGCAAAGTTTTATGTTCAAATCTTGCTTTGCATATAGTAACTTTGACTCATGCCTTAAATTAGATAGAGATATAGAGAGAGATGATGCATTATTTGAAGTTTGTATTTGCATTTTGTAGTACTAATAAATAAGATATCAATTAATAAAAAGTTAAAATAAATATTTAAAAGTAAATAAAAATTAAATAAATATTATTTTAAAAAATATATATTGTGGGTCCATCTCAATGTGTTTTATGCTACAAAAGTGAGGAAACATCTGACCAATTGATGTTTGAGTTCCTGTTCATGCACCAAATATTTAAGTGATAGTTTTTAGCTTATAAAATATGAGCCAATGGTGATTTGAACTAGATTAATATTTTGGAAGATGGAAGAGGGTGGATTTAAATATGAAGCTCTTTTTATCAAGTGGAAGCTTGGTTTAAACTTTATTTGGTGGCAAGTGTGGTTGGAGAGAAATGTCATTTTTTTTAGAAAAACCTTTTCATCCTTGGATGGTTTTCGGTAAGTCATTTGGAGCAAAGTAACAAAATATGTGGTAGTGTATGCTAAAGAGAAAACTCATGATGATATAGTAATGATGGATAATGAAGCCCAAGTGCAAAAGGGATAGGACAGAGCTATTTGGAAAACACCCCTAGAAGGTTGGATTAAAATTAATACTAATGGAGATACAAAAGGTAATCTAGGTAGAGATGGAATTGGAGTGGTCTACAGAAATCATGTTGGGACAACGCTCTATTGGTAACTATAGGGCCTAGGTAGGGCTACAAATAATTAAGTAGAAGCCATATATATCAAATCTGCTTCTATTTGGGTAATAAGACAAGGTTATAGGAGGATAATCATAGAATCAAATTCTCAAATATTGGTAGGAGCTCTGGATTGCATGAAAAATGTTGCTTTGGAGACATGGAGGTTGAGGATTCTTTTCATACAAATTAAGAATTTGTGGAGGGAATTGGATGATGTGATTCTGATTTATATGGGTAGAGCTCTAAATGAAGTGGTAGACTTCTTGGCTAAGATATGTATCTAGAAGGAGGTAGGGGTTCAATGGCATAGTGGCATGGCTGTTGAGGATGAGAGGATTAGGCAGGTTGATGAGAAAATCTAGTTTTTAGCTAATTTGGATAGCCATTGCAGACATATGGTTTAGGATATTTGTCTTTAATGCAAATATCCTTTTAGTGTTGTAATCAGAAGTGGTTAATTCCTAAGATCTTGGGTTTTAGAGTTATGGAACTTTTTTGTAAATTTAAAAGGAGGAAATGGATGCTCTTTTTGGTTAAGGTTAGGAGGATTCTCATCCCAACCTGTAAATAATTTTGTTTTAGTATAATATTTTCATTCTTTTTCAAAAAATATATAAATATTTAAAATATTTCATAAAATACTATGATAATAAATTTATAACATTCAAGAGAAAGTTTTCTCTAACAATTTCAATTTTAGAAAAAATTAACTCACAACTAATAATCCTATATGTGCATAATAGTGAAAACAAGATAGATATACTTTTAAGGTAACATATAAAATAAGCCATTGCAATTCAAATACAAAGGCTTAAAGAAATACAATTACATTACATTAATAGTGGCATGGGGTTTGTGGTTGGCAAGAAATTATATGTTGTTTGAGAGCAAGAAAAATCTACCTATACAAGTTCAAACATAGATAAAATATATTTATGAAGGCATAAAAATATCCTCAAAATTAAAGGTTGTAAGGCAATTTGGTAGTTTAATAGTGGATATTATGAAGTCTTGGTTTTTTTTCAATGAATATTGTCTAGTCAATTCAGATAAGAGGGTCATATCATAATGAAAATCATAAATTCACTTACAAAGCAGGTCTTGGTGAAGGTACCATATATATGGTAGAGTGGAAGGCTTTGATATTTTTGGTAAGAATGGTAGTGGATTAGGGAATAGCGAAACTTCAAGTTTTTGGTGACTCAAAATTGGTGGTGGGTTGGGCTTCAGGTTTAGTAGGGATGCAAAATTTTATGCTTATGCCTTATTATGAGCAAGTGAAATTTCTAGAAGAATCATCCAAATATATATGCTTATAATATATCTTTAGAGAACTAAATGAGGAAGCATACGGTATATCAAAATTTTCCTTATTCTAGTTGGTACTTGGTTAAAAGGAGTAATGTATGGGATTGTGATTACACCATAGTTTCCACCCTTCTGATACTTTTTCCTTTCGATAGAAGTCATGGTTTAGGGTATATTTTGTATTATTTTTTATGTATTTTGGTAATTAAGGTCATATCTATAATATGACTTATGGCTATAGGGTTGAAGTACCAAAATGACACTCTATAACATGATTGAAGGCTTGCAACATGCTGATATTATTGTAACAGGTTAGATAGAATTTTCAGAGAAATTCATTTTTGGGAGACTAGAATAGCGCTAGATGGGGTTGTTTTACTAAGGCTTATATGAGGGTATAAAATACCCATCTCATTGTAATTTTTTTCAAACACTGAAATGAAAGTTACATATATTTTCTAAGGAAAAAAAATCAAAACTTTATCTTACATTTAAAAATAGTATATTTATATGCAATTTTAATTCATCATTAATCATAATTTTTTAATAATCTATGTGGCTTACATTGGGTTTTTTTTCATCAAAATATTATAATGTTACATTTTCTATGAGGTCCACTAAACCATATCTAGTTTGTCTTTCTAAATTTCTTATCTCCTCAAATTGCTACTTTTCCTCTATTAAATATTTGATATCCTTTTAATTAGGAGATAAACTCTCTTTTGGCTAGTTACCTTCTAAAATTTATAAATAACAATGCTAAAACTGGAAAACTTATCTACCACCATGTTTCCTTATTTGTTTACATTTTCAAAATACTACGCCAATCAAAAAATTTTGAATACAAAGATAACATTATGTTGATTCAATAATTGCATCAATTTTTTGATAGCATTAATAATAATAGTTAAATCCCCCTTAATTAAAATATGTCTCCATAATTTTCAATGGTAATCATGATCCTTGTAAAAAGCCCATTAGCCTTTGCATAATTGTTTATTAAAGTTCCATGATTTTGAGTAGAAAAAATGTTGCCTTCATTATTCTAAAAAGATTAGCTTCACCAAATGTCTTAGGATTTCTTTTAGAAGCACCAATAAATTAAGTTTAATGAACTTAATTTTTAGATATTTCCACTTTACTATGGATTGATATAGCTCATTTTGGGTTAAATTTATTGTTCTATGTCACTTTTGCATACATGTTCAAATTATATAGCAAAATGCTAGCATGTCATTCTCCACACCCACTACTTTTTAAGATGAACACTATACTTAAAAATATTCTTTGAAGGAGATAACAATACCAATCCTAACTTGGATATGATTCTAGTAATTATATTTAAAATTATATTATTCTTTTCAAACTAGAAACTCCAACAATTAACTATATAACTATAGAAGCAATACTCCACATGTTGATTAATTCTTTAGTTTTAAAACATCTAATCCAACATTTTATCAACTCTTCCAATGTTGATAAATCAACCCAATATATATTCATTTTTTAAAAGTATCTCCAAATAATGGAAGTAAATGAACAATGAAGAAGTATATGATCTAATATGTCTAACTCCTTCTTACACAAGGCACACCTAAAAGGTCCATGATATTACCTTCTTTACAAATTATCACTCCTAATAAGTTTTCCTAATGAATACTAACCAAAGGAATTTTGAGACCTTATGGTCAAGTGACCAAATATCCTTTCAAGGTAAATACTTGGAAGTAAATAATTATGATTGTTCTAAATCCTTATATCCAAACTTGATTGAGCATCCACCATCTCTTGATATATTTCAAAATAAGCCACCTTCTCCAAAAAAAAAGGGCAAATAGATCTGTTTGAGTATCTTTTAAATCTCATACATTTTTATTTGAGGTACCCTCCTACAACTAGATTGCTAGTAAAAATCTAAGATATGATATTGTTGCTTATGTCAATATAATTTGATTCTTAAACTTTAAAAGCCAACGAAAAAAATTCAATGGTTGTCATTTTGGATCATAAATAAGAGGATAAAGATTAAACCAAGCACCAAACCAAAAATTTATACAATTCATCTCATTCATTGGCCACCTAATATATTTATGATTAATTATAACTTTTCTCATATGAATTTCCATGTTGTTATACCCCTATGTAGAGTTATTTTCTTTAACAATATTACATTCATAAAACCAATATATTTTGAGGTAACATTTTTATCCAACTCTTTTCTTGATCTTGAAAAATATCCCACTAAATTTTTGTCCTCATTTCAATCTTATAAATTTGTATCTTTCATTGAAAGCATGATTTAATTCATGGCCAAGGGCCAACATTGTATGATGTAAGATTGGATAGGACTAAGGGCATTCATTGTACAATGTATTGAATTTATTGTAATATTTTTTTATATATTCCCTATGAATCATGATTAACCTTGTTATGGTTAAACCCACTTTATAGCTTGTAATTAAATTTAATTTCTCTTGTTATGTCAACTTAGATTAAACTCTTTAATGTAATTAGGGTTTTGGAATTGTTATAAATACCCCCTACCACTCCTCATTTTATCATTGAAGTGTTGTGTTTATTATCTATGATAATACAATAATTATTAATGGTGCCTACGGGCACTCCCAAATCTTCATCTTTTTTCTTTCTTTTGTATTTTATGCTTTTTGTATAATATTTGAGTAGATGGATTGTTTAAGTTTATTTCTAGAAAATATCATAAATTCCAGCATGCTATTAGTGCGATTATGGAGATGCCTCACTTAGCCATCTAATATCACTACGTAGAGCCTCCAATTCTTCTTTTGAAATCAATAAGGATCTACCTCTCAAAACTTCTCAAGTATTTTTCATGGATTACCATTTGTTTCTTCAAATATATTGGACAATTCATGCCGTCTCCTTCAAGGTATACCTACAAAATTTAATTTAATAGTTTTCAAGTTATGTTTCCAAGGTGGTTACAACATTGTAGAAAGAAAGTAGGGTGGGAAACATTTGAATTTAAAAGTTTTCCTCTTCTTGCATGTTCTCTATAATGTTTTTTTTTTTTTTTTTTGGTGGTGGCCACAAGGGGTAAACAGACTGTGACCACGAGGGAACCATTACATAACATATCCGCAACATGTGAGGCGAGAGATTAGAACCTGGGCCTCTCAACAACTAGAGAGGTTTAACTACCCACATGCTCTCCAACTCCTCTACATGGGCGGATTAAACTAATTTATAGTGGAAAACACCCCTTTCAAGGTGCCACTTTCAACAGGTTGGGCACAGGAGGAATGGAGCCTTGTCGGCCTCTACCAGCACATAGGACATTCCTAACTATACCATATATCTACAGGATGGATACCTAATGTTACGTATGATGGATGGATACCATATATCTGTAGGATGGATACCATAGGACATCCCTCATGTTACGCTACTAGGGTAGTACATTATTCTTCAAGGATAAGATACCCTCCCAAGAACATTCATTGAGGGTAGTAATATGGTTTGAAGAGGACAATTTTGAGCATTTTCTCTACTCAACACTGATTCAAGTCCATGCATTCCTTTGGCTTCTTGGATCAAGGTTGTAGACATTAAAAGGAAAACTTGCTATTATTTTTACTATAAACTTAGACAATGGTAGACTATATATATTATTTGGAAATAAGGATTTGGATGCACATGGTACAATGATGAAATTCCATCGTCACTCTTTTTTCATCTTTAAATATTTATGTTATACAAACTTAGCTTTAGAATCTCAATCAGGAGATCTGACTGATTGGTTACACCAAGGTGACTAAGAATATTGCAGACTAAAGTGTTCATGTTAAAATCCCTTCATTGGTTTTTTTACACCTATTTTGACTTAGAAGTGGTTATCTACAATTATGTGAAAAGGGAACCGCTTATGAGTCTTAAGAAGCATTGTGTTGTCTTGGATAATACATTGGTTTTTGGTTAATGAAGACTAAGGATCAAATCCCATTGGCACCATGAAATAAAAGATAATGGAATTTGGACAACATGGTGCCTCATTGTGCCACCTAATACAACTCTTCAACTATTTAAACCTAGTCAACCAGTCAGAGGACAAGTGTCATTCATATAGTGAAGCAAAGGAGTTGATGTGGCAAAAGAGGATTAGGTCACATCAAAAAAATAAAATTTAACAAGTGGCATATTAGGAGTGGCTCTTGCAACCCTAAGGTTTGAGCATTTAATTTTTGTATTGTTGAGGGTTATATGGGAGAAATTTTGGAGGCTATAAATTTTGCATACAAAAACATATTGAGCCCGTTTTTTTTAATTGCATAATTGTTTGAGCTCTATGAATTAGTGACATTATCTTACAAACATATTCTAGTTTTTGGGGTAAAATTTTATGGAATAGTACTCAAGCCCTATTACTTGTTAGCTTTTTATAAGTGAATACTCCAAATAATATTGCCACAAGACCAATAATAAAGTTGCAATATGAAGGAAATGATAATGCTAAGCAAATAAGCATATAAACTCAAAATCTATAATATAAAATAACTCAAAGAATGCTAATGACAAATGCTCAAAAATACTATGAAATATTATTGAATAAAGACCTCAAAATACATCATACTACATCACCTTCCATTGCTTCCATAGGTGACTCTCTCTCTCTGGATCTTGCTTGATATCTCTATTACATCAATACATCCATATATAGAATGGAATGTGACTCTTCATATGGAGGATTCTTGGCCTTCACTCTTCCTATGACTATTTATCTTCCTACTCTATTGACACATGTACATAGGGATAACTATGCATATTTACATTGCCAAAATAGCATTGCACATTTGTACATTTATTACATTGCATAAACTAAATACTTTCATCCTAATCTAAGACACTATTTCCTAATCTATAGATGTACCCATGATGGTACATTGGCATGTATCAAATAATGTAATATATTCCAACACCTCCCTAAATTACATTATCTGGTTATTGAAGACTTTAGTCTTCAATATGGATATTCTTCACCTTTCTTGAACTTGTGCTCTTATTTTTTGCTTTCTTTGTCTTGCTTCATGTTTTGATCTTGATCAAGTAAATGATTAGTATTTTCATAAAATACTATATTTGCTTAACATACTTCTACTTCATGTTCTTCTGTAGTATATTCTAGTTCATGTATCTCTTGGACTAAGTGTCCCTTTTTATTTCCTTCTTTGTATTGTAGTTGAGGTTTATTTTACTGATGTTGAAATAATTGTTGATGTAGTATTTTCTGCCTTCTCCAATCTGCTACCTTTATGTTTAATTGATCAAATGAATAGTTAGTATATTTTAATCTTTGTGGCTTCACGATTACAAGTTTCTTGAGATATTTCATAGTCATAAAATTATTGTATAAGAATTTCTCCTTTTCCTTTGTTCTTAGAATCATATTATCCTTTGTTTTCCTATCTAAAAAAATTTTACTTCATCACTTCCATTCTTTGATTCTTGTGTATGAATATGGAAGGTAATTTGGATTACAATTGATCCATTTTCCTTTTTCATTCCTTGCAATCTAATTTTCAAAGGATTCATTAGTGTTGTCTTGAAAAACAATATCTTGTGTGAACCCAAATAAATATCGAGCATATGTACCATAATTAATAGGTTATGTACCTTCTATTTTTTACTTGAATTCAACCATCCTTCTACTTTCAATCAATTTTTTTTTTGGTAATTATTTTAATAGATTAACAGTGGGTTTTTATAGAGGATCCCAAAACCTTATGTGCAAAATTAGCCATAATTCTAATTATGTATCATGCCTACTGGCTGGAAATATAATCCGAATTGTAAGAAAAGCATACCCTAGACTAATTGCCATGAGGCTACAAAAAGAGCATTTAAGCCTGATTGACCATATAACAAAACTAAAAAAATTGAGAAAACAATAAGAAAAAGCCTAAGAAACTGGAACATGGAGGTCGAAAGAAACATTCCCGCACTTCGCCAATGTCCCAACCACACGTGAGCACCATTGGAAAGATGTACTTTGAAATTCCATCATCGAACCAATGCCAAAAATGGGAAAAAATAGTAAGACCGCCTTGGTGGAGGAAGGTGTGCTGATAGCCTACAGGGCACCAAGTCTGTGCGTCTTGGAAAATTGGAAACAAACAACTTTGGGAGCAGGACTACACTTCACATGACGCGTACACCCATTATCACATAGGGTATTGGATAGAGCTGCCACCCTAACCCGATACTCATTGGGAAGGACCTTCCAAAATCTACGTAGGGAACACCTCATTAAGGGATATCTGCTCTAGCAATTTTTTCCACATCTGATGGGAAGCAAGACCACCACACGATCGAAAAAATTGTCACGAGCCCTTTTTTGGCCATGTGGTCAGCCACATGATTGCCTTCTCTAAGGATATGACTTGCTTTCCACCTACCACATTGGGAAAGTAGCGACCTTGCCTCAAGAACGATGTTGAAGACCCTCTAGGATGGGTCTTTGGTGCCTAGGAGGTAATTCACAATGTTGAGTGAATCTCCTTCAATAATTAGAGGTTGAGGATCCTTAGAGAGGATCTGGATTCCTTTCAGAGTGCCTCGGGCTTCGGCATAGTGATTCGTCTGAGAGCCCAAATCTTCATAGTAGGCCACCACAAGATTCCCATCATGATCTCTAACAACACCCCCTGAACCAGCGGGCCCAGGATTACCCTTTTTCGCTTTATCAAAATTTAATTTAATCCATCCCATGGGGGGTTTGGTCCATCTAACACTTCTTCGGCAAGGACCTATAACAGCTTCAAGAAATGGGTAGAGATTCATCCTTTTGAAAATTGCTTCTTCATTCAGAAGATGGGGGTGGGGACGGGGACTGGGAACAACATTAGAGTTCTCAATGGCATAGGATAAGGCCCTTTGAGCAACACAAGGAGGCACTTTTGGGGCTCTGCCAAAGACTCTAGCATTCCTCTCTAACCAAATTTTCCAAATGGAATGGTGGAAGGAGGCCTCAAGGAGGAAGCAGAGTTTAGGGTTCTTGAAAGGATTAGGCCATTGATGGAAAGCATATCTGAGGGATCGAGGAGAGAACCAGAGGATTTGGAAGGAGGATAGGACAATGTTGAGGACCGAGTGGGAAAAGGGGTAGTGCAGGAATAAATGGTCCCTTGTCTCGCACTCCGCTAAACACATGTAACACCTATTGGGGAAGGCAAAACCCCTCTTGTGAAGGTTTTCAATGGTTAAGGCTTTGTTGTGAAAAGCAATCCATGTAAAGAAGTTCACTTTAGGGATGACCCCTTTCCTCCAGACAAATTTCCACTGATAATCCAAAGCAGTCTCATTGGTAAGAAACTCATAGGCTGATCTAACAGAGAAAAGACCATCCTCTGTACCACTCCAGATGATTTTGTCAGTCCTCATAATAGATGGAATTAAAATTGATTGGAGGATGTTTTCCAAAAATGCAACCTCATTGTTAAACCCTTCCACAATTGGAAGTTTCCATCGAGGGAGATAGGAGCTCCGGTCTATGAAATCCACCACCCTGAGTTGGGATTTTGGGTCGATTTTTTCTCTCAGCCCAACAAGGTCCGTCCTCAAGCCAAGGGCTTCTTCAGTCGCCCACCTATCATTCCAAAAGAGGATGATGTTACCATCACCCAAAATCCAACGGGCTCCCAAGCTGATCAAATGACGGGTTTGGAGCACAAATTTCCAAAAAATTGATGCTTTAGGAGGGATCTCAGCGTCAAAAATAGAGTTGGAGCCAAGATACTTCATTTTGACCAGCTTAACCCACTCCACCGGGTCACTAGTTAGGATCCTCCAAGCATGCTTTGTGATCAGAGCTGAGTTCATAAGTCTTGATCTCCTCATCCCCAAGCCGCCTTGGTATTTCCATGAACAAACCTTGTCCCAGGAAACAAGAGGAATTCTAGATTTTTCTTCATTTCTAGTCCATAGAAAGGTCCTCTGAATCTTCTTGATCTTGGAGTGAACAAAAAATGGAAGCATGAACACCAACATAAAGTAGGTTGGGATCCCCTAAAGATAAGCTTTGGTAAGGGTGTCTTTCCCAGCTTGCGATAGGAGTTTTCCCTTCCAAGTGCCAAGTTTCTTGTGAAGGCATTCCAGGATCATGTTCCACATACCTCCACTGGCATGGCCATTGCAAGACAGGGGCAACCCTAGATAAGACGTAGGTAGGGAGTCAATGGTGCATTCTAAAATTTTGGAAATCCGGAGTTGCCTACATAGGGGAGTGTTTCTTGTGAAGGCATTCCAAGATCATGTTCCACATACCTCCACTGGCACGGCCATTGCAATATAGGGACAAAACTAGATAAGACGTAGGTAGGGAGTCAATGGTGCATTCTAAAATTTTGGAAATCCAGAGTTGCCTACATAGGGGAGTGTTAATAAAATAAATTTTGCTCTTGATGTAATTAACCTTTTTCCTGGCAGCTTGCTCATAACGGGAAAGGATCCGCTTGAGGGATTTGGCCTGGGCAACAGAAACCCTAGTGGAGATGAGGGTGTCATCCACAAATTTTTTATGAGTGACAGGTTCAACTCTAGAAGTCGACAGAATGCCGAAAATATTGTTCTGACGAAGAGCCTCTTTCAAAGACCAGCTCAAAACCTCTACCAAAAGGATGAAGAGGATGGGAGACAAAGGGTCGCCTTGTCTGAGGCCTCTGGCACTTTGGAAATACCCGACTGGGGACCTGTTGATTAGGAAAAAAAAAAGGGAGTGGATATACAGCTGCAGATAAGGTCAATCCAGTGGGGATGAAAGCCGAACTTGAGGAGGACAGCACACAAGAACCTTCTATCAACTCGGTCGAAGGCTTTATTCATGTCTATATTAAGAAAAAGAGTAGAATTCTTGGAGTGATAAGCAGAGTGAAGAGTTTCATGGACAATGATGACACCATCAAGAATGTTTCTGCCTTTAACAGTGCTTCCCTGACAAGGATCAACCAGGAGAGGGAGAACGGGTTTCTGTCTATTGGCTATAGACTTGGTGAGGATCTTGTAAAAAACATTGCACATGCTGATGGGCCGATAGTCAGAGAAACTCTTACAGGATGGAGACTTATGAATGAGAGCAATAAATGTGGAATTGAGTTTCGGGTGAATGGATCTGGAAGCTTGTATGTCCCGAATAGCTTTACACACATCCGAACCCACAACATCCCACATGACTTGAAAAAAATGGGGGGGAAAACCATCGGGGCCAGGGGCCTTGTTTTGTTGCATGGAGAACAAAGCTTCTTTAAACTCATATGAGGAAAAAGGTTCCAGAAGCTTGATGCTTACCTCATGGAGGAATTTAGTCAAAAAGTTGGCAAGCAACGATTTTTGGACCTGAATGTTGCTGTCGGGAGGAGTGCCAAGCAGGTCCTAAAAAAAATCAACCGCTTTGCTCTTGATTTCCTCTATTTCCTTGGTTACATGCCCATCCTTGCAAGACACTTATTTGATCTTGTTGGCCCCTCTATGCCTCATGGTAGATGCATGGAAAAACCTCATGTTGGAGTCTCCATTATTCAACCAAAGGTCTCTAGATTTCTGGCGCCAGAAGGTTTCCTCCCTTGCAAGAGTAGAATGGTAATCCACCAAAAGATTCTGTTCTTCCTCCCTGAGACCCTCGGTGTAACCTTCGAGCTCCATCCTCTCCTTCAAAAATTTCAAGTTGTTCGAGATGGACTTTTTGGACTAAAAAATGTTGCCAAAAATCTCTTTATTCCATATTTTTAGCCTCTCTTTGAGAATTTTGAGTTTTAAAGCCACTCTCTTAGGGGCGTTTCCTCCCACCTCTTATTGCCACCACGTTGAAACCAATCCTTTGAAGTCTTTGTGAGAAATCCGCATGGATTCAAATTTGAAGGGGGTCTTAAAAATGGGCCCGTCGTTCACCTCCAAAAAAATAGGGTTGTGATCAGACCCAATCTTTAGTACGGTCGAGAGAGTTGCACCGCCAAGGATGGGAATAGCTTCTTGGGAAATAAAAAATATGTCATGCTTGACTTGAATCAGGCTGCTCACAATCCTTCTGTTGCTCCACATGAAGGATGCTCCTTTGAGTTCGATGTCTAGTAGGCTGTTAGTAGAGACAAAATCTCTAAATTCCTCCAAGCTGTGGCTTGAATGGTCAGACCCTCATTTTTTTTCAATGGGTGAAGGGGATAGTTGAAGTCTCTCCCTAAGAACCAAGGAAAATTACTAAAATTCTCCCTCATCTAGGAAATAGCCTTCCACATTTTTGCTCTCTCCATGGCAGAATTCAAAGCATAAACATTAGACAGAATCTAGGAAAAATTGGTAGTTTTGGAATGGAACAACACATGGATAATCCTATTGGAAATTGAAAATAAGTTGCCCTCAACACTTACTGGATCCCACAAAACCATGAGCCCTCCCGCTATTCCCACTGTAGGGCTATACAAAAATTTTGCCTTGGCCCAAATGGCCTTAGCAACTCTATCAAAGGAGATAGCATCGGTCTTGGTCTCTTGCAAAATTAGGATGGAAGGGTTAGTCCTCTTTCAGAGATCAGCCACTAACCTTCATTTGGCTATTCCATTCAGTCCTCTCACATTCCATGAGAGAAATTTCATCTGGATAGTTTGAGGTTCTTCTTGCCTCCCCTCCCTTGTTGGGGGGGAGGTTTTGGTACATGTGCTTCATTCGTTTGAGTGTCGAAATCATCCAAAACTAGCAGACGTTGGGTTCCATTAGAAACATCTATCAATGTCTCTTTGTCTTGCCTGTCTTTATTAGGAGGATGGCCTTGCTTCCTCTCACTACAAAAATCTATAACTTGTTTTTAGCTCCTCGTATTTTGAGGGCTAATGTGACTAGACTGTTCACCCCTCCTACCTAGGAGGTAGTCTTCTAGCAATGTTTGTGAATTGAAATCAGGGTGGCCCTGGTCCTGGAGCTTGGGTGAATTAGATTGAGTGATATTTTGGGATGGAATCCAATCCTTCAAGTCCTACAAAGGGCTTTCCAGATGGGAGTATGCTCCTAGCTAGGTTTTTGATCCAAACTACATAGGGTCCGTTTGGTGGGTGGAATTCTCAATAGGCTGGGAGAAATTGTCGCGGTCCTTGGAGGGGCCTAGAGATTCATGGCCCATCGCATTTGGAAGATTTGACTGTTTTGCTTGTCCTTCACCATGTTACAGGGGTTATAGGTTTCACGCTTCTGCTTACCAAGTTTTTGAAGAGGACAATTAGACTGGAGGTGCCCTTGAGAATGACACTGGGGGCAGAAAGTTGGCCTATTATCATAGACAATAGCTTGTTTGTGAAGAACGGTGTCTCTAGAATGGAGAGTGATGGAGGATGGGAGCTTCACCTCCAAATCTATCAACACGCAAAAATGGGCTTGGACGAACCTTGTTTGAGCTCGATGGGGAGGGTCAATGGTGACCAACTCCACTATGGAGGGAGCAATACCTCTTATTACATTTTCATGCCATCTAAAGAGGGGAAGACTTGGGAGCCTAACCCATATTGGGGCAATGTTGATGTTCTGGGTATTAGGATTAAATTCCATGCCCCACTTCCTTAGGAACAGGCTTCTACAACCTAGAAACCATGGCCCACCAGCCAGGATTTTACAGTAGTCCTCCTTGTTGTTCAATCTAATAGTGAAAAAACCTCAGAATAGGGCTGCCAACTCCAAATGTCTAGAGGTCCTCCATTTCCTTTTCGCCCACTTGTGAATGGTCTTCATGTCGGGATGACCACCAATGAACTTACATATGAGGTTATACTTCTCATACTCCATGAATCTTGAGAGTACTTCCACTGGGATGTCCAGCTCATCCCCAGCCGAGAACAGCTCCTTGGTAAAAAAATTTCTTAGGGTTTCTGAAGCTGCTTCTTGGGCATATGACTTCTGTGGCCCACCCCCCCATTTTTTTGGTGGGTCCTTACCCCGACTAACACCGTTGTCAATCCATTCTTCTTCATTTGGCAAGGACGCCTTTGCATCTCCAAACCCGGGGTGCCCTTCGCCCGCTCCGCTGTGCCCATGGTTCGAAATGTTATCGCTCCTATGCTCTCCTGCAGAGGACTTCCCGCCCATCGTCATCCTCTCCCACATATACAATTTAGCCCCACTATCAAAATTATTTGTAATTAGATCTCTTAAAACCATAAATATTTGAGACTTTAAGGCGATCAATCCATTGAGGATTTCTTGTTGTAAGTTTACTAGTTTATATATCCATAATTGCTTTAGTTTTGGAGGTTCTAATCCTTTGAGGTTGACTACCTTATGACTCCCTAGTTTTGAGTATGTAGTTCTTTCAATTCTATGTTTTGTAGAACACCTTGTGTCTCCCTAATGTTTGAAAGATAATATAATTTTCAACTTCTATGCTTCAAAAATAAATGCTTTACTTTTATCAATCAATGAGTGATTTGAATGCAATTTCAAATTTTTATAAATCTTCAAATTTATATCTCTAATAATTTTGAATTAGAGATTAAACTATTAATGCAAAATTTCCTTTGCCAAAAACTTCTATGTAGAATTCTTTTACCTCCCAAATTTATGGATATTAAATTCTAAATTTCAAAAACTATGTTTGGGGTAGAAATCCTTATTTCTCTAGCTTTAGAAATTTAGAAATTTATAAAACTAATATTTGTAAATTTTTGTAATCCTAGTTTGATGTAGAATCCCTTATTTATCTAGGCTTATTAATTTTGCAAATATTTAATTTATTTTGTAAATTTTAATATGCAAATTTTACAAAACCCAAATATAATGCTTTCAAAATTCAAAATATTCTTCAACACTTGATAAAAGACTTCAAAATACAATATCCAGATTTTTCTAAGGTTCTCTAATGCTTATCACTCCACTAATATCTTCAAATCTTTAACCTTAGAATATATTCACTTTATTCCTTATTCCTCCTACCAATATAAAATTTAATATGAAAATACTATGATAACTATTACCTTTATTATTTATGCACTCCTCCTTGAATTGTTGGGTGCTACTCCTTCTGTTCAACCTTCGTTGGACTTGATAACATGTGCATTGAATGGGCCTTAATTGCTCTTTTCCCACACTTGCTACGAATCTGCCTTTACTCTCTTATACTGGAAACTATATGGATGCTTCTATTGTCTTGTGCAATGTGCACAATATTCCTTACATTATGGAGACTCCTAACTCCCCTTAGTTGGTTCTAACATTCTTGTAAGATGAATGGACACTTGGCACAATATTCCTTATGTTTTTTGGGTGTTACCAATAATTTCTTGAGCATTGGGTGATAATTTAGAGTGTTAAAAACTCTTCTTTGTAGATGTAAGTTATGACTATTTACCAACTCTCACCCTTGTGCCAAATGGTAATATTACTCTTCCTTTCTTGGGATAAGTGTTACAACCTTCTATGCATGTGCTTCATTCTCCAACTTATGGAATTTCAAGACTATTCCAATGTAATCCTTCTTCACTTTTTCTCCAATGTATTCTTGCTTCTTTGTAACAACAATTGGTGATGTTTCTTATGTCTTTGGATGGTGATGAATTCACCTAAGACTTGCTCTAGTTGTGATATATTTTAGAGCACTCCAATGGTACCTCTGTGATGCTTTCTTTTGGTAATTTAATCTATTGGTAATACTCCTTTGATAATGCACCTTGTATTTTGTAATATGCCTTCATTTGAATAGTTCCTTAGTGTTTTGCTATGTAGGATTCACATAGAGTTATATTTTGTAGGTTGTAGTTGATTACTTCTAGCTCCTTGTCTAGCCTATTATTGAGCCTAATAGCTCTTTCTTTAAGTACTTTTGTTAGTTATTCTTTCCTACAAATGGGTGGATGTTGATGAAGATCTTGACTTCTATGTTCAGCTACTTAATGGTGCTCAATACAATGGTTCTTCCCACCAATATTTTAGTGATTCTCTTTACCACTTTTGACTGCACATCTAGTGTTTTTAAACACCTAAAATATGACTTTAAATTTGGAACTCTTCTCTTTCTAATATTTGCTATATTTTGAGGGATATTCTTCCTCACAAACATAGGATATATTTGCTCTTAAATTTACTTAAAAACAACATACACTAATAAATTATCACTCCTTTAAAATCTTAGCTAGTTATGTTATAATATTGCATATTTCTCTAAAAATAATGGTGTGTAATAGTGTCTTTTTTTTGGCTTAATGACACTCTAAGGAACTTTATTTTGCCAGCTCTAAAAATTTGATGCTATAAAAAACTCTTAATAACCACCTTCAAAATATTTGCAATAATACTTTATATGATATCAAATTAATACACCTTTTTGTAGCTCCTTTCTTTATAGATTGTTGTATTGTATTTTATGTAATGCACCTTTATTTTATTGTTAGTAGACTCTTCAATTTGCATCTATAGTTGCTGCCCAAAATCTACTTTCTTCTCCTTAAAATATGTGCTAGCTATCTCTGAAATTTGCAGCTCCAAATGTTTCCCTTTCGCTATTCAAATATGTAGTCAATATCCTCCTTAGATGCTGCTAAGAATGATTGAGATTTTCTGTCCAAAAATATTCTAAATCTATCCCAAAAAATCCTCCAAAATACAGCTAGCTTTACTCTTTCAATGTTGTCCAAAATTTCAGCTTAAACTCCTCTGATTGCTACTTACAAAATCTGATTTGGTGATGTTCATGAAATTCCAAATCTGCTGCTCTCTTTTGTTGTCAAGCCTTATTTTAGTTGGATGTCCAAAAATATTCCAAAAACTTCTCCAAATATTTCCAAAATTTAGCTTTTTCCTTCTATTATTTGTTGTACTGTGACCTTTCATATTCTACAAAAATTAGCAACTTATGCTTTTAAAAATCAGCCTACAAAACTTTTGTGGCTGATTCCAAATATCTCAAAACTGTGACCTCTACAATATTATTTATTTCTTCTTGGAAGGAATTATAATCAAATCATTCCAAGCTGCAAGGATCTTAAGTGTTAACAGAAACACCACATTCAACCAAAACAAGAATCTGAAAGCAAATTGACAGCATAAGATTACAAATAGATATGTAAACAAGAGAGCAACAATATCATATATTAGATCTAAAAATGGAACACCGAGTACAATGAAGGTGCCTTGCTTATATAGGTAAGGATGATCAACCATAGTCGTAGGATCAAGCTAAGGACAAATATCCATCGTATAAAAGGAATATGTGATATGGTCCATAGATATGTAACCGCTATGGGAGAAAGAATATCAACCCTCCAAATATCACCCCTAGGAATAGTCAAACCTAAAAATATCCCCATAATATCTAAGAAATAAATATGTAACATCTCATAATATCTAAATAAGATAAATGAAATATCCACACATAAGTGGGTCAAGAAAATACATGGAATAACTAAATAAAAGAAAATAAATAACCTATGTGAATATAAAATAATGTAAAAACCTAATCTAAAACCCCCCTCGAGTGAATCTAGGGGCAAAAAAGAAAAGTGGCATATCCACAGTATGAGTCCCGACAACAAGGCCTGATCAGGTACTCATGTACAATATATCCATGAAGAAATCTCAAACTAGAAGAAGGAAAAACCACATGGGAAATACTAAAAATATAATCCTTCTAGAAAGAGAAAAAAAGAATAAGGAAGATGTCCTCAAGAACATACCCCAAGGACAACTTTTGAAACCCCAAGCATGTCATGCAAATCAAGGTAGTGAGGTGATGCAAAAGGCTTCAAAAAGATTTCAGTAACCTGCTGCTAAGTTGGAATGTACTCCAAGAAAAGAACTCCATCTTGAATGTGCTGATGAATGAAGTGCATGTGAATATCAATATGCTTGGTCCGTTAGTGCTCAATCGAATTACGATAAATGTGAATTGCACTTTGGTTGTCACACCAAAGTACTATTGCTGAATCCTATGGAAATTTAAACTCTGTCAGTAACTATCGTAGTCAAAGAACCTCCTGAATCATTGTGACTTCTGCCTTGTACTCTACCTATGTAGATGAAAGTGCAATGGACTATTTCTTCTTGCATGCCCAAGCAATCGAAGAAGAGCCAAGAAAAAAAATGTAGCCAGAAGTGGAACACCTGTCATCAATATAACCTGCCCAATTTGAATCAGTATATCTAACCAACTAAGTAGAACCTCAGGTGTAATGCAATCCAAAGTGTGAAGTGCCCTGTAGATATCTCAAAATCCTCTTGGTAGCATTCCAATGACTACTATGAAATGCATGTGCAAACCGAGATACAAGTCCAACTACAAAAGAAATATCGAGGCGAGTATGGGTCAAGTACATCAAACTTCCAACTAATTGCCTATACAAGGTAGGATCACAAAGAGGATTGGTGCATGTGAAAGTAAGATAGAACCCATTTTAGAAAGGAGAGGGACATGGCTTGCAATCAGCCATACCAAAACACTAAAGAAGATCGTGGGTGTACTTTTGCTGACTCAAATGAATCCCCAATCTGATTGAGAAATTTGTAAACCAATAAAAAAGTACAAAATACCAAGATCTATCATATCAAACTACAATGAAAGAGCCCTTTGATCAATCTAAATGTGGGAAGAAGAGCTACCAATGAGAAGCAAATCATCAAAATACAAGACAAGTATAACTATATCCTCTCCAACATGTTGTATATACACTGTAGGATCTAAGTGGCAATGAACAAAACTAGTAGATAGAATAAAAGAGTCCATATTATTATACCAAGCTCGAGGGGATTATTTGAGACCATAGAGAGACCTTCGTAGTCTAAAAACAAGAGAAGAATCATGAACAAACCTAGTAGGTTGCTCCATGTAGATTTCCTCCTACAAATATCCATGCAAGAAGGCACTCTTCACATCCATATGGTACACTGGACAACCCTGTGATGCAACAATAGAAAGTACAAGGTGCAAAAAATCCATCTTGGTGATGGGTGCAAAAGTCTTAGAGTAATCAATACCTTTGACTTGCAAGAAACCCTTTGCTATAAGATGAGTCTTATACTTATCAATGGACCCATCAGCTACATATTTGGTTTGGTATACCCACTTACACCTAACCAACTTTATTCCCTTAGGAAGAGAGACCAAATCCCAAGCATGATTCTTCATCAAAGAAGAATACTCATCTATCATTGCCTCATCCCACTCCTGTATCCCATGAGCTTGTGAGAAAGACTATGGATCCCCAAAAACTACCTAACATAAAAGTCCAGAACCTATAGAATATGCATGATGATGTCTAGTGGATGGAAGATATTGTATGAAAGGTGTTGCATCAAAAATTGTGGTAGGAGCCCACCTAGGAATTGTGACAACATTATGAGGAACAAGATTCTCATATGAATCTATATCCATGATATCCTCAACTACCTCCTGAACTTTCTCCTCAAAGAAGGGATCCTCAAGATGAAGTGAAGAATCATCAATGGATGGAAGTAAAGAAGAAGAATCATGAGAAGAGAAGCGATCATCAAATTGAACATGAGTTCTAAAAATAAATTCATGAGTATCAGGATCTAAAAGTCAATAAGCTCTCATGTCCTCGCAATACCCAACAAAGATCAAGGGTTTGCTCTTCTTATCCAAGGCTTTCCTTTGCTTATTTGGCACAAAGGCCCAAGCATGGCTTCCAAAAACTTTGAAAAATGAGACATTGGGCTTATTCCGAGACCAAGCCTCCTCTAGAGTCAAATTCTCAAGTGCTCTATGTGGTGTACAATTTTGAATGTAGTTTGCACAATTAACTACTTTTTCCCAATATATAGGAGGTAAATCCCTGTAATGCATCATGTAGTTAGCCATCTCCTTCAAAGTTCAGTTATTCCTTTCTGCTAAGCCATTTTGTTGTGGAATATGAGGAACATAATGTTGGTGAACAATGCCATGAGCTACCAAAAAATCAAAAAAATATATATTGAAGTACTCCCCCATTATCAATTCGAAGCTTCTTTATACAACTAGAAGATTGATTCTCAAAAAAAGTCTTAAACACATTGAAGTGTGAAAAGACATCATTCTTGTACTTGAGAAAATAAACCCAAGTACACCTTGAGAAATCATCAATAAATGTAAGTGCATAATTAGCTCCTTTGAAAGGAGTAGAAAAAACCATCAAGTCACTATGCACAAGATCAAGTGGTGAAGAAGCTCTTTTTGAATTACCCTTAGGAAATGGATCTTGGTGTTGTTTCCATAATGCAAATCCAGGGAAAACTCCATAAAGAAAAAAAAATCTAGGTAAACCATCAACCATACCATGAGTGCTCAACTTATTCAAATATTTGTAATTAAGATATCCAAATCTCTCATGCCAAAGCTTACTCTCAGAATCTACATGAGTAAACAAGCATGTCCCTACAGAAGAAGTGGCATCAAAACCCTCAAAGTGATATAGTCTAGAACTATGATAAACATCTTGTGCAACAAGTGAATGAGGCTCCAATAAGGTTCTAACTTCAGCTTCTTGTGGTGTGAAAGTCATTGTTTTACCCTGACTAGAATGACAAATTTGATAAACAAAAAGTAAATTTGTAGTGATGCCAGGAACATATACTACATCGTTGATGCATCCACCATCAAGTTGTATGTCACTTTTTTTCTTAACAAAAACAAAGGAAGAATCTCCAACCTCAATTTTGGAAGTAGAACTCAAAACAAGAGATACAAATGACTCCTTAGAAGAATTCATATGGTGAGAAGCACCAGAATCTATAACCCAACTATCTGTAACAACTGACTAAGATCTCCCAACAACATTAAGTTATTTTACATGCTCACTAGAAAGAGGTGGAGTGGAGATAGAGATCTTGTGTTTTCTAACTGCATCTTCTAAGGCTTGCATTCTCTTCCAACACCTACTTTCTACATGATTATTCCCCCAAAAAAATGAGCATGAAAGGCTAGACTTATTCTTGGATTTAGACGACTCTTTGGGTTTAGAGTTAGATTCTTTGGTTTTGGTGGCACTTTGATATGGAGAAGGATAAGACTTAGGTTTACCTTTGAATTTTACCTTACCCTTAGGACTAGATGCTACTAATGCCTTTTGAGAGGTGGAAGACTCAATGTTAGACAATTTGGATTCTTCCCTAGTAAGTCTCACAAAACAACTCCAAATGCATATGTCATCTAAGGCATACATGCTAGAGAAAAAGGTAGAAGCAAATATTTAGAATGGACCTTTCAACTTGGATAGAATCAGGTAAACACACTCGTCATTTTTCTTGTCTCTCCCACTCCCATTTAACTATGTCAACAAGTGCTTGAACTTAGTAAGATAGTCTACAATAGATGGAAAATATTTAGGATTGAGAGAAGTGATCTCAAATTCAAGCTGCATGGCTCTTATGTGATCCACATTACCAAATAATCCTTTTAATTTTTCCCAAATTTTGAAAGGAGAGTCACATCCTTCCAAATGAAATAAAAGACTATCACTTACATAAGTTTCTATCAGACCCATACATTCATGTAATTTGCATTGGTGATGAAATTTTTTATATTCTCTAGTGAACTCTAGTTTTTCTTCAAGAATTAAAGCCCATAATCCTTTACGTTTAATGATTTTTTCCATTATTGGTCTCCATGTGTGGTAATTATGTTTTGTTAATGGCTCACATTGATCTAATGCAAAAGAAGATGAAGAAGCCATTCTACAAAAATCACCAAAGAGAAAAATAATGCAGATAGGGTACACAAATCAGCACCGAGACAACCCCCCCAAAATATTATTTTATTAGCTTCACAGGAATGCAGAATATGGGACTTTATAACAATAGTCCATATACAAGGTTCAAGTGCAAAAACCTTTTTCACAATGCAGTATTGAGAGTGCAGTCACAAAATCATTATAACTGCCTAAATACAAATCCAAAAAATATGAAATTTTATAGACATATCATAAAAATTATTTTACAGTCCTGGTAAACATTTCGTTGAGCAACTCCCAATATTTCTCTTGAAAGGATGATTTTACTAAAAATAGTAAACTTGCTGTAACCATCAGAATATAGCTCCAAATTCTCTGAAATTTTATGAGAGGGTCTATAATATTATTCTACACATTCTGTAAAACAATCTGCAAAAACTTAGAAGCTGTGGTGAAGATATATACAGATTACTAAAAAAGTGCAAGTTTTCGTAAAATCAAGATATCTTGAATAATACTAATCCAAATGAGCTGAAATTTTGGGCACAACTCAAATGAATGCATATACAGACCTCCAAAAAATTTCATGAAAAAATGAAATTTCTATCAGGAGATACATAGAAAATATAAAAATTGGCTGGGTTGGTGACCCTCATAAAAAGGGAAATGCTCAAGAAAAAAATGCTTAGGACAGATCCAAGGGAATGAGGCTATTGCAGTATGGGCAGAAGAGATTTTAGGAGGCTGGTGATGATCTGAAAATGGAAGGAGTGACTCAAAATTGGCCAAAAAACTCCACCAAGGACCCGATCACAAAAACCAAAGCTTCCACACCATTCTTTGAACCTACAAGAGAAACAACTGCACAACACTCACAAATGGATGACTGCAACACCTATCACTCTAATGCCATGAAATGAATGATAATCAGATCATTCCAAGCTGCAATGATATCAAGTGTTAACAAAAACACCATATTCAACCAAAACAAGAATCTGAATGAAAATTGATAATATAAGCTTACAAATAGATATGCAAACAAGAGAGCAACATTATCATCTATTAAATCTAAAAATGGAACACCGAGTACAATGAAGGTGCCTTGCTTATATAGGTAAGGATGATCAACCATAGCCGTAGGATCAAGCTAAGGACAAATATCCACCATACAAAAGTAATATGTGATATGGTCCATAGATATGTAACCGCTATGAGAGAAAGAATATCAACCCTCCAAATGTCACCCCTAGGAATAGTCAAACCTAAAAATATCCCCATAATATCTAAGAAATAAATATGTAACATCTCATAATATCTAAATAATATAAATGAAATATCCACACATAAGTGGGTGGGGAAAATACATGGAATAACTAAATAAAAGAAAATAAATAACCTAGGTGAACATGAGCTAAGGTAAACAACCTACTCTAACACTTCTAACTCCTTGCCGAATTCTAACTTCAAATCTGACCTCTTTCTCTATATTCTTTCTCAAGAATCTGGATGTCTTGGGCTTCTAAAAATCTTCTTAAATTTTGACAAGCTTCTTACCAAATCCTTTTTCCTTTTAGGTTTATTGTCATATGGTGATAATTACCCCAATCTCTTATGGTTAGGAACTCTGCTTCAAATATTCTCCAATGGTTAGTGCTTCTGCAAAAAGGCTTTCTCTTGCATTCTCTTTCTTCAATGAAATCTTATTGAGACCTCTATTCTTGTGTCTTCTAATCTTGAAGCCTTCAATTCTCTTAGTCAATGATTTAATCAAACCTTACCTTGGTTTCTTTAATTTTCCAACTATGGAAAATTCTTTAATGAGATATTTCTCTTGGATCTCTAAAATTTACTACTTCTATATACAATATGATCTTTTGTAGTCCTTCTATCTTCAGTCTTCTATATTCAATCTTCCAAAACTTTGAAGTTCTTTAATGTGACCTCTCCTTAGGTCTCTATATTCAATCTTCAATATTCAAACTTCCAAAACTTTGAAGCCCTTCAATGTGACCTCTTTTTGGATCTTTTTCTTCAATATGTAATCCTATAATAAGAACATTCTTCTTATTTCTTCTCAATATTCAATTAGGTCTCCTACTTGGACCTATTTCAATGTCTATTTTTCTGCAACAAAGAGTTAATTCCTACACTAGAAAAGCACATAGACTTTAAAGCAATCGAAGATGAAATTCTTCTCTATCTATTGTAGGAAGCTTCCCAAACTCTAAGAATCAATCTTCTACAACAAAAACTTAGATAGTAATAATTATATGTATTCAAATTTCCAAAAATAATAATCTTCACAAGTTATCTTAAAAACTAGTGGAATCAAATCTATACTGAATCTTGGTCTTCATGAGTTTTCCTTCAACCCTATGGAAAGATTCTGGCCAAATAATAATATGGAATATTTACTTTTTTATCAATCTTATCAATAATACCTCTTCTAAAGATCTCTTAATATCTTCAAAGATAAGATCTGTTTTCAAGACCTATCAATATTCTATTCCAATTTTGCTCTTGGAATAGGTAAATCCTTAAATTTCACTGGTTTTCCTTCAATACAATGAGAAAATCTATTTTCTCTGGTTTTCATTTTCCAAAGGTAAATTATTTATCTTCTTTGGTTTATCTTTAATTCCTTTATCTTCTCTGGTTTCTCTTTCCAGAGGTAATTCCTTTATCTTTACTGGTTTCTTCTTAACCAGTAGAAATTTCCTTCCAATCTATAATAGGACTTCCAGTACTTCTATCAAATAACCCCAAGATGGCAGTGATTGCATGTAGTGGTGCACAAAGGCTAATTTGGTTTGTAAAAAAAAAATGAGGGATGAATGATGGAAACTATAATGGTCCCTTATGGCTCTCTCAATTTTAATCTAGAACTACTGTGGCTTTGATATTGTGATCAGTCTCCAAGCGAGATATTATTGGTTGTGGAGCCTGATTCTAAGCTGGAGGCCCTATTTTAGCCGCATTTGGACCCACTCTATGGAAGGATATGGGTGTAATGTAGTTGTGTGTCAAATTGCATGTCAATTCGATTATTTTTGTGAATTACTATTTTTGGAATTTTTTTTTATGAAAAATAAATTTTCGAAAATAGTAATTACTAAAAATGGAACTTTTTTGATGAAAAAATAATTTGCCAAAAAATAGTAATTACTAAAAATTAAAAAAATTTGATGAAAAAATAATTTTTTAAAAATAGTAATTACTAAAAATGACAAATTTTGACTAAAAAGATAATGATGCAAAAGCATTCGGAGGTGGAAGAGCAATCTTGCATCACCCAAAAATATGCTTTTTCCTCTAAGTGCCAAAGTTGTCGCGATATCGAGACACTTTTTTGAGAAAGGGCGCCAAGGGGTCAAACTGTCGCAATATCGCGACGCTTTTTGAGAAAATGGGCTAAGGCGCAAAATGGTCGCGAAATCATGACATTTTCGAAGCATAAGATCCAAGGCGCAAAATGGTCACGAAATCGCAACATTTTCGAAGCAAAAGAGCCAAGGCACAAAATGGTCGTGAAATTACGACATTTTCGAAGCAAAGGAGCCAAGGCGCAAAATGGTCGCAAAATCGTGACACTTTCAGAGGCAATACTCTAAGGCGCAAAGTGGTCACGAAATCGTGACACTTTCGGAGGTAAGGCTCAAAGGCGCAAGGTGGTCGTGAAATTGTGACACTTTCGGAGGCAAGACTCAAAGGCGCAAAGTGGTCACGAAATCGCAACACTTTCGGAAGCTAGGCTCAAAGGCGCAAAGTGGTCACGAAATCGTGACACTTTCGGAGGCAAGGCTCAAAGGCGCAAGGTGGTCACGAAATCACGACACTTTCGAAAGCTAGGCTCAAAGGCGCAAAGTGGTCGCGAAATCGTGACACTTTCAGAAGCAAGGCTCAAAGGCACAAAGTGGTAGCGAAATCGTGACACTTTTGAAGGCGAGGCTCAAAGGCGCAAAGTTGTCACAAAATCGTGACACTTTCAGAAGCAGGGCGATAGGGTGCAAAGTGGTCGTGAAATCGTGACACTTTTGGGGGCAAAGGCACCAAGGGGCAAAATGGTCATGAAATCGTGACATGTCGCGGTTTCGTGACCCGAAGGCGAAAAGCATGTGCGGAAGGCGAAGGCATCGTGATTTCATGACGTGTCACAAAATCGTGGCCCGAAGGAGAAAATAGAGGTCGAACGCCAAAATGTCACGATATCGTGACCAAAATGCTCACGACTCCAAACCAGTCAGCAGTTGCAGAGGCCATTGCAGATGGGCACATGGTAGCAGATTATAGATGGCTATGGAGCATTCCTATGAATGATGACTCGACGGGTGGATGCATAGGCGGCTGTAAGGCACTCCGCAATCCCATGCCATGATGATGGAAGACACCTAGCCACAAAATGCAAGCAGTGATAGAACATTCATGCGGGCGGTTACAGGGAATCCCACATTCTGTGTAATGATGTTCGAAGGGGGTCGGGTCTGTTAAATAAGACAGTGCATACATTGTAAAGGGAATTCTTGGCCATTTTGGATATAGCTGCTGTATTTTCGAATTCAAAACCTCTGTTAATGAAATTTGTGTGAATTTTTTTGTGTTATAACAGTTCTGCTTCAAGTGGTATCAGATCCAGAAGGTTCTAAGTGCGCAAACCGATCGTCGACAGTGAGGCAGTTTGCGCCAGGATTGTGGTTGTGGGTGTGAGGAAGCGAGCAGGATGCCTCTACATAGGAACCATGGTGGTGTGAGGAATAGAGGAGCAGATGTCGATCTTAGAGCCTTGCAGAGGCAAGTTCAAGCCCTACAGGAGGAAATCAGAAGAGGAGTTGAGCCAAGAAGGGAGGAACCCAGTGAAGATGAAGTTTGGGAGGAAGAGGGTCCATCTGATGAAGAAGAAGCATTGGATCCAGTAGAGGCTAGGCTATATAGGGCCATATCCCATATCGAGAAGAAGCCGAAGTTTGACGATTCCACCTATTCTAGGAATCTCAATCTCGAGGAGTTGATAGATTGGATCAACGACATGGAGGAATACTTTGAGTATGAGGAGATCTCAGATCCTAATCGAATCAGGTTCGCAAAAAAAAAGTTGAAGGGACATGCTAGCATCTGGTGGAAAGGAGTACATCTAGAAAGGAACAAGAGGGGAAAGGAAAAGATCACCAGGTGGGATAGGATGGTAGAGAATTTGAAGAGGCAATTCATCCCTACGGATTATGAGTTGGATTTGTTGAGAAATATGCAGAGTCTTAGACAGGCAAGTAAATCTGTCAAGGAGTACACGGAGGAGTTCTATCAGATCTCGATTAGAACCGACCATTCTGAGGCGAATAAGGAGAAAGTCACACGATACATCAATGGATTGCGAACCAGCATTCAAGAAGAACTAGGGTTGGTTAGGATGAGCACGGTTGAGGATGCATACCAGTTTGCATTAAAAGTAGAAGAGAAACTGAATAGGAGATTTGATGGTAAGCAGAGAGGAAAGGATAGGGGTGGAAGAGCTGGTGGAAGAACCAATGGAGGAAGATACAGAGATTTGAGAAAGATTGATGAAGCAAGCAGTAGCCAGCACCAAAAAGAAGAGAAAGAGGAGAATACCCAACGCCCGATAACTACCCGAGGGGGAGAGGTAGGCCTGGGCGAGGGTTTGGAAGAGGTGTCTTTCGAGGAACCTGCTTCAACTATGAAGAAGAAGGACATCGGGCATACAACTGCCCGCAACATTAAGAAAGGCCAAATCGAAGACTTGAGGGTCAGGCTCGAGCTGCTATAGCAGATGAAGGTGTCGAATCTGAGCACTTTGAGGAGGCAGAATGAGGGGAAGCGATGATCATCAGAAGAGTCTTGTTGAATGAAGAAAAGAAGGCAGACCAGAGGAATAGCCTATTTCAAACAAGATGTAAGTGCGTAGGCAAGGTCTGTAACATCATCATCGATAATGGAAGCATTGAAAACTTGGTATCTGATGAGATTGTTGCTAAGTTGTAGCTAGAGAGAAGAAAACACCCGCACCCTTATCGGATTGCATGGTTACAAAAGGACCATCGGGTGCTGGTCAGTGAGCAATGCCTAGTGAAGTTCAACATTGGAACTTATCGAGATGAGGTCTTATGTGACATCTTGCCTATGGATGCATGTCACCTACTACTGGGGAGACCATGGCAGTTTGATCGAAGTGCTATACATGATGGTCGAGCCAATACACATTCCTTGTCGAAGAATGGAGTTCACCATAAGTTGAAACCCCTAAAGGAGGTGGATGAGAAGGTATGCAGTAGTGCACGAGTCTGTCTAGTGGATGGCAGAATATTTTTAGATGGCCTGAAGCCAGATCACATGTGCTATGCCATAATCCCTAGGGCTAGGGAAGAAGAAGGCAAGGAGACTCCAATGGAAGTCATGGGACTGTTAGAAGAGTTTCCAAATATCATTTTTGATAATGTTCCTGAAGGTTTATCACCTATTAGGAAGATCAGTCACCACATAGATTTGGTGCCTGGATCGAGCTTGCCGAATAAGGCTGCACACAGAATGACACCTGTAGAAACTGAGGAGTTAAACCGGTAGGTTCAAGATCTACTAAATAAGGGGTTGATTAGGGAGATTCTTAGTCCATGTGCAGCACCTACAGTGCTAGCACCCAAGAAGGATGGGGAATGGAGAATGTGCACAGACTCTCGGGCAATCAACAAGATCACTATTAAATACAGGTTCCCATTGCACAGGATGGATGATATCATGGACTATTTGAGTGGAGCTGAATACTTCACAAAGATTGACCTGAAAAGTGGTTACCATCAAATTTGCATTAGAGAAGGGGATGAGTGGAAGATAGCCTTTAAAACCAGAGAGGGGCTGTATGAGTGGTTGGTCATGCCATTTGGGCTAACCAATGCACCGAGTACCTTCATGCAGTTAATGAATGAAGTCTTGAAGGAATATCTAGGCAAATTTGTTATTGTCTACTTGGATGATATCTTGATTTTCAGCAGAACCCTGGAGGAACACCTGATGCACATCAGGAGGGTTTTTGAGAAACTACGGGAGGAGCAACTGCTGATAAATTTGAAAAAGTGTAACTTTGTGAAGAGGGAGCTAGTATACCCCAAAAAGGTGAGGGCTATCATAGAATGGCCTACTCAAAGAAGCATGACTGAGGTGAGATCGTTTCATGGTCTGGCCAGTTTCTACAGAAAGTTCATTAGAAACTTCAACAGTATTTGTGCATCCCTTACGAAGACAATGAGGGGGAACAAGAAGGAATTCAAATGGACAGCTAGAGCAGACAAAAGCTTTGCTATGCTGAAGAAGGTCACATAGCAACCTGTCTTAGCACTTCCAGATTTTAACAAGGTGTTTCAGGTAGACTGCGATGCGAGTGGTAGTGCCATAGGGGTCGTATTGAGCCAAGAGGGTAAGCCTGTTGCTTATTTTAGTGAAAAGCTCAACGATGTCAGGAAGAAGTATTCGGTATATTATCAGGAGTTCTATGCCATAGTTCAGGCTCTGAAGAAATGGAGGCATTATTTGTTGCCAAAGGAGTTTGTTCTTTATATTGATCATCAGACACTACAATATATTAACAGTCAGGGAAAATTAAATCAGAGGCACCTGAAATGGGTGGAGTATCTACAGAGCTACACCTTTGTGCTGAAGCATCAGAGTGGGAGGTCCAACAGAGTTGCAGATGCCTTGAGTAGGAGGCAATTTTTACTGATGGAGATGAAGGTGGAGGTTGTTGGGTTTGCTGAGCTTAAGGGTTTATACCCTGCAGACCCCAACTTCACAGAAGCTTGGAAAGCCTGCACTGTGCCTGTTACATTGGACAAGACTAAGTGGTTAATTTTTTTTATTCAAGATGGAATGCTATTCAGGGGGAACCAATTATGTATTTCGATGAGCTCAATGAGGGAGAATCTCATCAAGGAAAAGCACAGTGGAGCTTTAGCTGGACACTTTGGTCGAGACAAGACAATCTCTATTGTTAGTGAAAACTACTACTGGCCGTAATTGCAACAAGATGTGGCAAAATTCATGCAAAGTTGTAGGATATGCTAGATGGCAAAAGGTGTGAGGTAGCCTACTGGTTTATATCAACCACTACCTATACTTGAAAGGCCATGGGAGGATATTAGCATGGATTTTGTTCTTGGTTTACCCAGGATGCAGAGGGGACACGACTCCATATTTGTGGTAGTGGACAAGTTTTCAAAAATGGCCCATTTTATTCCCTGCCAGAAGACTAGCGATGCGGTCCATGTGGCTGGTTAATTTTTCAAGGAAGTGCTATGCATTCATGGGATGCCAAGGAGCATTGTTTCAGATAGGGATACCAAGTTTGTAGGGTATTTCTAGAGAACCCTGTGGAAGAAACTGAAGATGGATTTAAAATTCAGTTCTGCATACCACCCCCAAAAAGATGGCCAAACAGAGGTGGTAAATAGGAGCTTGGGCAATATACTAAGATGCTTGGTTGAAGACAAGCCCAAGGGATGGGATTTAGTTCTACCATAGGCAGAATTCGCTTACAACAGCTCAGTCAATAGGAGTACCAATAAATCGCCATTCCAGATAATCTATGGGAGCAGCCCAAGAAACACTTCAGAGTTGAGAAGGATGGATACAAGAGAAAAATGTAGTGCTAAGGCTGAAGACTTTGTTGAACACCTGAAGGGAGTGCATGAGGAGGTGACAAGGCACATTGCTAAGATGAATACTCAGTATAAGGCCAGGGCAGACCAGAAGCGCCGGGCTAAGGAGTTTGAAGTAGGAGATTCCGTCATGGTCCATCTAAGAAAAGAGAGGTTCCCTGCCAAGACCTATAACAAGCTGAAGATGAAGAAATTTTGGCCATGCAGGATCATTGGGAAAAGGGATTCGGGTAATGCATATGAGGTGGAGTTGCCGAGTGAACTTAACATCTCACCAATTTTTAACATTTCAGATTTGGTCGAGTTTCATGAAGGAGATAGTAGTGCAACACCAAGCCCGGATTTGTGGAGCATTCCTGCGGTTACTCTAGTCACAGACGAGATAGAAGAAGTCCTTGATACTTGTGAGGGCCGAAGTACTCAGATTAGGTGTTATTCTGAGTATTTGATCAAGTGGAAGGGTAGGCCCATAGAAGATGTGACTTGGTTGTTGAAGGCAGAGGTTGACCGCCTGGGTCTATCTCAGACAGATCAGAAGTGAAGGTCACTTCTCAATTCACCCCGGGTGTCTGATGCAGGAGCATTCGAAGGTGGAAGAGCAATCTTGCATCACCCAAAAATATGTTTTTTCCTCTAAGTGCCAAAGCTGTCGTGATATCGCGACACTTTTTTGAGAAAGGGCGCCAAGGGGTCAAACTGTCGCGATATTGCGATGCTTTTTGAGAAAAGGGGCTAAGGCACAAAATGGTCATGAAATCGTGACACTTTTGAAGCATAAGAGCCAAGGTGCAAAATGGTCACGAAATCGTGACATTTTCGAAGCAGAAGAGCCAAGGCACAAAATGGTCGTGAAATCGCAACACTTTCGAAGCAAAGGAGCCAAGGCACAAAATGATCGCAAAATCATGACACTTTCAGAGGCAAGACTCTAAGGTGCAAAGTGGTCACAAAATCATGACACTTTCAGAGGCAAGGCTCAAAGGCGCAAGGTGGTCGTGAAATCGTGACACTTTCGGAGGCAAGACTCAAAGGTGCAAAGTGGTTGCAAAATTGTGACACTTTCGGAAGTTGGGCTCAAAGTCGCAAAGTGGTCGTGAAATCGTGACACTTTCAGAGGCAAGGCTCAAAGGCACAAGGTGGTTGTGAAATCGTGACACTTTCGAAAGATAGGCTCAAATGCGCAAAGTGGTCGTGAAATCACGACAATTTTGGAAGCAATGATCAAAGGCACAAAGTGGTCATGAAATCGTGACACTTTCGAAGGCGAGGCTCAAAGGCATGAAGTTGTCACGAAATCACGAAACTTTCAGAAGCAGGGCAACAGGGTGCAAAGTGGTCACGAAATTGCGATACTTTTGAGGGCAAAGGCACCAAGGGGCAAAATGGTCACGAAATCGCGACATGTCGCGGTTTTGTGGCCCGAAGGTGAAAAGCATGTGCGAAAGGCGAAGGCGTCACGATTTCATGACGTGTCACGAAATCATGGCCCGAAGGATAAAATAGAGGCCGAACGCCAAAATGTCGTGATATCACGACAAAAATGCTCATGACTCCAGACCAGCCAGTGGTTGCAGAGGCCATTACAGATGGGCACGTGGTAGCAGATTATAGATGGCTATGGAGCATTCCTATGAATGATGACTCAACGGGTGGATGCACAGGCGGCTATAAGGTACTCTGCCATCCCATGCCATTATGATGGAAGACACCTGACCACAACATGTAGGCGGCGATAGAACATTCGTGTAGGTGGTTACAGGGAATCTCGCATTCTGTGTAATGATGTCTGAAGGGGGTCAAGTCTGTTAAATAAGACAGTGCATACATTGTAAAGGGACTTCTTGGCCATTTTGGATATAGCTGCTGTATTTTCAAATTCAAAACCTCTGTTAATGAAATTTGTGTGAATTTTTTTGTGTTATAACAGTTCTGCTTCAGAGAATTTGCTAAAAATAGTATTTTTTATAATATTTTGGGGCCTTAATAATTTTCTCTAAAATTGTAACCTTCATTTTATAAGAGGATGTTGTACAACATCAAATATGATAGAAGGAAGAAATATTGTAATTGTGAGATCGAAGAGGAAGTACAACAGATTTGTTGTAGGTTGTATCCCTTCGAGATTTGCTGGACGAAATAATAAATCTAGGTTCTTTTCTCAGTGTGTCTCTTGTGTGCTTTATTTTTTGCATTAATAATTTTACATTTTTTATTGCTTGCAATTTTATATTCCTAACAATTGGTATTAGAGTGATGTTGACTTGACATGAAGGTTTCTTGATTCGAGTGGGAGCAATGGTAGAAGAAGGTAGGTTCAAGGTTGAGAAGTTTAACAACCAAAATTTCTAGCTATGGAAGATGCAAATGGAGGATTATCTATATCAAAAGGATATTTACCTACCATTAGTTAAAAAAGCAAAGAAGCTAGCGAAGACATCAGACAAATAATGAGAATTTTTGGATAAAAGGTACTAGAAACAATACAACTCTATCTAGCATCGTCAATGGCCTCCAATATTTCAAAGGAAAAGATAACAGAGGATTTAATGAATGCATTGGCCAAACTGTATGAAAAACTATCAGCTTCAAATAAGGTATTTCTTATGAAACATTTATTTAATATACAAATATCAGAAGGTGGGTCTGTTACTGACCATTTGAACGAGTTTAACATAGTTACAAATCAGTTAACCTCTGTAGGCATAAATTTTGATGATGAGGTTAGGGATATTTTGATCTTGTGCTCATTACCAGAAAGCTAGAATGGATTGTTCATGGCTATGAGTAATTCTATATCTGATTTAAATACTTTAAATTATGATGTTATTGGTGTTATCCTAATCCAAGAAATGTGAATGAAATGCACAGGTGAGGCATCATGTAATGCTTTTAGTGTGAAAAACAGGGGGAGATAGAAGGAGAGAGGAAAGAACCTAGGCAAACATGGAAAATAAAAGGGTAGATCCAAATTCAAAGGAAAGTAGTTGGAATGCTAGAACTATGGGAATAAAGGGCATCTGAAAAGAGATTATTGGTCTCAAAAAGAAAAACAAGAAGATGAAAAATAGGATAATAAGGAAGCAAACATTGTAGGTGATATATTACAAGATGCTTTAATCCTTTCACTAGATAATTTTAATGATTGTTGGGTGCTAGACTTAGGGGCTTCATATCATGCCACACCCCATAGGAAATATTTTCTAGATTATGTTCAAGGTGATTTTGGACAGGTTTATTTGGGGGATGATCGACCATGTAAAATCATTGGAAAGGGTAAGATACAGATAAAATTACCAAATGGAAACCAATGGTTGCTGAAAGAGGTAAGAAATATTATTGATTGGAGAAGGAATCTAATTTCCATAAGGTAGTTGGACAATGAAGGATGTACAATTATATTTTCAACAGATTCGTGGAAGGTTGCTAAAGGATCATAAATATTAGAAAAAGGAAAGGAGTTAGATACATTGTATGTATGTACTGGTAATACTGATCTTTCTATTGCTTTAGCCTCTACAGGAGCAGATACAACTTTGTGGTATCATAGGCTTGGGCACATAAGTGAGAAGGGGATGCAAATTCTCCACTCAAAGAAATTATTGCTAGGATTAAAGAAGATTGAGATGGATTTTTGTGAGCACTGTGTTTATGGCAAACAAAAAAAATTATATTTCTTAGAGTTGGCAAGGAAAAGAAGAGTGAAAATCTAGAGCTTGTGCATACATATGTGTGGGGACCACCTCAGGTATCATACCTTGGTGGATCTAATTATTATGTTACTTTTATTGATGATGCAACTAGAAAAACTTGGGTTTACTATATTAAAAAAAAATTGAATACCTTTGATATTTGTAAGAAATGGAAAGCTTTGGCTAAGAATGAGACACAAAATAAGTTGAAGTATCTTAGATCAAATAATGGATATGAGTACTGTAGCAAGGAGTTTGACACCTACTGTTCATACCATGGGATTCATAAAGTGAAGACAGTTCTAGGAACACCATAGAAAAATTGTGTCAGAAAGGATGAGTAGGACAATCATGGAATATGCTAGGTGTATGAGATTACATGTGGGATTGCCATTACAATTTTAGGTAGATGTTGTGGATACTGTTGTTTATTTAATAAATACAGGGTCTTTACATTCACTAGATGGTGGTATTCTAGAAGAGGTATGGACAGGTAAAACTGTTAATTTTTATTTCTAAAGACTTTTGGTTGTGAAGCTTTCGTGCATATTGATAAAGAAAATAGAACAAAACTTGAGGTAAAATTCAAGAAGGACACTTTCATTGGATATGGAATTAATGATTTTGGTTATCACTTTTAGGATTATGCAAATCACAAAATTATTAGGAGTAGAGATGTGATATTCAATGAGAAGGTCATGTATAAGGATCAGTTGCAAGAAAAGAAACAAGAAAAAGCAAACACAAAATACACAGTGCTTGATGAAATTAAAACTCCAAATATACTAGAAGAACAACAACAATAAACACCTAAAACTCCTAAAAATGCTATTAGAAGATATACCAAGATAAGTAGACCCCCTGAATGTTACTCTCCTTCATTATATTATGTACTATTATCTGACTCTGGTGAACCAAAAACATATGAAGAAGCGATGCAAATAGAAACTAGGAAGAAGTGGGAGCAAGGCATGAAAGAGGAGATGGACTCCTTAGTACATAACCAAAATTGGGATTTGGTTTGGTTGCCTACAGGAAAAAGAGCATTGTAGAATAAATGGGTTCATAGGATGAAAGAAGAAGATGGAGGTAAAAAGAGGTATAAGGCTAGACTTGTTGTAATGGGGTTTGCATAGAAGAAAGGTATTGATTATGATGAAATTTTTTTTCCTGTTGTTAAAATGACTTCAATAAGAAATGTTTTAAGTCTAGTGGTTGTAGAGGATTTGTATTTTGAATAGTTAGATGTAAAAATAGCTTCTCTCCATGGGTATTTGGAGGAAGAGATTTATATGCAACAACCATAGGGGTATGAGGTCAAAGGGAAGGAGGAATTAGTGTGCAGATATGTTCACAAAGATAATAACCAAGGAGAAATTGAATTCTTACTTAGTTTCAGTTGGTCTTCAAATATGACAGTAAAAGGTGAAAAATTTCCAGGTCCAAAGTTGAAGCATAGTCCAGTAGGTGCAATAGCAATGGAGTTATCGTGATCAGTCTCCAAGTGGAATATTGTTGGTTATGGAGCTTGATTTCAATTTGGAGGCCTTGTTTTAGCCACATTTGGACCCACTCTACGAGTTAAGGGCATTATGTAGTTGTGTGTAAAATTGCATGTCAATTCGAGTTTTTTTGTGAATTACTATTTTCACATTTTTTTGATGAAAAATAATTTTCCGAAAATAGTATTACTAAAAACAGACATTTTTGGACAATTTTTTTTGTCGAAAATAGTAATTACTAAAAACGGAAATTTTTGATGAAAAATAATTTTCCAAAAATAGTAATTATTAAAAATGGTAAATTTCGACAGAAAAGACAAAAATAGTAATTTTAATTTTTAATTTTTTTTATTTTGGGTCCTTAATGATTTGCTCTAAAATTGTAACCCTTGTTTTATAAGAGGATGTTGTATGACATCGAATATAAGAGAAGGAAGAGAGACTATAATTGTGAGATCGAAGAGGAAGTGCAATGTATTTTCTTTAGGTTGTATCCCTTTGAGATTTTTTTTGTGTCTCTTGTGTGCTTTATTTTCTGCGTTGAATATTCTACATTTTTATTGCTCGTGATTTTATATTCTTAATATTGATACCACTATTAGCTTTTGATAAGTGAATACTCAAAATAATATTACCACAAGACCAATAATAAAGTTGTAATATGAAGGAAATGATAATGCTAAGAAAATAAGCATATAAACTCAGAATCTATAATATGAAATAACTCAAAGAATGCTAATGATAAATGCTCAAAAATACTATGAAATCTTATTGAATAAAGATCTCAAAATACATCATACAACATCACCTTCCATTGCTTCCATAGGTGACTGTCTCTCTCTCTCTCGATCTTGCTTGATATCTCTTTATTATATCAATACATCCATATAGAATGGAATGTGACTCTTCATATGGAGTATTTATTGGCCTTCACTCTTTTTATGACTATTCATCTTCCTACTCTATTGACACATGTACATAGGGATAACTATGCACATTTACATTGCCAAAATATCATTGCACACTTGTGCATTTATTACATTGCATATAGTAAATACTTTCATCCTAATTTAAGACATTATTTCCTAATCTATAGATGTACCCATGATGGTACATTGGCATGTACCAAATAATGTAATATATTCCAACAATTACCCTATCTCGAAAGAGTAGATTTATAATATTTTATATAGTCAAAATCTTTGGCTTGATATTTATGGAGATGTAGATGGATTTATGACAATTTTAGCATATTTCAAATTTTTAGACGCTTGTAGGAAAAGTATTAAGATGAGCTTTATTCTATCCCTCTTTCTCCTTTCAATGATTTATTCAATTATTCATATAGATTTAGTTTTTTATGATATCCTCCTATTTTTGTCTAGGTACTCTTGGAAGATTATTACAACTCTTATTTTAAGTAGGTTCATGCAAAGCCTTTTTTGATAATTGAAATCAAGTGGTCCAATGGCAAGAGGAAGTCTTCAAATAAAACGATTTATGACATGAGAAGAAAATTTGTACCTTCAAGTCATATCTTATGTGATGATGGAATATTAAAGGAGTTTATTTTTAAAGGAGGTAATGATATTGACTTCTCTTCTTTATTTGAAGTCCTAGCAGAAGTGTTTTTTGGATATCTACAAGAGTGTCTAATAGTAATAGTGATTATTTTGGTCTAGTAGCATATTTTAGATGATGTGGGAGATCTAGATGAGTCTACCTCAAATTGTGGAGGACCACTAGAACATCCATTATGGAGAGGATATGTGATTGTTACTAATGTCTTCTCTCCTTGGGCCTCAATTTAGACTATGGGGGGTGTTGAAAGTATACTCTAATTCATGGCCAAGGATGAGATTGTATGATATAATATTAGATAGGCTTAAGGATATTTATTATAAAATGCATTTAATTTATTGCAAATATTTTTATGTAAGCCCTATGGACTATCATTAACCTTGTTATGGCTAAAACCACTATATAGCTTGTAACTAACCTTAAGACCTCTTGTTATGTCAACTCAAGTTAAACTCTCTTATGTAATTAGGGTTTTGGTATTGATATAGATACCCCCACAACTCCTCATTTTGTCATCGAAGTGTTGTGTACCTTATCTATGGATAATACAATGATTATTTATGGTGCCTATAGGTGCCCCCAAATCTTTATGTATCTTTTCCTTTTACACTTTTTGTATAAGATTTGAGTGGATGGATTACTTATGTTCATTTTTAGAAATAATTATGAATTCAAATAATTGTGCATGCTTACCCCTTATTATTATTTTCTATACAAGCCTTATCCCAATTGAAAAGAGAAAATATAAATTTATTCTCAAATCCTTTCCAAAGAGAATGTATTTTTTTTATGAAACTTTATTCTCATTAACATAAATCATTCACCAATATGCAAAAATATTAAATCATTCATCCACAAATAATTATCCATAATAATAATCCACACAATGAGATAAGCATAGATAATACCCTTAGGGTAGGGCAACACTAATAATACTCCTTAAGGAAGGAAAACTCCACAAGATATCCTAATATGAGAGCACCACTTAGAGAGGGAAAAGTCTCATAAGCCAATTCATGGAAAAATATTATTACAAGTAATACTTCATATGTTCTTCATGATGATTACATTGAAAATATCCCTTCTTTATATACCCATCTTATAAACCCTCATCCCACTCATTATTATATTATAATATAATATCAAATATAATCAACCTGGTATTATTTTTGGCCCATGACAACTATCCATAATACCCATATACAATATAATATCATATCCCTATATACCTATTCCTAGATACCATAGCATTCCACCCTCTTTAAAAAGTATTTCATCCTCAAAACATGAGAAGAAACTAAATAATATTATCTTCTAAGCAATGTTGACAACCGGTACCAATCTTGATCATCCATCCATCCAAGTAAAATATTTATTGGTGGTGGTATTCAATGATGCCAAGTTGTCATTATGCCATTTGAATACCTAGAACTACTTAGTTGACTCCATGCTTCTGATCTACTTAGACATTTTAAATGACTGGTCCTATTGTTCCTTAATGTTGCTACTCCCCTTTGAAGTCTAGAGTCACTGTGCTTTTTTGCCAAATACTACCATACTTAATGCCTTTCTAACTGCATGTAGATACATAATATTATTAATGCCCTAAGTCATGCCTCTAAGATTGTTGTTGCTCATGGTGATGTGGGTGGCGGTATGCTGCAACCTTAACCTAACATGTTTCCTTTGATTCTTCAACATTTTATTTTTGAATTTTATCAAATTGAGATGCTATATCTACTAATAATCCTTAAAATGATATTGTATAAGGATGGATTATAATGTAGCCTTTAGAATTTATAGTCTTATATCCATGGTTAATAACTTATCATTTTAGCCAACCAAAAAATATTTCATTCTATCAAAACATGTGTGGAAAATGTCTTTCTTTATTTTATCAAACAAGGGAATACCTAGATATGTTGATGACAAATTTTCAACTTTAAAGCCTCAAGTATTTACAATAATCTATTGAAAATTATGGATATCATTCACAAAATTATTTTGAATTTTATCAAATTGACCACTTATGCAATAACCTTCCCATAACATGATAGTATTTTTAAAAATCTATGGTCTCATTAACCAAGGAATGAACTAAAATAAGAGTGTCACCAACAAATTAAATATGAAATTCAAAAGGATCATTTATCAAAATGAAAATACCTTTGATTTTGTGTTCCACTTTCTCCTTTGAAATATCTCTTCGTAATGCCTTAATATGAATAATGAAGAGATAAATAGATATTGGGTCAACTTGGTAGCACCATGGGATGATTACAAGTATCCTACAAAGAATCCATTAATAAATATATAATATTTTAAAGTTCTCTAACAAAATTTGATTGGCATTATAATTACTTTTAGTACCAAATTTAGTTGGCATTATAACCTTTTACAATATTAATTAGAAATTATTTTGCTATAGTTAGAATTAGAGTTAGTTTGATTTTCCTATAAATAAGATATTAAGGCTCAATTACAAAGATCCTTTTGAATATATAGCAAATTATTGCTACTCTTTGAAAGTATATAAATACTTTTCATCTTATACTATAATTAATGAATTGACTAAGATTGACATTTATGGATTGATCGTGTCTCTGGTATTTTTGTCTATGGATGTATAATATTAGTCGTCATGCCCTTTTGTCCTCTATTATTCCTTTCTCTTTGTTTTATTGTAGGTTGTTTGAGATTTGATGCACTAAAATTATTCAATCACTTCTAGATATTTTTGTTGGATTAAATGGTATTCTCACTATTCACATGGTTGCATTTATGTTTTATGCATTTAATTTATTTCTTACATCATTTTTCCCTCAAGAAATTAGATTAGATCATTTACATTAGCAAGGATTTAGCCTAGATCTAGAGATTGAGAGAACTAATCCCCTCTTTCAATATTGAATTATGATTAGATTATATCATTTACATTAGCAAGGATTTAGCCTAAATCTAGAGATTGAGAGGACTAAACACCTATTTCATTGTTGAATTATGATTATATGGTTGCATAAGAATCACATGCATTCTCATGAATGAGAAATTCTAGCATGCTTGTTGGATATAATCAAATTGATTTCATAAAATCATACCAATCGAAACACTTGCATTGATTAGAATTATCATTTTTATGACTTAGATTTTAGATCTACATAAATTTATACACAATCTCATCATATCCATACAAGGGTTTGTGAAATACAATAGACCTGACATATCATATAAATACCTATTTCTATATATATATATATATATATATATATATATATATATATGTATGTATGTATGCATAATACTTTAGAGGTATAATTATTTTTTCCATTAGATCAACTTAGAGTCATGGAATATCATGTATGATGATTCTAATTTTAAATGAACCCAAATATTTTACTTAGATATGATATTCTTCCTATGTTTTATTTTTATAAGTTCAGATTTGATAGATTTTTGTAAGTGTAGATGGATCAAATTATAAGAAATCAAAAAATATTGTAAAATCTCTCAAGCCTACAAACTAGTGACCTATTGAGCTTTTGGTAATTTGTTGAAATAGTCCTAAAATTTTCTAAAATGTCCTTGTTAGTTATTTTTCATCTACTTGATGATCTATCAAAAACCTCATTGACGACTTAAATTGGTAATTATTGTTGAATGGCCTATTGGACTATTTGAAATTCAAAAAAGTTAGACAAATATTCTAACCAATGAATTGTTAAAAACATTAGTGAATCACCTAAGGAATCTCAAAATATCTCAAGTATTCAAGCCAAAAATTTGTCAAACTTTCTAGCAAATCATCGATGAGAGAAATATTCAAAATATTTTTAAATTAAAACCTAGTGATTCACCAACTCTACCAAAAATTTATTGGCAAGCCAAAAAATTTCCAAAGCTAATGATTCGTCAATATAAGACTAATTTTCATTTGTTTTGTTAATTTTGAGATATTATTATTGATTTTTTAATTTTTTCTAAAAGTATAATAAACAAAGATACATGACCATATTCTATAAAATGAGTACTCATAATATGAAGAGATTGTAAGGTTATATGAATACAAGGTCTAAATATTATATACTAATAAAGGACATTGAATTCACTAAATTGATTCCATATCAAAGAAAAGGTTCTAAAAGTAAAAAACTTGTTGTGGTTGGTTGGATACAAAGGTTAGACGAACTACCCAAGACTCCTAAAACTAAAGCTCAAATAAAAAAAAATATCAATATCATGTTTAACAATTTTATTATGAACATGACTCAACCAAATCAAGTTGTAACTCAAACTAATTATTTTTTTACTATACCATATCCATTTATATAAATTCTAATGGGTATGTCGAGTGTGAAAGGTGAGTGATTACGGAAAAAGGAATTATTGCATTAACCTTCAAACTTAGGTTACATAGATTAAATAGGCGGTAAATAACCTATTCGAGAAAGAAAGGGAGAAAGGAGAAATTGGGGGAAAAGAAGGATGGAAGGAATTCTCTTGCTGCCCAAATGCTGCCGATCCACTGCCGTCCAGGTAAGGTAAAAGGTAAGTTACCTTTACCCCAGTTAAAATCAAATTTTTAACCTTTTACTAATGGTAATTTCCAACATTCTCCCCCTTAAAGTTGAGAGGACTAACTATATAGTCTCTCAGCTTTATAAATTGAGCTTTAGCCATGCCTTTGGTGAAGATGTCTGCTAAATTATCCAAAGTGCTACAATATTGAAGCTCAACTATCTATTGTTCCACCATATCTCTTATGAAGTGATACTTCATATCAAAATGTTTTGACCTTTTGTGGTGGATCGGATTATATGCCAACTGTATGGCACTAATATTATCACAATTCAGTTTGGTTGGACCAATTTGTTTTTCGCCAATCTCTTCAAGGATTTTCCTCAACCGAGAGGATCCGATTATCGGCATGAGTAATGGCTATGTACTCAGCTTCTGTAGATGATAATGCTACAACAGATTGCTTCTTGGAACTCCAAGTTATTAGTCCTGAACCTAGACTAAAATAGTTCCCTGATGTAGATTTTTTGTCATCTATATTACTGCCCCAATCACTGTCACTATAACCAAATAACTTCACAGAGTTAGACTTGTGGTAATGGATTCCAAAATCCAATGTACCTTTTACATATCGTAAAATTTGTTTGGTTGCTTGAAGATGCAGCTCGGATGGGCATGCCATATATCGTGATACAAGAGAAACAACATACTGTATATCTGGCCTAGTGTTGGTGAGAAACATTAAACTCCCAACCATGCTTCTGTAATTGGTCAAGTCAACTTTTGGTGCTCCATCTTCTTTGCTTAGCTGGATTCCATGTCCAGTTGGTGTTGCAGCTGATTTGCACTGCTTCATAGCAAATTTCTTGATCATGTCATGAGCATATTTTTGTTGACATATGAAGATCCCATTCTTTGATTGATGTACTTCCATTCCTAGAAAGTATCTCATTAATCCGAGATCCTTCATCTCAAACCGATTCATCATGGAGTTTTTGAACTCCATATTCATTTTATCATTACTACCCATGAATATTAGATCATCCACATATAAACAAACTATGAGGATATCTACTCCATTTTTAGGTAGTATAATGTTGGTTCACTCTTGCTTTTTGTGAAACCATATTTGCTGAAATAGCCATCAATTCGTGAGTACCATGCTCTTGGTGCTTGCTTGAGGCCATAAAGTGCTTTTTTCAATTTATAAACAAGGTTCTCTTTTCCTGGTTCTTGGAAACCTTGAGGTTGTTGAACATACACCTCTTCTGTCAGGTATCCATTTAAAAATGCACTTTTCACATCCATGTGTTGAATTTTCCATCCTTTATGGGCTGCCAAGGAAAGAACAGTTCTAATTGTTTCTTGTCGAGCAACTGGAGCAAAGGTTTCCTCATAATCTATTCCATATTTATGAGTAAAACCTTTAGCTACTAATCTCGCCTTGTGCCTTTCAATGCTCCCATCAGCATTGAATTTGGTCTTATAGACCCATTTACATCCAACACATTTTTTTCCCTTGGGAAGCTTCACAAGCTCCCAAGTATCATTCTTTTTAATTGAGGATATTTCCTCTTCCATGGCATCTTGCCATATATTTTTAGTGCATGCTTTTTCATAGCTAGAAGGTTCTAGCTGTGCAGCAGCCAACAAAGCATAATTGACTACATCACCCCTTGGTTCATGAGACTCATCATCCCCTGACATTTGAAGATTTTCAAGTCTTGACAAAATGTCATCCATCTCACTAGCTTGACTCCTAGTGTATCTTTGTTGGAAAATTCCTATCCAACATTTGAGTAGATGGATGACTCTGCAGTATGCACTTTCCTCTATTTGTCTCTTTCCTTTGAGAAACTGAATCAATATCCATCGGGCTTGGAGCGCTTACAGATCTTTGAAATCGTTTTGGAGAATTTGGGGGTGCCAACAAATTCCTTCTTGGACTTGGTGTACCACTTGATGTACTTGATGAAGTTTCTTGATGTGGAATTTGTGGAGGAGGAATTTTTACACTGCTTTTCTTGGGTTGTACCAATGTGGGAGGTACTAATGTAGAACTGTCCGAATTAGAGTCAAAATCAACAAATTTTTTATGACCCCATTCTCCCCCTTCATCAAAAATTACATCCCTGGAGATAATGATTTTATGTGTCCTAGGATTGTACAATCTATACCCTTTGGTTGAATCACAATACCCTACAAAAACGCATGCTTGACTCTTTGGATCAAGCTTCTTTCTATTCTCCTCAGGAATGTGTGCATATGCTAAAGAACCAAATACTCTGAAATGTTTGACATTTGGTTTCTTACCGTACCATCCTTCATAAGGAGTGATACCATCTAAACTAGAAGTCGGACTTCTATTTAGAATATATGCACTTGTTCTCACTGCATCTGCCCAATAGCTGTTTGTGAGATGTTTTTCCTGAAGCATTGTTTGTGCCATTTCAACAAGGGTGTGGTTCTTTCTCTCAGCCACACCGTTTTGTTGTGGGGTGTAGGCAGTGGTGAACTGCCTTTTTATCCCATTTTGCTTACAATAATGAAGAAATTCATTTGAGGAGTACTCTCCTCATTTATCAGTGCGAAGACATTTGACATAGTAGTCACTTTGCTTTTCTACATTATTTCGAAGTCTATGAAGAAATCAAATGCTTCATCTTTGTGTTTCAGAAAATAAAGCCAACACATTCTAGAATAATCATCTATGAATGTTAGAAAATAAGAATTGTTTCCAAGGCTCTTTGTTTGCATTGGACCATAGATGTCCAAATGTACTAACTGAAGAGGATAGCTTGCTCTCCACGCTCGGCCTCTTAGAAACTTCATTCTGGAGTGCTTTCCCAAAGCACATGCTTCGCATACCTTTTTATGTTCTAGAATTTTTGGTAGTCCTGTCACCATAGCTTGTGATGTTAACATTTTCAAGCTAGCGGAATTGAGGTGACCATATCTCAAGTGCCACAATTCACTTGGATTTGTAATAGCAATGTTTGCAAGTTGAGCTCCCCCTGGCTCACCAAATTTTAGAGGGAAAAACCTATTCTTTGTCATAGGTACTTCAGTGATGACCCGATTATAATTGTTTTTATCAAATATTGTACATTTTCTTTCATCAAAAACTAATTTGTAATGCTTCTTCATCATTTGGCCAACACTTAACAAATTGTGTTGTAGCTGTGGAGTATAGTATATGTCATTCACATTTTTAAGGCCTTCTTTTGTTGGAACTTCCATAGCTCCTATGCCTTCAACTTGCAAGGATTTATTATCCCCTAACTTAACATGAGATTTGTAATTTGAATCTAATGTAGCAAAGAGATTTTCTTTGCCACTCATGTGGTTGGAGCAACCAGTATCCAAAATCCATGTATCATTTAGATTTTGATCTGGCTGTCCATAAGAGAGAAAAAGGTTTGGTGGACCTTCTTCTTCTCCGTAGAATGAGCCATATTGACTGCTTTGATCTTTTGTAGACTTTGACCAGCAGTCCCGAGTGAAGTGGCCTTGTTTCCCACAATTGAAACAAGTTGTTTTAGTCTTGTTACTTCCTCGTCCTTGATTTCCACGGCTCGCATTGCCGCTTTGGTTCTGATTGGCTCCTCTATTTTGATTTCCACCTCTGTTTTGATTACCTCCTCTGTAGGAGTTGCTTTGGCCCTTGCCTCTTTGTTGTTGACCTCTGCCTCGGCCTCTTCCTTGTCCTCATCTTGCACTTTCATTCGAAGTGAAGGCTTTGTCATCACCTCCATATCTTGTTGAAGGTGCACCTTGAAGTCGCTCTTCATGTGATGTTAATGATCCAATCAAACTATCAAATGTAAGAGTAGAAAGATCTTTGGATTCTTCAATTATGATTGCAATGTGATTCCACTTAGGAAGAAGTGTTCTCAACACTTTCTTCACAATTGTTTCATTTTTTGTGTCTTCACCTAAAGTTTGCATCATATCAACTACTACTTTAACTCGAACACAGTAGTCTCCAACTCTTTCATTTTCCTTCATTCTGAGATTTTCAAAATCTCTTTTCAAATTCTGAAGCCTGACTTGCTTTACTTTATCACTTCCTTGGAATCCTTCTTTCAAGGCATTCCATGCATCTGTTGTAGTTAAGAAAGATGCAATTCTCGGAAAGATACTTGGATCTAATGCTGATTGAAGATGGTATAAGGCAAATGAATTATTTTTCTGTGCATCTTTGTAGATATTTTTATCATTTGCACTTAAGGTAGTCCAATCTGTTGGAGCAATGTAACCGTCTTCAATAATATCCCATAGTCATTTTCCGATGAGTAATGTCCTCATCTTGATGGACCAGTACTCATAATTATCCCCTCTGAATTCGGGAATTGGTAGATTATTATGTGATCCCATTTATCTACTAAAATAAGAAACCTCTCTTTTATAGTCTTATTGCAAAAAAGACTTTACAAACTATCAAGCCCTGCTTGATTTAAAATCATAAACAACTCAAACTTGTTCAGCCATTACAAAATTGTCAGCGACTTGTTCATCATCATCACTGATCAATATTATTTCAGGAGAAGGAGGTTGTAGGATTTCAACTGAATTACTATAATGAGTATATTCTGATCCTTGTGGAGCAATTGCAACTGTGTCAGATTGTTCAAACTTGCTGCCAAAGGAGTTATCTTCTGAATCTGCTTCATATCCTTGATCAGGATTTCTCTGGTGTGCAATAACCGTGTTTTGCAACTATGAAAAAACTGTATTAAGTCCTAGTGTTTTCACGTGCCTATCAAAGTTTTCAGGAGTTGTTCTCAGTAACAACTTGCAGAGGGCATGATAACAACCTTCCGATCTTATCATTTAAGAAAATTTCCCAAAAATTTTCTTTTACAAAGATTTCCTCTTAGGAAATAGTAATAAAAAAATTAACTTTCTAAGTTTTTTATAAAAAAAACTTTACAATTATTTCCTCTTAGGAAATTTCATTTAACTTTGAATTTTTTTTTTTTTTGAAAAACTAATGAATAGAAATTTCCTCTTAGGAAATTACACACACAAAAAAAATATTATATATATTTTTTAAACTATTCATTAGTTTTTTTTTTTTTTTAAATTTAATTAAAAAAATTTTATCTATCGACCTCGCCGAGAGTCGATCCTGCGACCTCGCCGAGAGTCGATCCTGCGACCTCGCCGAGAGTCGATCCTGCGACCTCGCCGAGAGTCGATCCTGCGACCTCGCCGGTGTCAGGGCTGAGGGTAGCCGCTATGCTACCGGGCTGATCTGGGAGCAATGCGTGCTCCCTGCCCCTTGGCTTCCACGTCGAGCACGAAGCTAGTGTTGGCTTCGAGCTTCGGCGCAAAGCTTAAAAATTATTGGGACTAATTGTCCCACATCGCCTGTAGGGCGATGTTTTAGTTATTTAAAAATAACTAAACACCTACTGTACTTTGACTGCCTACGGGTAGTCATGAACACGCAGGTTCCTTTTGCCACGTCACCACTCGGGCCGTGCGCCAACGCCACATCAGCGCACACTTTGCGGATTGCCACGTCACCCTCCTCGGGCCGCGCACTAGTGCCACATCACCACACCTTGAGGATCGCCATGTCACCCTCCTCGGGTCTCGCACCAGCACCACGTTACCACACCTCAGGCCGTGTGCCAGTCACACATCACCACGCATCACGCCACGTCAGTCTCATGCCTCGGGTCGCATGCAGCAGATCGCCACATCAATAGTGCCTCGAGAATCGCATCGGTGCCACGTCAATAGTACCTCGGGAATCGTGCAGATCTGCTGCTCCTGCGGGCTGCCTCGTCCAGCTCCTCCAGTGCCTCGAAAAGCATGCTGGACTGCTCCTATGGGCCGCCTCGAGATCGTTGCCACCTTGGCTCCTACGGGTTGCCTCGGGATCCATGCCACTGCCTCGAACTGTGAGCCCCACTACCTCAGGAATCGTGTCGCTCTGATACCAAATGTGAAAGGTGAGTTATTACGGAAAAAGGAATTATTGCATTAACCTTCAAACTTAGGTTACATAGATTAAATAGGCGGTAAATAACCTATTCGAGAAAGAAAGGGAGAAAGGAGAAATTAGGGGAAAAGAAGGATGGAAGGAATTCTCTTGCCGCCCAAATGCTGTCGTCCACTGCCGTCCAGGTAAGGTAAAAGGTAAGTTACCTTTACCCCAGTTAAAATCAAATTTTTAACCTTTTACTAATGGTAATTTCCAACAGTCAGTTTATACCCAAACACAATATATAGTTATACAACAAGTTCCATTACAATAACCACAATAGCTAGTTTCCTAAAATTAACAAGATGTGCGTAATCAATAAAATGCATAGAATCAACAACAAAATGTTGAAAATCAATATTAAAATCTATAAAAAGAATAACAATAAGTTATACAAAATCTGCAAAAAAAAATCTTTTTCAAAATCTATCACTTGTGTAAAAATGTTCAAACCCATTAGATTCATCAAGAGCAAGTATTCATTGGGCAATCAGTTTATCAACTGTAATATGGATAAGAAATTTCATTCTTTTTATGTAAATACACGTACAATGTAAGAATTATCCTAATTAGAGTTATCAAGATCCATTAAATCTACTAGTATATTCATCAATTCCACCTGCAACTATAAAATCTTTGATAATATTTGATGGGAATGGCAATAAGATCACATTAGAGCATCTCAATGAACTATCAACTTTGCAGTATATCCATCAAAGTCAGGATGAATATGTAATGGTATGGTAACTAGTATATTCATTAAGAGACAAGGCTATATTGTGGTACAAGGGCTTACAAGATGGAGTAGTCAGCAATTGGGATTTAATTATAAAATGATTCATGAGATAATTTGGAAACCTAATATATGTGTATTCTATGTTATTTTAGTTTAATTATATTAGAAGACATCCAAATAAGAACATTCATATTTTTTATATCAATTTTATGCATAACTTATACTTAATATCTCTAAATATTCAACCATCAAACAGACAAGCACTCACATATTATATAAGGGATTTGTAGTCTAATTTAGTGATGATGGTTAGAAATGAGAATCATGTTATATTTCCAAGAGAGTTTGAAGAAGAATATCACATTGATAATATACTAATTCAAGTTGAGAAGCTACACTATATTTTCATATAGTGTAAACCTCTATCTAACAATTCCAATATCATCCTCTATCACATATTGCTCCATTTTCAAATGCCTTATATTAAGATCCCTAAACCTATTAGAACCCTTTGCCAACCCTACCTATTTCAAAAATCATATATTTTATAAATATGCCATCACCAAGTACACCTATTTACCAATAAGCATCCTCCTTAACTTTGTATATTGTAATATTCCTAGGTCATTCTACCTTGAGTTCCATTGCATACCAACCTCAATTACAAGCATTGCATGAACATCAATAACCATGATATTTTTCCACTCCTCTACTGTATCAAAATTAGGCAATGAAAGAGTCAAGGAGAGTAGATAAACTAGAACAATGCATGGATAAGATGGCTTAGTAATGATGGATATATCTAATAAAATGATAATCAATGAATGAAAAATGGGTATTAGTATCAAAGGACATCCTTCATTACTAAGGATTAGATCCCCTAATAAGCACATAGGTAAATGGTGAACCAAAAGTAGAATAACATGATGAATGGAGGTAATAATCTAGTACAATGAATCGTATCAATCCATAGGACCCAAACATGATCTATAATTAGCAATATAAGGTAGCCTAACAAGCAAAAATGGTATATCAACTAGGCATAAAAGATTTGGTAATAAATCAACCCATTATACTTAACTAGTCGATGGTCAATCATCCAATGCTTAGGTAGGAAGAATTATCTATGGCAATAAATGTTAGCAATACAATATTGGTTAATTTAGACCACTTAAAGAAGAAGTTAAATTCTATTTTTGAGATAGGATAGTTTATCAAAATCAAGAATTAGGGGTTTCAACTCAAAGTAAAAGAATAACAATAGAACAATCTCTATTGGAGGTTACATTATTAATACCATTGTAAATATTTATATTAGGAGTGCATTTAATATTTAGTATGTGTCAAGTTGTAAAGAACATTTAAGTGTCATATGTATAAATGAAGAGTCATTTGAGATGTATCAATATTATAAGTAGGAGGTTATGTAATCGTGAGAACCTTTGTCATAATGTAAAAAGGTATGTGAAATATTACATCTCTCGTGAGTTTGAAAATAACAAAAATCAAGATTATTAAAGATTTTTTTGTAATATTATATATTGGATATAAAGCTCCATGCTATGTAACAAGTTTGATGTAATTTAATTATCAATAAATTTTTTTACTTTATGAGATATTGATGTTATTATGGTATGAGATAATGTGAATCTTATTATGCGATCCTATGAATTATTCACCTATGTGTTATTTAGGCATATTTGTCAATAGTGGTATCAGAGCCACCATGGTGAAAGCCATCTTCATTTAGATCTACTAGAGGAGATATTTGAGGAACGTGATATTGCTAAAAAAATATTGAAGCTTTAGAGGTACATCGTGGAGGAGACATTAAATTTTCATGGAGGTGAAGTGATCAAAGCCTAGACATCATGGAAGAAATATATTGGAGTTTTTATTTTAGGTGAAGATCTAGTGATCATAGATTGCATGTCATGGAGGGGATATTGAAGGCTCTTGGAGGTAAAATAATTAGAGATTGCATGTCATTGAAGAGACATTGAAGTAGCCCAATATTGAATGTTGTGAAGGAGACATGTTAGGATCTTTGGAGGTGAATTTATCTGAGATTGAACATCAAGGAGAATAGTATATTGCTTCCAAATCATATACATATAGTTTAGGATATATATAGAGTCTATGTAAGCTATATGTAGCTTCAAATAATCATAAGCAATGTTGAAAATCTACACAAAGAGTTATACATAGTTTGGAGTAGTTTCTAAGAGATGTGTCATAGTATAAGTAGTAGTCAATCAAAGAGGAAGGTAATTTGCACAACAAAATAGTCAAGTAGAAACCCTAGAGGAGATAAATATGAGGAGGAAATTGTAACACATATTTCAAGTATTTAAAATGATTGACTATGAGTTACATAAAGACAATATTACTTTTGGTAGATTCGCCCTAAAAGAGGAAGTCAATTTACCTTAACAAGATAGTCAAATGAGCAGTATTAAAGGTAAGATTTAAATTTCAGGCACAATTGATTATTTGGGGTGCACATTTGAATTTTTGAATTGATTGCTTGGAGTAAGGTGTATCTTTTAAGATGTTATTTTTGGTATGTTGTTTTTTGAAAAGATATAAAGTAAATTTATTTGTTTAATTACAAGATTGGGAGATATAACATTATTAAATTTTAAAATTTGAAATTAGTGATTATTGAAGTTTGATTAAATTTTGAGGGAGAGATTGTTAATTTAAATTTGAGAATCTGGGAGACAATAAGAAATTGAATTTAAAATTTAAACAATTTGGCTGAAAATTTTGAAATTTGTTGCTAAATATTTTGTAAGGGAAACATGACAAATATTAAAGAAAGATATAACATAGAAAACTATACATTTATTAAGGGGTGTGTAGACATATGACAAAAAAGAAATAATGGTTTAATACTTTTCAAGAAAAAATGAGAAACTAATTGATATAGCAGATGATAGAACATATAAGGTCAAAGGCATAGGAAATATATCAATCAAATTACCTAATGATGGAGAATGCATTATTAAAAATATGTTATATGTACCAGGTCTAGATGCTAATATATTATCAGTATCTCATAATAATAGATCATGATTTAGTGGTTGAATTTAAAATTATTGGAAACAAATAGAAATGTATAATTACTAAGCAAGGATAAATCATAGCCACTGAATCTTTCACAAATAGTATATTTACTCTTGATACTTTATCAAATATTATTTTATCAGTAAGAATGTTAGAGATAAGAGATCTTTGGCATAAAAATCTAGGGTATATAAGTGCATATTATTTAAATTAAATGAGTAGATATCATATGGTGGTAGGATTACCTAAATTAACATGGCAACCAACAATCTATCTATAATGACTAGCAGAAAAACAACAAAGAATACCTTTTGAGTTAAGTTTTCATAGAGCTAAGGAGCCACTAGAAATATTGTATACATGTTTATGTGGACAAATGGAATATAGTCTTGGAGGACATAACTATTTTTAGCTATTTGTTAATTATTATTCCAAGATAATATGGGTTTATTTCTTGAAATTTAAATTATAAGCCTTTACATGTTTTAAACAATTCAAGAAATTGATCAAAACAAAAAGTGAAAAATCAATCAAGAATCTTCATTCAGATAGGGGTGGTGAATTCCTATTAAAATAATTTGACTCATTTATAAAATGAAATGGTATAAAAAGACAACTCACTATAGCTTATTCACCCCAAATAAATAGTATAGCAGAAAGAAATAATTATTTCATTATAGAAATGGTACGTTGTATGCTAAAGGAAGAAAATTTTGGTTTTCAATACTTGATATAAGTTGTCAAAATTTTAGTATATATTTATAATAGATCACCTACAATAATTATTAAAGATGTTACTACTGAAGAAACTTGGTCAAGATGAAAACCTTCAACAACACATCTTAGAATTTTTGGATGCTAAGCATACATGCATATTACAAAACAAAAGACAAACAAATTAGATACAAAAACCATATGAGGTATATTTCTTAGATATGATGATGATTCAAAAGGATATAGAATAATTGTTCCAATTACAAATAAAATCTATGTGATCAAAGATATGGTTTTTGATGAAGAAAATAAAACTCTTGTTGAAATCCTAAAGACCAATACAAGTTCTATTTTAGAAATTGCATCAGATACAAAATAATCTTCAAGAGAAGAGTCATAATAAATAATATTTAATGAAACAAATGAAAATTTAGAATTCATAATCCCTCCACAAATAAAATAAGCAAAAATGATGCATAGATACACTTAAGGACTCAAAGCTAGAAAAATTGTCAGATCTTACTACTACAAGACTGCAAACTCATAGTATAACAAGAAAAATTATGGGGATAATGAGTTCAATAATTGAATCTACAACTACACAATATGCCATAAGATGATCAAAATGGAAAACAACCATAGAATATGTAGTACTCATGAAGAATAAAAGTTAGGATTTGGTTTATCTACCAAAAGAGAAAAAAAATGGGATGTAAATGGGTCTACAAGATAAAATACAAAGCAGATGGATCTCTTGACAAGTATAAGGTACAATTAGTTTCAAAATGTTATACTCAAATATAAGGATTTTACTATGAAAAAACATTTGCACATACAACAAACATGACTACTATACATTTAATTTGTGCATTAATAGCTCAATTTGGTTGGAAACTAGATCAGATGGATTTTAAAAGTGTATTTCTTAATGGTGAACTTAAATAAGAAGTATATATGATTTTACCAAAGGGATTTTTTGTCAATGGACAAGAATAAAATGTTTGAAAATTATAAAATTAGTGTATAGTTTAAAGAAAGCTCCTAGAGCATGGTACATTAAAATAAATGATCATCTACTATATAATTCTCATAGTATATGTTGATGATAAAATATTTATATAAAGAAGGTTGGATATGAGATAATAAATCTTGTAGTAAATTTTGATGATATAGTAATCAAATGAAGCTAAAAAAACTAATAGATGGTATAAAAAATGACTTGCAAATAGATGATAGATCTGAAGTTTTTACACTATTGTCTTGGGCTAGAGATTTATTAGAAAGAAAATAATATCATAATAACCTTAATAGAGCATGCAAAGTATTTACTTGATAAATATAGAATGACAAAATGCAAACCAAAATATACTCCAGTGGAACCAATACTACAATTATCAAGATATGATAAATGACCTACTATATATTTAACAAATACTAGACCTGATAATGTCTTTGTTGTAAATTATCTCTCTAGATTTATGCAAGATCCTAGATAAAGTCATTGTAAATCTATGAAGAGAATACTATAATATGTCAATAAAACTATAAAATATGGTCTTGATTATAGAAAAATAATAATTTCTACCTATGGGGATATTTCAATTATGACTATGTTAGATCAATAGATGACAAGAAATCAATATTAGGATATGTATTTCATCTTGGATTAGGACAAATTTTATGGTATAGTAAAAAGTAATATGCAATAGCCCTCTCATCAACAGAAGTAGAATACCATGCAACAAGAGATGCTATGTAAGGCACTTTGGTTACGATACATCCTTTTAGATATGGAAATAAAAAAACCTTTACAATATTGAACTTTGATAATCAAGAAGCTTAAAAAACAATAAAAATCCATGTGTTTCATGAAAGAACAAAACACATTGAAGTTGAATGTCATTTCATTAGGGATCATGTTCTAGACCATCATATTTGAATAAACTCTATTCCTACTGAATATCAACTTGCAAACATCTTCACAAAATCACTTGGATGAAACACATATAAAATATTTCAAAGCCATATTTGTATAGCACAATATCTTCATACCAAATAATGTAATATGGTGGGTGTTGTAGGTATTACATTATTTGTACCATTGTAGATATTTATATTAGGAGTGTGTTTATTATTTAGTATGTTTTAAAGAGTGTTTACATGTCATATGTGTAAGTGAAGATTCATGCAATATGCTTAAAATTTAGAAGTAGAAGGTAATGTAATCATTATAATCTTTGTCATAATGTAAGAAAGGAATGTGAAATGTTGCATCTCCTATGAGTTTGAGGAGAGCAAAATCAAGAGTATTGAAGAATTTTTTGTAAAATTATATATTGGAGATAAAGTTATATGCTATGTAATAATTTTGATGTAATTTGATTATCAATAAATATTTTTACTTTGTGAGATATTGATGTTATTATGGTATGAGATTATGTGAATGTGATTATACAATCCTATGAATTTTTTACCTATGAGTTCTTTAGGAACATTTGCCAACAATATCAACTAGTTGCATCCCATCCAACATCATAGAAGTTATTTGAACCAATTATAAGCACCATCATGTTGAGAAGGATATGGCCATTAGTACACATTAAATTTTAAATTTCCAACAATGTCGTCTTAATAAACAACACCATATCAAAATGATAGACCTATATAAACTCCAATGGAGAACAATCAAGTTCAACCAACAAAAGAAAAATAACACATAACAATTGAAATAAGGTCCAAATATTCTAAAAATAGATTGATCAACATAATTATAGAAAATTATTGAAAGAAACTAAGATACCTAACACTTACTAAAGATAATTTACAACCTGCTACAATATAGTTTAGAACATTTACACTACAAAGTGAGAGGAATACCATAGAATTAAAGTTTAACATAGTAGAAGAGTTGAAGAAAAGGCCTACAAAATTGAACATGTTGGAAGCACTATCATTATTAAGATAATGGGACTTGTAAGAGGCTTTAATTTTAAAAAGTATTTTACTCTAGAACCAAACCCGATCAACAAAAGGAACCTTTGATGTAATATAACCAAGATGATTAACAAAAATTAATGGTTTAAACTCTTACAATATATAGGTAAACACTATATACATATTGTGTTAGGAGTTATTACATCATGTATAACGTGAATATAATTTGAGTAACCACTCAACACATGGGTAGTTGTAGGTTGTTATGACATATTTGGGCACACTATATACTTAAATACCCTTCATTTCCATAATAAATTCATTTGAAACATTAAGATATAACATGTGGTATCATAGAAGGTATAATAAAGAAAGAATTCCCCTTATGATTGTCCTCTAGATTTGACATAGAGAAAGCTAAAGAGAACTTTGTTTAAGAAAATAAAATTAAAGTTTGAGAAAAGAATATTCAAGGGTAAAATTACCCTATATAAAATTGTCTTAATGAAGGAAAATTCCATGGTATATTCAAAATATTTCAAGGTGAAAAACCCTTTCCAAAGTTAAAATATTGAAAGTAAACAACTAGGCCAATTGTGTGAAGAAAGGAAGCCATAAGAAGCTCTTTAAAAGGAAAGAAATTTATATATGCCAAGCATTGAAAAACATATTACTTTTAAGTATTAAAAAGGTCATTAAGACCCTTCCAAATTATAAAGGGTTCTCAAAGGGAAATATAAGAAGCATTTGCAAAAATAAAGTTATCAAAAAACAAAGTGTAAATAGAGGAAAATATTTCCCAAATAGGAATCCAAGGAAGTATAAAGAAAAGAAGGTAGCAAGTTATTTTGCTATCAGAATTTGCACAATAATTATTGGTGGATTGTTAATGCCTATCCACCAACACGAAGAGAAGTTGTTAGAGTTTTTTCCAAGCACATATAAAGCATCTTATTAAGAGAGACATCTAGTAATTAGCACCATCAAAACAAAAGGATATTTGAAAAGAAATTAAAAGTCTGACTATAATGTGAAGAAAGTAAGGCAGGGTAAGATAGCCTAAACAAAAGAAATAAGCAACAAAAGTATTTTTTTAGGCAGTTGGTAATTAAATGTTCTCTATGAATGTTCAAATAACATTTCATCATGAAGACCAAAGGAAATGTGTAAAAAACTCAAAATAGTGCCTCATTCAAAATCTTAATCTAGAGGTATTAATCCATGATGCAACCAGTCTTAATATAGTGTTAGAAGCATGTCAAATATTCTAGTACAGGGAAGATAAGAACATAGTATTCAAAGCACACCAACACTAGGCCAACGAATTTTAAAATTAGAAACAAGTTAAAGGAGGCAATAATCGCCCCCTATTTATGATAAAACACCAAGAACTAGACCAAACTATACATAGCAATTCGACATTAAAAAAGGTAATGAACAGAACACATGGACAAAGGAGAAAGGTAGTCGTGAATATTTTCAAAGGTAATTTTAAATCCCATATTGAAGAGTGGAAAAATCATTGAAATAAATATATTATTTGCCCCTATTACATATGGTTGTAAGTGAAAAGAAAAGTGGATATAATATTTTGAAAGAAAGGAATATTCCAAGGAATATTCTATAGAGGAAGAAGTACTCCCTCTACCTTTATTTTTTGGTTAGCCAGACAAATATTTCTCACAATTTTTGAAGCATCAATTTAAATTTAAATTAATGAGTATATATTTATGCCTATAATAAAATTTAAATTTTTTATATAAAAAATTTAAATTTTATTATAGGCATAAATATATACTCATTAATTTTTTTTGAGGTAGACTCAATAAAAGAAGGATATTTCAATTTTGTGAAATTTTACCATGGCTAATGGAGCACCAAAGTTTTTGTTGCTAGATTTCTAATTGTTGAGGGAAAATAATTATGTTTCTTGGAAGAAAAAACTCAAGACACAAATTAATTTTTAGGAAGTATGGTAACTAATAGATGGAAGTGTTGCCTATCCTACTATAGAATGAGAATATGAAATAAAATTTAACAAGGCAAAAAAAAGGTAATACTAGTCTTCATGTTCGGAGTAGCAGATGAGGTCTAAGCATACATTAGAGATTCAACCATGGCCAAGGATGTATGGAAGAATATTAAGATAGTATTTATAGCTAAGAATCAAAATCAAATTATACTCTTCTAGAGCCAACTCCATTTTCTAAATATGAAAATCAAATAGAAGTTGGAATCATTCATGAGAAGAATTACAGAATAAAAAGCATCATTGCTAGCATTGGGAACTTAGGTATTTGATGAGATGTTAGTTCCTATAATTTTAAGACATTGAAGTACAATATTTTTGTGAGTACATTAAATATTACTAAGCAAAAACCAAGTTTTGAGAAGTTGGTGACCTTACTTTAGAAGGAAGAGGTATCACATTCAAGATATAAAGAAAGCACTCATTCAAAAAATAGTTCTCATCATAAAAGGAACATACATTAGTTGCACATGCTTAAGTCAATGATATCTGGTATATTGATTATGGAGCAACCAGAAACATGACAGGAAGAAAATACTAGTTTCAAAATCTAAGGTACTCTAGACATGCAACAAAAGTCTCTTGGATATGACACATCCTATGAAATAAAAGGTATAAGTGATATAAATTTTTGACTTGGATCATGCAAATGCAAGATCATATAAGTCGTATATATTCCAAGATTCACTAAAAATCTACTCTTCGTAAATGAACTACTTGACCACATATTAAAGGTTGAATTTGATAAGCAACAAGGATCCAATATTTGCATAATTCATGATAAAACTAAGAATTCTAAGATTTTTGCTTATGGAAAAGGAAAAGGAAAGATATTTAAACTCAATACAATGCACAATGACAATTTAGCTTTAGTTGTCAACTCTAATATATATGCATCACTTTGGCATTGATAATATGGTCATCTAAGTTATGGGCATTGTTGTGGGCAATTCTTGCTTATCCTTTCTAAATGTGTCACATCATAGAAACCCATGGAATCACAACTAGTTTGTATACTCTGGTGGATCTACCACTTTGACCTAGGGAAATATTACCTCTAAGACTCTATATAGACTAAGTTGGGTAAGGATTCCCCAAGTGATGGGCGAGAAAATTTAATATGTTGATGTAATAGCTCATGTCTTACCATATTAAGTGATATTTCATTAATTATTTTTCCTTTTGACCAAACCATGTAGTATAGACCAAACCAGTACCATATCCATTGGGCAGTCATAGCAAATTTATAATACCTTATGAACTAAGAAAGGAAAGGGAAGAGAAAAACCAGTTTATTTAGATTCATTCAAATAATGTAGTAAACAAGAATGGTTTAACTAGCGAAGAGAAGTGCTATTTAAATATTCATATGTTGTAACATGTAAATAAGTAACACACACAAACCATTGATGCAAGAATGCCAAAAATAGAGTTGGAGTTATATTCATAGAAAATTTACAATATAAAGAGCCTGACAAAGTGCTCGAGTTTATATAGCAGTGACTACAATGACACCTTTGTTCGAATATCACAATAGAGAGTTATTTCTCCACATATTGATTGCAATGATGTGAGGGATTCCAACTCCTTATGTGTTTATTAGAAATAATCTCAACTAACCGAGCTTCTTGGGTAGTTCTTGGACAATAACAGAGGAAAATGCGATAATGAGAGACAAAGGAAAAACACATAGAAGTGAAAATATGACTGAATTCAAGACACAGTTATACCTAGACCAAAGTTTTACTATATAAGACTTGATGAAAAGTTTGTTCTATGATCTTATTCTTCTTATAATACTGGGTGATCAAGTTGTGTTGTAACTATTTTTTTGTGGGCTCTCCATTTGGTAGAATCTTCTACCTCATACAATGATCATAGCAGGAGCAAAAAGGGATGGGTGGATCATGCCTTTCTCTTATGATTGTTCTCCTTGTGCACTAACACCCTCACCACCTTTAACAAGTAGTTCTATGGTATCTTGACCTATTTCATATTATGTTGCACTGGGCCCCACTCATTCATGTTTGTTATCGACCGCTTTCCCTTGCTCTGGGTCTTCCACTACATTTTTTTTCCCAAGATTTTGTAGTTTTTGGTCAATGTAGACCCAAGCTTCATCATGGAAGGTTAATACAAATTTCAACATATTGGCATCTTGTGTAATCTATTGAGCAAGGTGTAGCAACAGTATTGTCATTGTTGTCAACACAGTCAGATAGATCTATTGATGCAGTGGACAGGAAGTTCAAAAGCTATTCAGATGCAGAAGATAGGAGTTCAAAGGTTATTCGGAGTATGTACAGTGATTTTCCAAGAAGACCGAAGTGGCCCATATGCAAAAGATCAAAGAAAAAGACAAGTAAGAAAAGTGTCACGATATCGCGACATATACAGCAAGCAAGAAAAATTGTCATGATTTCGCGACATGTTGGAAGAGAGAGAAAAAGCAAGAAAAATTATCACGATTTCGCGACATGTTGGAAGAGAGAGAAAAAGTAGAAAAACAGGCACGATTTCGTGACATGTTGGAAGAGAGAGAAAAAGCAGGGAAAAATTTTGCGATTTCGCGACATGTTGGAAGAGAGAGAAACAAGGAAAAATGTCACGATTTCCGACATGTTGGAAGAGAAAAAGGCAAGTGGAAAAACTGTCACGATTTCGTGACATGTTGGAAGAGAAAAAGGCAAGTGGAAAAACTGTCACGATTTCGTGACATGTTGGAAGAGAAAGAGAAAGCAAGAAAAAGTGTCACGATTTCGTGACAAGTTCGAAGAAAGAGAACAAGTAAGAAAAGTGTCACGATTTCATGACATGTCGCATTTTCGTGACTAAAATAGGAGAGAGAAAGTAAGTTGGAAAAGTGTCACGATTTTGTGACATGTCGCATTTTCACGACTAAAATAGGAGAGAGAAAGTAAGTTGGAAAAGTGTCACGATTTCGTACATGTCGCATTTCGTGACTAAAATAGGAGAGAGAAAGTAAGTTTGAAAAGTGTCACGATATCGTGACATGTCACATTTTCATGACTAAAATAGGAGAGAGAAAGTAAGTTTGAAAAGTGTCACGATTTCGTGACATGTCGCATTTTCGACTAAAATAGGAGAGAGAAAGTAAGTTTGAAAAGTGTGTATCAGACAATTTACAAAAAAGAATTGTCACGATTTCATGACAAAAGAAAAGAAGTAAAGTAGGAAGAAGTGTCACGATTTCATGACAAAAGTAGAAGCAAGACTTGAAGGCAGAAGTGTCATGATTTAAAAAAAAGAATTAAAGAAGTACGGATTTCGTGACAAAAGCTAAGTTGAAGACTATGGAGGTAGAAGTGTCACGATATCATGACAAAAGCAAAGTCAAAGTCTATGGAAGCAGAAGTGTCGTGATATCATGACAAAAGCAAAGATGAAGTATATGGAGGTAGAAATATCGTGATATCATGACAAAAGAAAATATGAAGTCTACAGAGGCAAAAATGTCACGATATCATGACAAAAGAATAGAGAAAGCGTACGAGAGTAAAAGTGTCGCGATATCGTGACATGTATATTTTCATGGCAATAACAACAAAAGAAGCTACAGAGGCAGAAATGTCATGATTTCATGATAGGTCGTAAATGCGCAAGTCAAGAAGGAGAACCCGATAAAATGAGAAGGATGACAATCGACTAAAATTAGGGTTTATAGTTGTTATGAAAGCCGACTAAGATTAGGATTTACAGCCGACTAAGATTAGGGTTTTCATCATAAAAAATATTGTTATAAAAGGAGGGTTGTTTGGAGAATTGAGTATGTGGTTGAATGTGTGTGAAATACGGTCATTGTGCATAGAGAGCAAGTCATGTCGAATCATGCTAAGTGCAAAATTTGCAAAGAGAGTAGAGTGCATAAAAGGGAGAAGACGATCATGAAGTTTGACTGTAATGAAGCAGAGTGTGCGAAGTGATTGTATAGAGAGAGCAGAGTGTGTAGAGAATGCAAAGGTGAAGAAGACCAGTCAGGGTCTTGCAAAAGCAAAGGTATCTTATTATCAAACTTATAGATTCAAATTGAAGTCCAGGTTGCAGCTTGGCATCAGGGGTTGGTGCTCCTTTCTGTTGGTGCAGATAAATAAGGGGTTGGTGCTCCTTCTAGTTGGTGTTGGTAAATTAGGGGTTGGTGCTCCTTTCTATTGGTGCAGATAAATCAGGGGTTGGTGCTCCTTCTAGTTGGTGCTGGTAAATTGATTGTAAAGTTGGTGCTTTGCAAAGGCTGGATTTGGATGGTAGTCCAAGCAGTCAATTTTTGAGGAGTAGCCACATTGGTGAACCTCGTTAAATCTTGTGTTGTGTGATGCTCTTTTGTTATACTTGTTGTATCTAGTAATAAGTTTTAATTGCTACGGTATTAAGAGCTATAAATTCAAGTTTAAAGAGCTACACTGATTCACCCCCTCTCAGTGTCATTGTAAGACTAACAATTGGTATCAGAGCTAAGTTCTTGTACAAGCTTAACCGGCTAGGGTGATCTTGGAAGTAACACAATGGCAGGTGGTGAAGGCTTCTCATCAAACAAAGCACCATTGTTTGATGGATCTAATTACACGTTCTAGAGAATCAGGATGCAGACATATCTCTGTGCTTTGGGATACGACATCTGGGATTCAATAGTTAGTGGATACACAATACCCATCACTCCTCCAAAAGAGGTTGATAAAAAGAAACTATTTGAAAATAACTCAAAAGCAAAGAATGCTATCATGTGCGGATTAGCAGACAGTGAACTAGTAAAGATCATGAGCTGTAAAATGGCAAAAGAAATATGGGACAAACTGAGGAGTATTCATGAAGGAGATGATAAGATCAAGGAGGCCAAGTTACAGACACATCGAGCTCAGTTCGAAGCATTAAAGATGAATGATGATGAAAACATTGAGGCATATATGCTGAGAGTTAATGGAATCATTAATGCGATCAGAGGACTCGACGAGGATATCGAAGACTCTACCATCGTGAAAAAGGTATTAAGATCTCTTCCTCAAAGGTTTGACTCTAAAGTCTCAGCGATAGAAGAAGCTAAAAATCTAAATTATTTTAGTATAGATGAGATGTATGGTTCTTTGATTGCATATGAGATGAGGATAGGAAGATCTAAACCCACAGACAGAGAAGCGGCTTTTAAAGCCCTTAAAAATAAAAATGCAAAACAAGAGTCCGAGGAAGAAGAGACATCAGATGAAATGGAAGCAAACTTTGTTAGAAAACTAAAAAGGGGAAAAGGAAAATACAGAGGAAAGCTACCGTTTAAATGTTTCAACTGTGGAGGCATTGGGCATCTTGCGAATAAATGTCCACTTAATGAGAAGAACAAAAATGATGAAGGATCGCACCAAGAAAGAAGTGACTGGAAGAAGAAAATGAATTTCAGAAAAGGCAACTTCAAGAAGAAAAGTTTCATCTCCAGGAATGCCAGTTCAACAAAAGACAGCTCCGGTGAGGATTCTGAAGAGGAAACAGGTGAAGCTCTTCTCATGGCATTTGAAGAAGTAAAATCAGAAAAGGAAGAAGGAGTGAACTCTGAAGTATGTGGTGAAAACCCTGAGGCTGAAGTAGATCTAGAAGGTGAGTTGATCTCTGCACTTGAAGAGTGGAAAATAGAGAGGAAAAAGAATAAGAAAATTTCAAAAAAGCTTGAGGATGCAAACGAAATCATAACCAATCTGAAAGTACAGACAGAAGAATACAAGAAAATATCTGAAGATCTCGAAGTACAAATTACCATGAAAATAGATTATTGCTACAAACTAGAAGAAGAGAATGTTGGTTTACGGACGCAGATAGAAGAGATGAATCACAAAATTAGTTGCTATCACAAACGCGAAGAAAGTTCTATGAAGTTGGATAAGATTATAAATGACCAAAGGCCTGCAGGCATCAAATTTGGTCTGGGTTTCATCGAAGGAGAATCATCAAATGGATCAAAGGCCAAAAATGTAGAATCCATAAAGAATGAAGATAAGAAATAGGTTGATCAAGGAAAAATGTCTCATGCAAAAGAAAGCAATAATGCCAGGCACGAAAGGAGAATTGACAATGATGGATTCACCAATGTCACACATCAAAGAAGAAGAAGACCTATGGCTCCTACGACAACATGGCAAAGACCATCACCCAGGTTCAATTATCCCTTTTCTGGTTTCTATTTTAAATGCAATGGCTATGGACATAAAATCTCAGACTGCAAATATAATGTAAGACCAAGGAATTTCACCAGTAGAAATGCTTTTTCTCCTCTGATGAATTATACAGTAGAATGTTATAACTATCATAATTTTGGGCACATTGCAAGAAACTGTAGAAGTACATTTGCATCAAATCAATTTTAGGGAAGAAAATTTCAACCAAATAGGATGAGACAAAATAGAAAACTTCTCGAAAAACATGCACAAGCTAGTGATAAGGGAAAGGCAAAACAAGAGCCCAAAACTACTATCAAAACGGAGTGGAAAGAAAAAGAGCGACTTAAGGAAGAAAAGGAATCCTTAATCGTACAAACAACATTTAAAGCATAGAATAAATATGTACCATGGATACTTGATAGTGGATGCTCCAGTCATATGACAGGTGACAAACAAAAATTTGAGAAGTTACAAAAATATGAAGGTGGTTCAGTAAAGTTTGGAAATAATGATGGAGCTAAGATAGTTGGCAAAGGTTCAGTTAAATTTAGTGACGAAAAAATTAAGTCAGAAGAAGTCTTGTTTGTGGATGGTTTGAAACATAACTTGTTGAGCGTAAGTCAGATTTGTGATAAAGGTCATGAAGTAGTTTTTAAGAAGCAGGGTTGTGAAGTCAGAAAAACAAATAGTGGAAAATTGATAGCAACTGGATCAAGGACATCTGGCAACCTGTACATGCTCTCAGAGACTTCAGAAGGAGCTTGTTTTATTGGACAGGAAGAAGAAAATTGGTTGTGGCACAAGAGACTCGGTCATATCAGTTTTGATAATCTAGTAAAAATCAACTCAAAAAGGGCAGTGAGAGATATTCCCACCATCAACAAACCTGCAAACAACATTTGTGCTTCATGCCAAAAGGGGAAGCAAACTAGAGTCACATTCAAAACAAAAGAGTACTACACAAGCAAACCTTTGGAACTAATACACACTGATTTATGTGGACCCATGAGAACACAAAGCATAAATGGTGACAAATATTTTATGTTGTGCATTGATGACTATTCCAGAATGACATGGATATTTTTCTTGAAGCATAAATCAAAAGCTTTTGAAAAGTTCAAGATTTTCAAAAACCAAGTTGAGAATGAAATAGGAAGGAGGATCAAATGTTTAAGATCAGATAGAGGAGGAGAATTCATTTCAGAGGAGTTTATAGAGTACTATGAAAAATACGGTATTAGGAGACAGTTTTCAGCAACCAGGACACCTCAGCAGAATGGAGTGGTAGAAAGAAAGAACAGGACAATGCAGGAAATGGCACGGACTATGTTGGTTGAAAGCAGAGTAGTAGATAGATTTTGGAAAGAAGCAGTCCATACTACGGTGTATATCCAAAATAGGTACATGCTGAGAACACATGAAAGCAAAACTCCTTATGAGTTGTGGTTCGGTAAAAGGGCAACAACAAAATATCTCAAAGTTTTTGGCAACAAGTGCTACATCAAAAGAACTGAAGATAATCTTGGTAAGTTTGAAGATAGAGCGGATGAAGGTATTTTTGTTGGTTATTCATCAAAAAGCAAAGCTTACAAATGCTACAACAAGAGGCTAAAGAAAATTGTGGACAACGCCGATGTTAAATTTGATGAAGGTAGAGAACGAGTAATTAGCTATGAAAAGAACTACCCAATTTATGAAGAGGTTATTGAAGGAGATGAGGAAAACGAAATGGAAAAGATACAAAAAATTGACTCAGATGATTTAAGTTGTGATTCAGAAGTGGAAGAAAATAAGAAATTCAAAATAGGCAGTTGGCAGAAAAATCATCCTAGAGAGCAAATAATTGGAGACCCCAAAGTTGGTGTTCAGACAAGAAGAAGAGTAGTAAGTTACTACTCTCTATTATCCAACATTGAGCCCAAAAATGTTGCTGACGCAAGCAAAGATGAAAGTTGGATGAAGGCAATAAATGAAGAATTAGATCAGATCGAGAAAAATGAAACTTGGGAGTTAGTACCTAGACCTGCAAATAAAAATATAATCGGGACTAAATGGATTTTTTGAAACAAATTGAATGAAGACGGATAGGTAGTCAGAAATAAAGCAAGATTGGTATGTAAGGGTTATGCACAAGTTGAAGGCATTGACTTTGAGGAAACTTTTGCACCAGTAGCTAGACTAGAGGCAATTAGAATGTTTCTGGCTTTAGCAGTCTACAAGAATTTCAAAGTTTATCAAATGGATGTGAAATCAGCGTTTTTGAATGGGAAACTTGAAGAAGAGGTTTATATTGAGCAACCGGATGGTTTCCAACTTGGTGATGATCCCAACTTGGTTTGCAAGTTGAAGAAAGCATTATATGGCTTAAAACAGGCACCCCGAGCATGGTATGCAAGGCTAGACAACTATCTCACTCAACAAGGGTTTAAGAAAGGTATGGTGGATAGTAATTTGTATGTCAAAACAGAAAATGGGCATCTTATTGTTCTTGTTGTATACGTAGATGATATCATATTTGGCAGCAGCAAAGATGAGTCATGTAAATATTTAGCAAATAAGATGCAGAAAGAATTTGAAATGTCAATGATTGGTGAACTTTCGTATTTCCTCGGGTTGCAAGTTAATCAAAATAAGAAGGGCATATTTATTTCTCAAGTTAAATATGTGAAAGAGATGTTAAAAAAGTTCACAATGGAGGATTGTAAGCCAGTTAGCACTCCCATGATGACAGGTTGCAAGTTGAGCAAGGATGACAAATCTCCACCTATTGATCAAACCATGTACAGATCTATGATTGGGAGCTTATTGTATCCGATGGCTACCAGACCAGATATTTTGCAGGCAGTATGCATGGTAGCATGATTTTAGGCTAATCCCAAGGAGACTCATGTGACAACAGTGAAGAGGATTCTTCGGTACCTCAAGGGTACTATGGAGTATGGGTTATGGTATCCGAAAGGTAAAGACTTCACCCTTATTTCGTATTCAGATGCAGATTGGGCAGGATGTGTCGATGACAGAAAGAGTACCAGTGGAGGTGCATTCTATCTTGGAGATAGATTGGTCACGTGGCACAGTAAGAAACAAGAGTCAGTTTCTTTATCGACAGTAGAGGCAGAATATATTGCAGCGACAACATGTTGTACGCAGGTATTGTGGATGAAACAAACCCTGAAAGATCTTGGTATTAGCTTCAGTGAGCCAATATCAGTTAAGTGTGATAACACCAGTGCCATTAACATCTCCAAGAATCCGGTTATGCATTCACGCACAAAACACATTGCTATCGGGTATCACTTTTTGAAGGAGAAAGTTGCGGAAGGTGAGGTTAAGTTGGATTTTGTTCCAACTACAGAGCAAGTAGTAGATATCTTCACAAAACCATTGCCCAAGGAAGTTTTTGAGTACCTTCGCAATAAATTGGGAGTGGTCACACTTCCCAAGAATTGACTAGCTACAGGGATCACATTCTCAAGGGGAGCATTTAAGTATTTGATTATCTTTTTGCTCATGTTCATGATTTTTGCTAAGTGTAATAAATTTTGCCCGAGAATGTTGTGCATGGACTCAGGGGGAGTCTGCGAGTAGCCCTTTGGTATTATTGTCAAAGGGGGAGAAGAGTTACAGGAAATTGCACATGTGTTGCCAACAATTCCAAAGGGGGAGATTGTTGAGCAAGGTGCAACAATAGTATTGTCATTGTTGTCAACACAGTCAGATAGATCTGTTGATGCAAGTGGACAGGAAGTTCAAAAGCTATTCAGATGCAGAAGATAGGAGTTCAAAGGTTATTCAGAGTATGTACAGTGATTTTCCAAGAAGACCGAAGTGGCCCATATGCAAAAGATCAAAGAAAAAGACAAGTAAGAAAAGTGTCGCGATATCGCGACATATACAACAGGCAAGAAAAACTATCACGATTTCGCGACATGTTGGAAGAGAGAGAAAAAGCAGAAAAACTATCATGATTTCGCGACATGTTGGAAGAGAGAGAAAAAGTAGGAAAAACTATCATGATTTCGCGACATGTTGGAAGAGAGAAAAAGCAAGAAAAATTGTCACGATTTCGTGACATGTTGGAAGAGAGAGAGAAAGTAGAAAAACTGTCACGATTTCGCGACATGTTGGAAGAGAAAAAGGCAAGTGGAAAAACTGTCACGATTTCGTGACATGTTGGAAGAGAAAAAGCAAGTGGAAGAGAAAGAGAAGGCAAGAGAAAGCAAGAAAAAGTGTCACGATTTCGTGACAAGTTCGAAGAAAGAGAACAAGTAAGAAAAGTGTCACGATTTCGTGACATGTCGCATTTTCGCGACTAAAATAGGAGAGAGAAAGTAAGTTGGAAAAGTGTCACGATTTCGTGACATGTCGCATTTTCGTGACTAAAATAGGAGAGAGAAAGTAAGTTGGAAAAGTGTCACGATTTCGTGACATGTCGCATTTTCGTGACTAAAATAGGAGAGAGAAAGTAAGTTTGAAAAGTGTCACGATTTCGTGACATGTCACATTTTTGTGACTAAAATAGGAGAGAGAAAGTAAGTTTGAAAAGTGTCACGATTTCGTGACATGTCACATTTTTGTGACTAAAATAGGAGAGAGAAAGTAAGTTTGAAAAGTGTCGTGATATCGCGACATGTCGCATTTTCGTGACAAAAGAAAGAGAGGAAAGTACGAAAGCAGAAGTGTCACGATTTCATGACAAAAGCAAAGAAGAAGACTTCGAAGGTAGAAGTGTCATGATTTCATGACAAAAGCAAAGGAAAGAGAGAGTGAAAAGAGAAGAAGACTAAGGAGTATGAAAGAAAGAGAAGAAGTGTCACGATTTCATGACAAAAGCTAAGTTGAAGACTACGGAGGCAGAAGTGTCACGATATCGCGACAAAAGCAAAGTCAAAGTCTATGGAAGCAGAAGTGTCACGATATCATGACAAAAGCAAAGACGAAGTATACGGAGGCGAAAGTGTCGCGATATCGTGACAAAAGAAAAGATGAAGTCTATGGAGGTAAAAATGTCATGATATCATGACAAAAGAATAGAGAAAGCGTACGGAGGTGAAAGTGTCACGATATCGTGACATGTATATTTTCATGGCAACAACAACAAAAGAAGCTACAGAGGCAGAAATGTCACGATTTCGTGATAGGTCATAAATGCACAAGTCAAGAAGGAGAACCTGACTAAAATGAGAAGGATGACAACCGACTAAAATTAGGGTTTATAGTTGTTATGAAAGCCGACTAAGATTAGGATTTATAGCCGACTAAGATTAGGGTTTTCATCATAAAAAATATTGTTATAAAAGGAGGGTTGTTTGGAGAATTGAGGATGTTGTTGAATGTGTGTGAAATACGGTCATTGTGCACAGAGAGCAAGTCATGTCGAATCGTGCTAAGTGCAAAATTTGCAAAGAGAGTAGAGTGCACAAAAGGGAGAAGATGATCGTGAAGTTCGACTATAACGAAGTAAAGTGTGCGAAGTGATTGCATAGAGAGAGCAAAGTGCATAGAGAATGCAAAGGTGAAGAAGACTAGTCAGGGTCTTGCAAAAGCAAAGGTATCTTACTATCAAACTTATAGATTCAAATTGAAGTCCAGGTTGTAGCTTGGCATCAGGGGTTGGTGCTCCTTTCTATTGGTGCAGATAAATAAGGGGTTGGTGCTCCTTCCAGTTGGTGCTGGTAAATCAGGGGTTGGTGCTCCTTTCTATTGGTGCAGATAAATAAGGGGTTGGTGCTCCTTCCAGTTGGTGCTGGTAAATTGATTGTAAAGTTGGTGCTTTGCAAAGGCTAGATTTGGATGGTAGTCCAAGCGAATCAATTTTTGAGGAGTAGCCACATTGGTGAACCTCGTTAAATCTTGTGTTGTGTGATGCTCTTTTGTTATACTTGTTGTATCTAGTAATAAGTTTTAATTGTTGCGGTATTAAGAGCTGTAAATTCAAGTTTAAAGAGCTACACTGATTCATCCCCCCCTTGTGCACTAATACCCTCACCACCTTGAACAAGTATTTCTATGGTATATTGACCTATTCCACTCATTCATGTTTTTTATCTACTGCTTTCCCTTGCTCTGGGTCTTCCACTACATTTTTTTTCCCAATATTTTGTAGTTTTTGGTCAATGTAGACCCAAGCTTCATCATGGAAGGTCAATACAAATTTCAACATATTGGCATATTTTGTAATCTTTTTCATCTGCCCCTTGGACCATGCCACGGTGTTTTAGGAGAACACACATAAATGATCTACCATTTTCGATAAGGAATTAAGTTGCCCTATCAGCTTTGTATTTTGACCAAAGTCAAAATCTTGTATCTTATTATAGATTAAATATTTGATGTTGGCTGCCTGGAAAAACTCTTCCAATGTAAAACCACAGTCATTGAGTTCACTTTGTAACTTCTCAGAGCTTGTTATCTCCTCATTCCACTACAACCACTTTGATCTATTCTAAAAAAGGATAGAAATCTTTACAAACTCTTTTGCACAAAAGTAGATAAACCCATATTCGAGGGTGATCACACCTTCGCTTATCTCCACATATTTTTCCTTGAATATCTACACGAATGGGTATATCATATTGATCCTTTGATCTACCTACTGTAATAGATCCTGTAAGAGACCCGTAATATACCTGATGGTGTAAATATTATAAAATGTAGCTATTAGATCGACCATCTTCTCTTGCACCTTGTCCATCATTTCATGTTTGAACTCCTCAACAATATTGGGGTTGTGATCAGCCTATATAGGAGTACTCTAAGAAGCAGGTAATATTTTCCTAAGCTAGTCTATATCTGCTTGTAATTGCTCTATTTTTTGCTATAGTTGTTCTACCATTGTAACCTTGGTCTTTAGACTTTATACTTCTTTTCTACCGCCTCCACCACTTGGAATTGGGAAGCCATGTGGGACTTTATCATATCAACTGGATCTATTGTGGCCATAATCACACCCTTGTCTAAGCCAATTATGGCTTCCTTCAAGCTCAGGGGTAGGGGAATGGCCACTGTAGCAGTAGATACATCATAGGTACTTTTTTCAGTTATTTTCCTAACCTTGCTCACTCCTTTGCTAGGATTTATTTGCTCCTCCATATCCTATATCTGATCCTCTTCTTCAATAGTAAACTGAACCACTTCTCTTACCCTAGATAGTGTGAAATTTTACATGTTTAGAGTTGAGGTTTTGGTCCTAGCCTTATTTCGAGTAGGAGACTATGATGGGATTTCTATCTGGACCTCATACTCCTAGAGTATATTTGAAAATCCTCTAGCTTCTTGAATTTTCTTGAGTGCTTTGGAAAGAATTGGATGCTCCTTGTGATTTATCACCAGGGTGGTGGAGACCATAGATGATTGGCCAACCTCCAGGTCGGTATGGCTTGATGGATATATCAGTGCCTAGGCTGATACTACAGCTAAAATTCATGCCTGATGTGAAGGATGAGATAATATATCTTTCCCCTTAATGTCATATTTGGAGAACTAGAGGATGTAGAAAGTCTTACCTACTTGTGAGGGTTGCATTTTATATTCTCATCACCATCTCAAACAATTATGAATCATGATTGATGATTTGGAGGGTGGGGTCTTAAAATTTCTTAGGAAATAAAACAAGTACCAGGGGGACCACTTTTTCTACCAAAAAATATTTGTGTAGCCTTAGGTCAGTGGTATAATCACCCACTCCTTCTAGCTTATTTTGGGGTCTATCTTCCATTCACTAGACCAACTCCAATGACAGGTTCTACCTGAGGGTCTTCTAAATTTTATCTTCAAAATCATCCACCCTATGCATAACCTGTAAGAGGTAGATATTACCTATGATAGTCTATTAATGGGAGCCAGAAGGATTATAAGGTCTCTAGGTGATCTTCAGGAAAAAATATGTATCCATATTCTAAATGGCTTTAAGTAAACTAAAGTGGCCCAAGTATACATAGGGGCCCATTATGCAGGGGACTGGTAGCCAAGGAACTCCTCCCTTATTTCTTATGAATCTTATTTAAAATTATTTAGCAATTTGCCTCATTATTTCTAGGATAGCTATAGAGGTAGGGCAATGGAAATGCAAGGGCTTTGGGGGTAGCTTTGACCCATACAATCTGATATAAGTGTTTTCCTCCATGAAGAAGAAATCACCTACCTTTGTCTCATGGAGAAATGATTTTACCTTGGCCCCAATTCTATCAAGATCTTCTCCACATAACTAGGCATGGACCATAGGGAGGACTTCCTCAAAGAATATCACGTAATTTAAGCAACCCTCATATATATACAACAATCGGTCTTGAACATTGGCAACATTGACTCCTATTTTGGTAATCGAAGACTGGTCCATTTGACCCAATGCTAAGTGAATCAAGAGTGAATAATAAGGGAGGAATTTGTTCCTTGTCAACTAAAAGAGCCTCCTGCAATATCATGAATTTATGATTCATGTTATCATTGATTGTATCTTCCCACTAGTATATGGGCATCCTATCCCTCTTGTTGCACTAGATGATCAGGAACATGAATTCCTTGGTGCTTTTTTATAAATCCTTCATCCCAATTACTATATTAATCATTTCTACGTAACCCTAGGCCCAATGGTGGAGGATGGTCTTGGGAATAGGTATGTAAGGTATGGTATTTTTTTTGCTTCAAGAGTCTACCCAGGAAAGAGGTTTCGAGCATAAAGTTATACTACAGGTCCAATACCTAGAAATCCAATAGAAGAGAGGCAATGGAAATCCCGAAAACTCTTCTATTTCTATTAGCCATGAGCCTAAATATAACCCAGTTGGCATGATCTATAATAGTTCTATTCTTGGGGTAATATTCCACTTCCAACCATATGAGGATATTTGACGTGTGGTAGACCCTAGGGTAAACAATTTCCCTTGGTTCATGGCCCAATTATTGTAGATAGGGCTCGAATCATCTTTGTCCATTTATGCTCTCATAAATAGCTCCTTGAGTAGATTCGGGTGGCACTAGCTATCCTCTTTTGTCAGGTCAAAACTATAGATGGTGATGTTCTTCAACTCATCCTGTTGGTCCATTGTAATTTCCCTATTTGGAATTTCTTGATTGACAAAAATCTTCGAGTCCTTGGTACTCCCTCTCTTATTTTTTACTATAGGCCCCTGTTATATTTTTTATGTGAGCCTTGACATCTGTCACCCCGATCGACGTAGTGCTTGTGGAGACCACTGGATTGGAAAATGTAGATCGAGAATACTTCCTTGTGATATAGAACTCTTTGGTTTATCATCAGCTCAAATGTAATCTACAACTAGTGCTAACGACATATTCTACATGTGCCTATTCAATTTCCCTCATCGATATTATAGGAGGATGTCACCACATTTCCTTTTAAAGAGCTTCATTAATTATAGCGGGTGGTATACTTCCTTTTCATTGGCTAAGGAAGTCTAGTTTATTGTGCCATGGGGATTGGGTGCATGAATAAACTTTCTATCTGCATTAGAGGGAGGCCCTTTAAATTTTCTCAGTTGGATCCCTACACCTAAAAATCTAGGTCCTGCATGTGATTCTTCCTCATTAGATCAGGTGCAACATGATTTGAGTGAATGCGCACATTGGGAGCTTGGGGAACACAAATATGAGAGGAGGCACATGAAATTTGTGTGCCATTAAAGAGATTTTAATGCTTAGGAGGCAAACACAATTAAGAGGAAATGCACATGGACTTCACATGCATTTAATACCTCCATGTGCTCCATTAAAAGTGAGTGCATGATAAAAAAAATGGAGAATGTGAGCTTTGCATGCCCCTTAAACCTTTGTGTATTCTAAATGAATAAAGCACACAATCTCAAAAATAGGGTGTGCAAGTTTTGTGCACCTCTTCATGCTCTCATGCATTCCAAATAGAGTGCATGGTCTCAAAAAAAAGGCACGTAAACTTTTTTTACCCCTAAAACATTTGTACACTCTAAATGAATGGAGTGCACGACTCTAGAAATGGGGTGCATGAACTTTGTGCACCCCTAAGACTTTTATGCACTTCAAATGAATGGATCGCATACCTCCAAAATGGAGCGTGTAAACTTTGTGTGCTCTTAAAAATTTTGTCCACTCCAAATGAATGGAGTGCACGACTCCAAAATGGGGCACTCAAACTTCACACATCCCTTCTAAAACTTGATGCACCCAAATAGGTTTTGAAGCACCCTTTAAGACAAAAAGGGGCATTGACTTAGAAATTTTTTAAAATTCAAGGTTAAAAAGGTGGGGTTTCTTGCAAGGGCAACACCTGCTCTGACTAGGACAAGGGAATGAGTGATGTTGTAGGACTAAATAAATTCTCTTGAGGACACCAAAATCTCTAGTTTTATTGACTACTTTAAACAAAAATAAAAACAAAAATGAAGAAACAGAGGACTTGATGACAAATTGATATGTACAGAGACAAATAAACACATGCACACATTTATGTATTTTATTTTATTTTTTTTGTAGAATAAAATGGAGTCAACTTAGCCTCCCTTACCCTCATGGAGAGGGAAAAACAACTTCAGATGTTGACCATTGATAGGTATAGGAATTTATTCTCCTTCTAAGTCCTACAACCTATAAGACTTTAGCAATTTGATATGGACCTAACCATTTTGGATCAAAATTGCCTTTCTCACTTGGTTTGTCATTTTTTGGACCTAGTAGAGTAGTATCTTGCCCTCTAAAAATGACTTTTCTTTTGCTTTCTTATTGAATGACTCAGCTATCCTTTTTTTCTAGGAAATCATATTTATAAATGCATCTCTTATGTCTTATTCCAATTTAACAATTTGATCCATCCTCCTTTGTAGGGCGTCAGGTTTTTCATGATCCTGAAGGAGTAAAGAGAGAGTTGTTCATTCCAAATATGGTGGAAACAATGCACTTTTTCTATAAACTAGTTTGTACAGTGATTTCCCTGTGGCTCTCTTGACTGATAATCTATCTACCTACAAAACATATTTTAACCCATTATCCCAACTTATTTTGTTCTTCCCTAGTGATCTCTAGATCCAAGTGATGATGTTTTTTTAGAGGACTTTGCTAGCCCATTCCTTTGGGGGTAGTAATTTGTAGAGTGAGCCAGTTATATACTATACTTAGCACAAAAGTCTACCATCTCAAAAGAGGTGAAATATTTAGCATTATTTGTAACAAGCTTTATAGGCACCCTAAATCAGGTCAATATGTTTTCTTCTAGGAACATGATAATCACTTTTGTTGTTGACCTCTTAAGAGGGATTTCCTTAACCCACTTGGTAAGGTAATCCATTGTTGTGTTTATCCATTTATGGACTCCCAGGGAGTTTGAGTTGAATTCTCCTATCAGTTCTATTCTCCACTCGATAAATGGATCTTCCATGATGATCGGTTTTAGTGGCATTACAGGTAGATTTTTCTTACCAATAAAAAATTGGCAACTATAACATCCCTTGAAAAATTGGTAGACATCTTTGGACATTGAAGGCCAATAGTACCCCACCCTCATTATAGTGTTAGTTTTTTCCTTCAAAGCAAAATGACCATCATAGAAGCTTGCGTAGAACTCTTCATTGATCTTGGGGGCTTCTTTCTTTGATAGATATAGTAATAATACCCCACTTGGATATCTCCAATAAAGTTGGTTTTCCTAGAGATAATAATTTTGAGCTTGTTGTGTGATACTTCTCATTCTACTCTATGACTTTCCTAGTAGGAATGATAGGATCCTCGGGTATAACATGATATCTTTGTAACAGTCACAATCTTCATTGTTCGTTGTTCTATCATGTTGCAAGTCACCTACCATGATGGTGTTTTTCATACCCTCTCCCCATAATTGGTCATGTATTTTGCTAGCCCTTGTTATTTTATCACCTTAACGAAGCTTATACCTCAACTGAGCTCCTTTCATCCTAGATATCATTGAGCTTATACCTCAACTGAGATCCTTTCATCCCAGAGCTCATGTATGCTATGGATATCTCATTTCCTTCCTCATACTTCTGTGATAATACTATAACTATTGTGTTTTCTGGAGCAAATGAGTAGATATTGAATTCCTTTGAATAATCTAGACACATCACCATGGGTGTAGTGGTAATGGTATTTTTGATCTATTGAAAAGCCCTAGCATTTTCTTCATTCCATTTTATGCTTGCATCCTTCTTTAATAATATCAACAAATTTTGGGATAAATCTTCTGACAAAGTTTATATTTCCAATGAAATATCTAGTACCCTATAGATTTTTGGGGGGGAATTTTTGGGATGGCCTCTATTTTTAGGGGATCAATGCTTATTCCTTCCTTGGAAACCACATGCCCCAAAAAAATTTCCATGTGTGGCTCCAAATAGGCAATTTTTTGGATTTAATGATATCCCATACTCTTTACACCTTTCAAAAACCTACATCAGATGAGAGAAGTGATCACTCAAATTTTTTGAAAATATTGTAATGTCATCCAGGTACACCACGACAATTTTGAACATCATTCCTTTGAAATCAAAGTCCATGGCCCTTTGGAAAGTGGTCCCAATGTTCATTAACACAAAAGGCATCCTCAGATATTCAAAATTCCCACACGATGTGGTAAAGGTAGTTTTATACTGATATTCTAGGTTGACCAAGATCTGATTATAACCTAAAAACCATCCAATAAGGAAATTCTGGCTAACCCCACCACTACCTATAAAAGTTGTTCCATATTAGGTAGGGGGTAATTATCCTTGAGAGTTTTTATTTAGGTTTTTAAAGTCAACACATAGTTTGATTTCTCCATTCTTCTTTATAACATGGACTACATTAGCTATTCAGTATGAGAATATCACTTTCTTAATTATCTTTGCATTCAATAGTTTATGCACCTCTTACTGCATGACAGGTTGTAGAGTGGGATTAAACTTCCTCTGCTTTTTCTTGAAGGGTTTAGTACCTTCCTCTAGGGGGATAATATGATTCATGACATTGGTATTGAATATCCTCAAATATTCATAACTCTAGGTAAAATTTTTCATGTTCTTTCTCAAGAAATAAAAGTACTATTTCTTCTTCCTACCTGATAGTGATTTTTCTATTCTGACTATTTTGGGTTCCTCTGTTGTCCCAATATTAACCTCCTCAGCCTCAAATTTGTGGAACGTAAGCCTATGTGCTCTATTAAAATCATCAAACAAGATCTCCAAAGATACTAAACCCCTAAGGATCTTATTGGTTTTCAATTGTATCACCTTTTTGGGTTACCCTATAACATGTTTCAGTTTATTCTCATCTTCCTCATCTTAGATCATACCAACAAAATGATTATGTATAGTCATAAAATATCTAATTTCAACATCATCCTAGAAAACTTGCAAGTATACCACATTTTCTGGGATAGAAGGATGGTACACAAATATGGTGGGGAACCTATCCATATACTTTGTGTCAATCTTAGGACTATTTTCCCTAGATGCATTTATAGAAAATAGATTTACAATATGGTTTTTCTCCCTAAGGATGTAAGATAGGTTAAAGGTAAGGAATATATCTATTTCATCTTGCACTACTTGCCTATACTGCTTCAACCTGGGGTGTCTAGTTTGATATTTCCCTTTTACTTGTTGTATTATAAGTTCAACATTTCCACAAATGGTGAGGTAATTTATATCGAGCTCCTTAGATTTTATCAACTCAAGTAGTAGTGTCTCATATTCAACCATATTATTTGTGCAGGGGAATTCTAGTCGATAAGGTATGCCAAAATAGTTATCCTTTATGTTGGTCAGTTTTATCCCAATGCTAGCTCTTGTTTGTGACTTAGCCCCATAAAAAGTCATTTTCTACATTTTGATAGTCAAAATCCTATCTGATTTTGCATCCACTTCTACCTTCACTTTGGGATCCATGTTTTTTGCATTGGAGATGCCTTTGAAAAAAGGTGTGTACCATATGGAATAAACACCAAGTTATTTTTATTCCACTGAGTTGACCAGATTAATCATCGTATTATCATACCTTAGCTTGAAATAATGCTTATTCAAAGGTTACCTTCTTAGAGTGGCATGTTCTTTAGCCAAAAGAGGTATGGTGGCGTAGGACCAATCCAATTAGATTGAGCAACCTAGCTGCTCTTCCCAGTACTGATACAACAACAGGAAGAAGAAGGGATCACATCTACCACAACCACATCCATTATGATGTCTTTCTTAGGATATTGGTCTAGGAAAACTAAAATGCTTGTGATTATCCCTACACAAGGTATTTTCTTGCTATCCATAACCAATATGAGAGGAGAATATTTAGTGCACATTAGTCCTAATTGGTCAGCTACTTGTTTAGGCATGATGTTATGAGATGCCCCGCTATCAAGCATGTAGTTGTGAATCACATACTAATATCAATAGCCCAATGTATAGCGGAGGGATATATAGAAGGGCCTAACTAAGGAAGGATTTCTACCCAAAGGATTGGTAGGTGAAGCATTGAGGATATGATTATCACATGGTTTAGTTAAACCAAAGGCCTTACAAACCTGCTCTCTATACTTGGGCACTGTCATCAACTCCCCAAAGGTTATGTTTATTTTTTTCTTAGATAACTCAAGGCCAACATTGAACTTAGCCTTCTTATTCTCCATGACCTTGCTGGCATCCTATTATTTTTAGATTTCACTCACCAACTCTACTATTTTAGAGGGTGCAGGTAGGTGAATGGTGCTTTACTTCTTTGAATTAGGTTGTCCCCTACCCTAGGTTGCATTCTTTCTATTAGTTTTATCTAGAAATGTTTTGTTTCTAAAGTTGGTAGCATGAAACCTTTCTAAAGCTTGCATTTCCTCTATTGTGGATGCCAACTTGCCTTGTTTCATTCATTCAAAATAGCTATCATATGGTCTCTTTAAAAATTTTACACTGTCAAGGGTGAAGGTTGTGGTTCTGGACTTAGAGTTGGGTGATTAGTTCACCTCTTCTTCGATTTGTGATCCCTTAACTGTTTCATCCCAAGTCTAGTATGAATTCACTCTTATCTCCTCATCTGATTCTTCTTCAAGGTTAAATTTCGAATGAAGACTGAGGTACACTCCAAAATCAGCCAAATTGTGGGGGGCATCACATGCAGGATAGAATAAAGGGAAATCAAAGGCTACATTGGCCAAATCCATGGGGTTGGAAATAACATATTGATATTTTTGGACCTCCTTCCTTTTCCAATTATTATTTGGATTTATTTCTTCCTCATTATTCCAGTTTCTATTGAAGTTTCTTCTAAAAGAAGGTCTATTGTTATTCTAGTTCTAATAAGGTTACCCATTATATGCTTTGACCCTTTCTATTTTGGATAGCCTATTATTCATTGAATGGAATATTTTTTTCAATTGATTTGACAATTTCTTAATGTGATCAGGCTTTGATTTTTTAATATGTTGAAACCTACCTTCTTAGGCTTCTTCTTGATTTGGCTTGGGTTGGGATCTGATGAAGATGGCTACATATTCTCACTGTTTATCATATTTTTTTCAATTATGATAACTCTATCCATACAAGCATCAATGGTAAGTGTGGGTTCCTATCTAAGTTCATAGTTGAAATCTCTGAGAAATGTATTTTATAAAAGTAGATAGACTAGAGATCGTTTGGCCTTAGTGCCATGGGGATTCTATTTCTCAACATAGTGAATTGTCTATTAAACTCATCCACATTTTCATTATCCTTATTCTTCATCATGGTCATCTCGGTTAAAAGTGATTGCTCATTTTTATTTTCCTCATATTTTTGAGGAATGCAGTTTCTAATTCTTAGAAGGTGCCTATAACATCTATCGTGAGGCCATTGAACCACTCTATAGAATCCTTCTCCAAGGTTTGTAGGAATAACTTGAGAACAACATCCTCATATTCTACTTCCAAACTATCCATGGTGTACAATATGGTCTTCTCTAGTTATAGTGTTGTCCCCTAAGAACTTAGGTAGATATTTATAAGCTTTAGGAAGTAGCAAGTTCAAGATGAGGAGAAACATAAAATGCCTATACCTATTCATTTTCCAGTTGTTTAAATGAGGGTTGACCATTTGTATAACCAGACTCCTTAGTACAAGAGGTACAACAGGGGGAACAATACTTGATGTATGGGAAATTTTAGAAAAATAATTAACACTGCTATAGTTTTGATTACCTAGAGGAATAGAAAATGAAGGTTCCTTTCTATTTTTACGTGGTCAAAAAGTACCTATGGATATATAATTTTAGGGTAAAGTTCTTTTTTGCTTCTTCTTATGGCCGCCAGATCAACTTCTTCTTATTAATTATGGGTTCTTTAGAGTCACTAGCATAGCATGCAAAGTAAGGAATGCAGGGGGTTTCCTATGGCCAAGATTGCTTAGCCCACTAATCCTAAATCTCACAGGGAATAACTGGGAAAATTATAAAATAGAAAATAAAAGGTCAGTTCTCAGCAACGGTGCCAAAAACTATTGTGTAAAATTCTTGCTTACCCTTTCTAAATGTGTTAGGTCACATAAAACCCTATAATCACAACTAGTTTATAGACTCTGGTGGATCTACCTATTTGAACTAGGAAAAGATTATCTCTAAGACTCTAGACAGACTAGGTCAGGTAAGGACACCCTGGGTGATGGATGAGAACATTTAATATGTTGATGTAATTTTAGACACCAAAACCTATTCACTTGTCCTCCATCCATGCTTTCACACCATTTTTGCCCATTATTCATATATATTTATATTTATTTATTTTATATATATTTAATATTAATATTTATATATTATATTTTATATATATTTAATAAATATATATTCATATAAGTGAATTAATCCCAGCCATCTGATTTTACTTAATCCTATCTGTTCATCCACATCAATCCATGCCACAACCTAAATTTAATATCCACCCTCCAATGTGTTTTTATCTCAACCACACGATTAGTGTCATTGAAACCCTAAGTGTGCCATACGTTGGATTATTAATATGAACCATTTTGATGGCTCAATCCCTAAGAAATCCCTAAATCATAATAATTTTTATTAAGTGTTTGTCATCGAGTTCCCTAGAGTATCCAGTTGCTCTTCCCTTCCATTCTCACTTGCCATAGCCGTCGTATCCATCGCTGCCTCCCTCGCTCAACCAGATCTACTTCTGTAGACTTCCTCCTCAAACACCGAACACCTTCGAACACTTCATATCACTCTTGAGTGCCTTTGGGTGCCTCCTCCTCCACCGTCAAGCACCTCTATATGCAATCCGCCATTACCAAATGCCCATGAGCATTTCTTGTAGCCATCGAGCACCCATAACTATTTTATGCTAGATATTATGAAGTCTCCCTAGCATTCGAGTGATGCTAGGGCCTCATCACATCGATTCACTACAAAAATCTTCTTCAGATTAGAGAATAGTAAATATGTAAGGTAAATTCATTGGTTATTATTTTATTACATGTATTTTTAGTTCTATTCATTTTATTTACAATAAATAGTTAGGGTTTTAGTATTGATTATAGAGGGTTCACATTGTGGAGCCTCACAAATTCTACTAACTCATTTGTTGTTTCATTATGTTCAGATCTGTAAGTGTAACATTAGCATTGGATAGCTAATTAAGCTAGAGTGGCCCAACATCAGATAACTAAAAGCCCATTCACTTTTTTTTGAAGAAAAGACGCGTTTTAAGACACCACCAGCATTTTTTTGCTAGGGTTTTAGATAACCCTAGCCATTTTAAAATTTGTATCAAAGGGATTCAAATATCCTAATTATAATAATGGATTTTTTAGTCTTATCCCATTAATATAAGATCATTCATTGTGTAACTCTATGTTCTTTGAGTTTTGCTTTTTGTTTCATATTATTTGGTGTTGCATTTTTGTATCTTCAAATGGTGATCACAGTGGTACCTCCTAAGGGTTTCTTTTATGATTTTCCTTATTTATTTTCTATTTTCTATCATCTTGCAGGGTTTTAAGAAGCACAAATTTTATAAATTTTACTAGATCTAGGGTTTCTAGAAGTTTGCAAAAGGTTATAGGAGGTGCATGAACTCCCAACGATGCTCGAGGGCTATCCAAAAACACCCAAGTGCATTTAAAAAATGCCTAGGGATATTTTAGAGAGAGTTGGAGCAGAAGTGTAGGCTATTTTGTAAGTCTACAGCTAAAACCCTAGCTTTTTTGTTTACGTATTCTAGAAATTTTATCTTTTCTAGGTTTTTAAGATAAAAATAACTTCATTAATTAATCTAGAAAATAACATTCATATTAGCTTGCATATTAGGTTTTATATTAATTATTTGCATCCATATTTCTACTATGTGAAAAAAATAAAAATAAATATATTGCATTCTAATTTCATGTAAATTGAAATTGCACAATTAGTTTACATTACAAGGTTATGGATTCCTATTTTTGTAGGTCTAAGTAGGAACATTGTTCATATACCAAGAGTATCCATGTACTTGGGTGATTTCATACTGAGGAATAGATGAAACTCCTAACTATTTAGAGTAGGTTTTAAGCGGTGTACTCTATATCCTTTGGGAAAATTGGTATTGTGAATAGTGGCTTCTAATTTAGACCATCAAAAGTGGTTATCTTTCTAACATTGTATGAACACAATAGAAAATCATAAATTTTAAAAAATAACCACACACCACATGATTCACATTTGACAGTAGTGGATGGATTTCATCACCAGCCATTTCTTGATATTTGGTGATGGTGGATTTCATCTCCATCCACCAGTATCTGCCCTTAGAAACCCTAGGTCACTCTCGAGAAAACTTGCTAGATTTCATCACAAGCAAGAATCTTGTTGCCCTAGCTTACCCATAGTTTTTACCTTTATTTGGATTAATTCAGATTAGCACATTTGAAACACACAAGTTTGAAACCTAAGTAAATGAACTCACATTAAAAGGAGATAACCAATGAATGAGGTAAGACACACATGTTAAACAAACTTAGCATTGGTTGTTTATTTTTATTGTGAAATTTAAATTTGATGTTTCATTTTACTACATAATCTATATTTTGATTTATTTGCTTTATGATCTTAACAAGAAAAAAAAGAAAGCATTAAATCAATATAATACAATGGAAACTTCATTCAATTTCCCCACTACTTCTATGGTATATTACCTGAATGTGACATAGATAGATTTATCTGCAGGTCCCTCACATTCCTTACCATACATAGCCTTTCATATGGCTATACCCCAAGGAGAGTCAACCTCCCCAACCATAAAAAACCACGTTAACCATATAGACATGGTATGATTAGAAGCCCTCGTGAAGTCTTATAACTATGTCTTAGAGTTCGTTCCCAATTAACCTAGACAAGATCCTACTTTATAGTAAGAACCTGTTTATTCCTAGCCACCATCCAGCTTTACCCAAGTGTACACCAACCCCCTTTTTGAGGCATTATTTGCACCTTTCTCCCATATGTCCATTCCCCAACCCTCAAGTGCTCCTATAACTCCATACACATCCACATACACCAACACCTTGTATGAAGCACATGTAAATGCTACTTCACAAGTTTTAGTCTCAGAAGTTGCCATTTCTAGTGTAACTTATCCCCAAGCCACATATTCCATACCATCTACTTCCATACCCTTAGCTTCTAATAGAGATATTAATGAGGCATGGGAACACCTAAAAAAATTGCTTAGATAGTGTCAAAATTCTCAATAGAAAATACATGTGAACCCTAAACCTTTACCAAAATCTACTTAGACTGTATTTGTTAACCAGGGTCCATCATGGGCACCATAGTCTTATGTGGTTTCTATCCCTATTCCTCCACCAAGTCATACCACAATCCATCCTATTCCCATTGGCTAGCCTAGCCATAATCCTCACACATCAATCTCATTATACAATTCCCCATATTTTCATCATCAGTGTCCCATTCATCAATTTCCATCAAATTCACCTAGCCATCATTACCAATCTCATCATCACTTAGTCACTCCACAAAATTTTTCCACTCCACCATAAAATCATTAGGTAATTCAAGGTTTCTACATTCTTGAAGAAGACCCTCAAATTAAGGCTATACAAAAAAATATAGATCAATTGATACAATATAATCCTAGTTTGACAAACCAGAAACCAAATTTACATCAATTGATCAATCAACCCATTCATCCTTTGGTACCATCACTACCATATCTGAAATATTTCATTGTGCCTAAGTTTTATAAATTCAAGGGAATTGAGGATCCCAAAGAACATGTGAGCATGTTTGTACATGCTTGTTTTAGAATTCAAAATAATAATGCTCTCATGCTCCGAAATTTTCCTCAAAAATTAGGAGGAGATACCATAAAATGGTATAATCAATTACCTAGCTATAGTATTTATACATTTGAGCAATTGATTGACCAATTTTTTGAGCATTTCATCTTAAATTTTAAAAAGATCTCATTATCTAATGTCTATGCTATAAGACAACATGATTGTTGGCCTTGAGAGGTAATTCCCCTTCCTTTTATTTTTCCCATTTTTTTTTTCAAGGGCACACAAGGTGGTGCACCCAAGTCCAAGTCGGTGCGCTCCACTCTCTAGTGGAGCACACAAATATTCTAGGGGTGCACAAGCATGTGCACCTCTAATCAATTCAGTGTGCTCCACAAGTGGAGTGTGTGAAGGTTTCCTCGGGTGCACAAGGTTGTGCACCCTACTTTGGGTCCATGTGCTCCGCTAGGAAGTGGAGCACACATAATTTCTAAGGGCACATGACTCCATGCACCCCGGTTCCATCTGTGTGCTCCAATCCAATAGAACGCATGAGGGTTTTTAAAGTATACAAGTTCATGTGCTGGAATCTTTGTCCATGCACTCCACTCTCAAGTGGAGCACGTAAAGTTCCTAAGGGTGCATGAGTTCATGTGCCTCAAGTCATGTCCATGCACTCCATTTCTTTGGAGCACACAAAGGTCCTTTTAGGTGGAAAAAGTTGTGTGTTGAGCTCTGGGTCCATGCACTCCACTGGAGGGTGGAGTGCACAAGAGTATTAAGGGTGCATGAGTCTATGCACACTGGTCTTGTTTGCACACTCTACTTCCTTGGAGTGCATGAAAATTTTATAGGTACATAGGGTTGTGCACTTGACTTGGGATCTATGCACTCCACTCCCCAATAGAATGCATAGAATTTTTGTGGGCACATAAATCTATGCACCTAGTCCTATTCAAGGAGCACATGAGTATTAATGGCATGCAGACTTCTAAAAATCCATAATCCTTGCTCGAGCGCATGTCGCTCGAGCCAATGAGAAGTGGCCAATTGGATGGTGAGATCTTATTTAGCCGTAACCTGACCAGGAAGACCCAAAAAACATCCAATTATTAGTTGATGGGGATATTTACTTGGTGCACTTGACTCTGTGGCATGACAATTTAGAACTCTTGGTGAATGAAAAAGCACGTGCCCCACCTAATGAAATTAATGCAAGCCCTTTAAGTAGAAGGTGGCAGACTTCTCCTGTGATATCAACATGAATGCACATGCATAGTGCAGTCTCAAGGAGTTAAGCACAATCCTTTGAAGCCCTTTTCTGTCTAAAAATATGCACTCCCATGGCTTCCACAAGCATGAATATGACTTGAATACTAGATGTTAAGGCTCAAATTGGAAGGATAACAGTGGCATGCCCGATTACTAAGAGGTTGGGGAGACCCAAAAACCTAAAGCTATTGGTCAACCCACTAGATACAGATAGAGGTATCATGCCATACCAATAGCATGAAATTAAGGTCATAATAATATATAGTTTTAAACCCACCAAAGATGATAACCAGCACCACCCAACCTTGTTAAGGAGTCTATTTATGAGGGTGCAACATGACAATGGTGAACCAAGCCTAGTATTGAACAAATGGAACACCAACTTGGGTCGGTTAACTTGCCTAAGGGTTTGTCACTCCTTAGACCTCCTGGCATGGATGGTAGTGGCATACGATTCCAGGAATAGAACCATCCATGATCACTCAAATCAGGTCATAGCCAAGTTGATTATCAATAGAATCAGGCAGGTGTTCAAGTTTGATACAAACTCATGAGTTCTAGAATTCCATACGTTGGCCCTCCAAGCCAATTTCTTGCTGAATAATTCATTCTAGAGATTATTTTTAAAAGAGGTAAGCATAAGCCTTATGGATTCCTAATTCACAAATTCCTCCTCCAGTCCTAGGTACAAGATTACGTTGCTATGATAAACCTGGCACTAGGAACCAAATATCTAGAGCATATTACGAATGAGGTCATGTTCCTAATTATCCAATGTAATAGGATGGATAATACATCTCTCTATCAATGAGAGGATACTATCAGTGACAATATGGATAGGGAACTGGTGAGATTACAAGAAGCCATACTGGATGATAAGGAAGAGCTTCCCCCATTCTCCTACTATTCATTTTTGGTTCACTTGGTTATAGGATAGTTTGACCAATCCTTGGTGGTTCAATTGGGAGCAGTAACTACCACCATGATTCAAGATAGGCTACTGTGTATACAAGAAGGATGCTTAAGCTATGTGGTCTTCTTTGAAGATGTCCTCAAGGTGGTAAATTCTTGTCTGTGCATAGAGAAGTTTGATAGATCTAGGGTCAAAGTGAAGACTTTTTTGCATGAAGTCAAGGCAAGAGATTTCTTCTATATGTAGGAATTTTCTTATATTAGGATATATGGGTCCATGTTACCTCTAAAGGAATTACCAAAGTATTGTTTGACCTCAATAGCTATCCTAGAAATAACCTAAAATATCTTTGAGGAGGTCAAAATAATATTTTTTAGGAAGAAAGGGAGTGTTTCATGGATGCCTATTCCTTTCTCGATGTGTCCTTATATGTATCTAGGCCATTTTTTGATGTTGCAGGCCATCTAGAATATGGATACATACTACTTCCCTAACATTATTTAGATACCCTATGACCCCAATGGCCATCATAGATGGGCTATCACTAACAAGCTCACCCTCTTGCAAGTCATGCATAGGGGGGACGACTTTGAAGATGAAATGCAGAAGGCCATCAGGAAAGATCGATCATTAAAATTTGTATGGAGATTGGATAGGAGACCTCACAACAACTTAGAGATAGTTGGATATTATAGTTTATGATTTAAGATTGCATAGGGAATTGTTGGTGGATAAGGTAGTGCCACTAGTCCTAGCTGCTTCCTTGAACAAATTTCAAGACCCTAGTTTTCAATTCATCCATAAAGATACATATTTATTCAAGGTCATGGTGAGGATAGTGGGAAAAGCACAATAGGATCAATTGAAACTTCTATCTTCCTCTAGATCTCTTGTTACCACTTTAATTGGGAAGGAGTTGGTCACTTACTCCTTAGAGCAAACACAAAGTCTTACATCATTGGCTCTGACATTGATGTGCCCATCCAAGAAGACTAACATGGCAGTGGGCTAGCTTTCATTGTTCATCTCCACCTTGGTGATCAACCAAGAAGAACATCCAAGAATTGGGGGGATTATCTAAAATACTGAGAGAGTACAAGATTCAAGAAAGAAGTTTCCCATAGTCCCCCACTAGTAAAAAATCCATAACTAAGTCTTCTACTCTGGACACTAAAAATATCACACTAGTGAGGTTCAGGGACACGCTCCAATTCAACATAGATGAAGAAGATCAAATACAATATATATAGGAGCAAAGGTCTCCTAGTAAAGGAGTGAGTATACCTTGAGGAACAGATGGGTAGGAAATGTTTGATGTGTTCACCACTATGTTTGACATCCTTCTATCATCAAGCTTGAAGGAAGCTACCATTGATATCAAAAAGGTTGTAATAAGGGCAAAATCAATCTAGTGGACATGATGAAGTCCCATGTGGCCTACCAAGTGTAGGTGGTAGCAACAGTAGAAAAGGATATGCCAGTTTTGAATACCAAGGTTAAAAAATTGGGACAACTATAGATTAAAGTGTTGCAAATTCAGGTCGAGGTCGATCAATTGAAGTAGATGCTAGCTCCCTCGTAGGCCATTACTACACAAGCTAGTGATCACTTTGGGTCTATCAAAGAATTCAAACAAGAGATTAAATAGAAGATACTGGAGAAGATGGAGGATCTTTCATCCATATTTTATAATATTTATGCCACCAAGCACTATCAACCTCCTGTGTGGACAATTGCATCAAGCTAACCAAAGAGTGAATATGATATCTCCTGTATATCAAAGGTTCAAGCAAAACTACATAGAAATTAGTGGAGGGATGGTTACATTAGTGGATGGGTCCATTTATTTCTTTGTAGAAGAATACTCCAAGGTTTTTATCTATTTGTAGAATAGATCCAATCAACACTTCTTGGACCGAGAAGTTATCAACTTTGAGTAAGAGGTTGGAGATGAACTGAATGATTGTGATTTCAAACTGGACGAGTTCATACAAGCTCTTGATATCAAGGAGTTCATGATCAATAAGATACAAAACTTTGAGTTAAGTCCAGATGTGAAATTATCAAAGAAATTCATAGCTTTGGTAAAAATGGTGGATCGCTTATGTGTATTCATTAAAAATACCATGGAGTGGTCCAAATAAAAGGTGAACAAAGTCATGCTAGATATTAACCTGTTAATATTCACCTTAACCTTCCATGATAAAGCATGGGACTACATTGACCAAAGTCTATAGGATCTCAAAATGGAAGAAATAGGGCCCAGCTCACCGAGGGAAGCCCACAAGAAAAGTGCAATACAACTGCCTACCCAAGATAATGGGAAATATAACACATAGTTGCAACCACCATCCATCTAGGTAGAAGAATATGGACCATGTACCCATTTTTGATTTTATCATACTTTTGGATCAGGGTAGCTGGAAGGTTGAGGAGGAAATGGTTACAACCCCGCTCAACTGACTAGTTCTATATAAGAAGACCACTACAGCAGTAGATATTTTTGATCAAACCTCTGAGATAGAAGCTTAAGTCTAGGTATAGCTATGTTTTAAGAATTATTCATATTTTCTATTCTGTGTTAATCCCTGTGTCTCTTACATCATCTTTTATTTTTCCATTTATCTAGAGGTTGTCTAGGAAGCTTTGTCTACCAAGATCATTTAATTTGGATGAGCTAGAGTTGGAGACTCTTACATAACTACAATTAGAATGGAGAGAAGTAACCTCATGTTACGACATTCGAATTGGGGTTTTATTGTAACTACTATCATATAAATATCCAAACATTCTGTGGGTCTTTTTATATGTAAATCTTTTCATATCAATATAAAATTCAACTTTGTTCCTAGAATTCCTTGTGTGTATGGTTTATGTGTCTTGCTCATTTATGTATTACATTAATTTGAATGTGTAAATGACGCATCCTTTTGCTAGTTTAATTGTTTTCATTTATTGCATCATTTAAATGAATGTGGATGAACTAGTTTCTCTTCACTACTATTTTCTTGGTTCATAAAATTTAACTTGCTATGACTACCCAATGGACATGGAACCGGTCTAGTCTTAATGTGTTTTAACAACACTTGGTTTGGTCATAAAATAACAAAGAAAACATAATATCATCAAATTTGGTAGAACACAAGTAATCACGTTAAATATTTACACCTGTTGTCTAAGGTTTCCTTACCCAAACTGGTCTATCTAGATCCCCATAGGTAATCCATTCTTAGGTCAAAGAGGTAGATCCACCAGAGTCTACAATACTCATTGTGACTTTTTGGGATTCCTGTGACGTGACAAAGTTTAAGGATTGCAAGCAAGAAATATCCACAATAGTTTTTGGTGTCATTGTCGAGGAGGATCCTTTAAATATTTCTATTTTCTTACTCCCCTTGAAATATTTCTATGCCACTGTCTTTGGTGTTGTGAGGTTTAAAATATTGGGTTGAGCAATAATGTCCAGAGAGCACCTCTTATTTTTTACACATTGTGATGGCAACTGTGAAGAACTTAAAACCATCATCAACAAGGAGTTGATCTGGTGACCATGAGAAGCAGTGGGAAAGAGCTCTACCCCAAAATTTCAAATCCACAGGTACTTTTAGGTCACATAAAATTAAAAAGAAATCTTCGATTTTTGTTCCTTCTAGTAATTATAATAGCAATAGTACTACTTTTATTCCTAAAAGTTCCCACATACCAAGTATTTTTTGACACATTGTACCTCCTATGCCAAGTTGCCCAGTCACACCAATGGACAACACACCTATAAATAATTGGTGTATTAATAGATATAGACCTTTCATGTTACCACCTATCTTGAACCCATTACCCCCAAAGGCCCACAAGTACATGCCCAAATTCCTAGGGGATAACACTGTGATCTGTGGGGACCATATTAAAGACTTTTTTTATGTTATGGATAGCCTATAGGTGGAGCACGAGGATGTTTTCCTTAGATTATTTCTTCAAAACCTCGAGAAGGACACTAGAGAATGGTTTAATAGCCTTACAACAGATACTATTGGCACTTTCCAAGAGTTAGAAATTATATTTCTCAAAAAATATGAGCAAAAAAATAATGAATAGTCTTTGTTGATCGAGTTGGTAACAATGAAAAAGAAATACAGTGAAACTATGGATGATTTTAATAGAAAATTCACCAAGCTGAGAAACTGAATCCCTATGGATTTGAGGCTTAATGACCACCAATCCATATGTTTCTATAAGAAAGCCTTCCCTGGGGACTTTAACTACGAACTTAGGTAGAAACCCACACTTACCATTGATGCTTGTATGGAAAGAGTGATAGTAATAGAGAGATACATGATAGATAGTGGGAATATTAAGCCAACCTCAGTAGACCCTAGCCCAAGCTAGGCTAAAAGGAAACCTAAGAAAGTAGGTTTTGGCATCTTAAAAAATTAGATCCTGATCCAATTGAAAAACTATCAACTCAATTAACAAAAATGTTTCAGTCTATGAACAATTGACTATCTAAGATTAAGAGAGACAAAGCTAATAGTGGAGAACCCTCACAACATCAAAATAAAGGTAGACCCACTTTTAGAATAAATTTCAATAAAATATAGAATAATGAGGGGGTAGAATACCAAATAATAATTGGAAAATAAAAGAGGTCCAAAAAGATCATGATACGATCCAAAACCCCATGGCTTCTATCAATGTGTTCTCTAATTTTCATTTCTTTTGCCCAAAATGCGATCCCCCCAATAACTCAACTGATTTTAGTGTGTACCTTAGCTTCCATTCAGGCATCAAACTTGAGGAAGAGTCAGAAGATAAAATCAAAATAAACACCTATTAGACTTGGGATGAGATCGTTAAAACTCCACCAACTCAGGAGGAACCAATATAGACTTCCAATCCCAATAATAGACCTACAACTTTCACCCTTGATGATGTGAAGATTCTAAAAATACCCCCTAATAACCGCTTTGAAAAAATAAAACAAGGCAAACTGATCCCCACAACTAAAGAGGTTGAAACTCTAGAAAGGGTCCATGCTACTAGGCTCCGAAGCAGAACTATACCTGACAAGACTAATAAAAAGAACATAAGTGAGGACAAAGAACATGCCAATGTAAAGAAATTTAATGATGGCCATCAGCACCTCCCTCCTAAAAAGTTATAACCAGTTAATAGTGGGATAGAAAATAAGAAATCTGAATTTGATATAGGACTAGAACTGGCAAAATAGAAAATAAACATAACTTTTGAGGAATTGATAACAATACCTAAGTATAGGGATCATATTTTTAGGACCTTTGGTCTAACTGAACAAGGGGAAGGCCATACCAACTTCCAACCCACCTAGCAGAAATCCCACCTCAATAAGGTCCTTTTATATATCCCTCCGCAATATATCTAGATATGGCGACCACTATGTGATACACAACTGCATGCTTGATAGTGGGGCATCCCACAACATCATACCAAAGAAGGTAGCCGATCAATTGGTATTAATATGTACAAAGGATTCCCCTCCAATTTTCATCATGGATAACAAGCAGGTTCTTTGTGTAGGGATAATTATTGACCTCTTGGTCTTCCTAGATCAATACCCTAAGAAGAAGATTATAATGTATGTGTTTGTAGTAGATGTGGACCCATTTTTCTCTCTACTACTCTATAGACACTGGGTAAAATAGTTGGGTGGGTCAATTTAATTGGAATGACCATGCACCACCATACCTCTTTCATCTAAAGATCAGGTGACTCTAAATAGAGAACCATTCAATAAATATTTGGTTGAACTAATGAAGCCTGATAACACCACTATCAATCTGGTCAGCTCCATTGAATAAAAGTAGTTAGGTGTTTATTCCATTTGGCATACACCTTTCCTAAAAGAAGTGCCTAATATAGAAGGAATGGATCCAAAAGTACTAACTGATGCTAAATTAGATAGGGTCCTAACCACTAAAATATGGACAATGATATTTGATGGGGTAAAATCATAAACGTGGGCTAGGGCTAGAATCAACTTGACATATATAAAGGTAAAATATCTAGGTGTGCCCTATCGATTAGAATTCTCGTGCACAAATAATTTGGTAGATTAGGAGGCACTTCTACTAGTACTTAGAAAAGCCAAGGAACTAGGTATAAACTACCTCACTGTCTATGGATATGTCGAACTGATCATCTAGTAAATCAAAGGAAAATATCAAACAAAGCACCCTAGATTGAAACAATACAAGCAAGTAGTGCTAGATGAAATTGGTAAGTTCTTGATCTTTAACATATCCCATATACCTAGAGAGAAGAACCATGTTACTAACCTGCTAGCTATGAATGCTTCTAGGGTAGACAATCCTGAGATAGATATAAAATACATGGACAGGTTCCCCACCATATCTGTGTATCATCCTTTTGTCCCTGATAATGTAGTATACGTATAGGTCCTCCAATATGGTGCCAATATCAAGGAATTTATGACTATGCATAATCACTTTGATGGGGTGATCTGTGACAAGGAATATGAGGAAAAATTGTAGTATATCATAGGGAGTCCAATGGAGGTAATACAACTAAAAACCAATAAGATCCCTAGGGGTTTGGTATCTCTATAATCCCTTTTCAAAAACTTTGAAAAGGCACATAGGATTGCTCCTCATGAATCTGAAGGTGAAGAGGTCAATGTTGGGATGCTAGGAGACCCAAAAATAGTTAGGATAGATAAGGCATTATCAAAAAAAGAAAAGAAACAATACATCCAGTATCTGAGAAATAATAGGGACAATTTTTCTTGGATCTATGATGACTTAAGTGCATTCAATACTAATGTCATGACCCATGTTATTCCTTTGAGGGAGGTTGCCAAACCTTTTAGATAGAAAAAAATAAAATTTAATCCTACTATACATCCTGTCATGCAAAAAGAGGTTCAAAAGTTTCTAAATGGAAAAATAATAAAAAATATGATGTTCTCTTCCTGGATAGCAAACCTATTACCTGTAAGGAAAAATAATGGAGAAATAAGGTTGTGCATTGATTTTAGAAACTTGAATAAGAGTTCCCTCAAAGAAAACTACCCCCTCCCCAACATGGAACAACTTTTACAGGTAGTAGTGGGTTAATCCAAGATCTCCCTATTAGACAGCTTCTCAGGATACAATCAGATTTTGGTTAATCCGAAACATCGATTCAAAACTGCATTTGCTATACTATAGGGAACCTTCGAATACCAAAGAATTCCATTTGGATTAAAGAAAGTTGGTACCAATTTTTATAAGGCTATGGATTTTTATTTCAAAGGGTTAATGTTTAAAATTGTAGTGGTATATTTGGATGACATCACAGTCTTTTCAAAGAATCCTACGGATCACTTCTCTCACTTATATCAAGTTTTTGAAAGATGCGAGTATGGGATATACTTAAATCCAAATAAGTGTTTGTTTGGGGAAACCCATGGAAAGTTTTTAGGAAATGTGGTATCCAAGGAAGGGATAAGAATTGATATAGAAATGACAGAGGATATCGCAAGAATACCGCCCCCTAAGTGTGCACAGGTGAAAATATTTGATAAATGATTAATTTGCATTAACTAGAACATTAGCAATGAGGCTAATGTTAAATAGATTGCAAAATAGGAATAATAACAACTACTCCCACATCTACACTAACTAACACTCCATATAAGGTAGAGTGTTAGGTTTAGGATTCTTAACCTAAGATATTTAGGAACTTACCATTAGATATTTGGAATAGTAAATATCTACATGGTAGAAAGTAGAAAAGTAAATACTAGCGGTAAAAAGTAACAAACTACTTTTTACCATGCGGAAAATAAAATCTACCTAATGTAGGAAATGGGGTAAATATCCCAAATGATGAAATATTACTCTAACATCCCCTCTTATTACATTATTTGGGTAATGTATATAACTACCCCAATACAGTGAAAAAGATGTCAATTTGCTGGTTCTTGCCCTTGCTCAGGTTCTATCACAGTGCTTTGGTTGCTCCTACGAAAAAAATGGGTCAATCCTCACTTTGTCTTCACATCAACAAATGTCCTTATTGTAATAACATCATCCAACCGAATTGCATGGGTAACTAGCTGCTGCAATTGCTAGGTGTAGTAGAGTATATCACTTCATACGATATTCATTCATTTTACAATATGAGTTTGCAAAATATTAGGTTGCTAAGGTGTCGGTCGCAACCGAAAATGCACCCTTATAAGTTCCCCCCTTCTCGTTACAAAACATGTTATATTTAATTTCTAAAAGAAGTGTGACTAAGGTGTCGGTTGCAGCCGAAAATGCAACCTTATAAGTCTTCTTCCCTTTTTACAAAAAAATTATGAAGAAAAGAAATGTATATCCCCCCTTAATTACAAAATATGTACAACTCAAGAGTTTTGTGAAGGATTTTTACAAATATTGCCTCCTAGGCAATTTTACACCATAAAAAGTCTCTTCTTTTTATTACAAGGACTTCAAACATTAAGAGTTTGCTATTTATGAAGCCTTAAAGAGGTAAAAACGCCCATTTTTTTACAAGTACTTCAAACAAAAACTTATGCTATTTATGAAGCCTATAAAAGAGAGAGAGGAAATGGTGTTTGCTCAAGGTGACAAATGTGTTTTCCCTCTACAATAATGTATTAGAAATGAGCACTTTGTGTGCTTTCTTTGAACTAGAATTAGAATTAGAATGAGACACTTCACTAGAAACATGGCTTCTGTAATGTGCCTTTGCCATTTTAGTTTTGCTTGTTTTGAAACCAACACTGAATGGTGTCTTCGTTGTCATTTTTAGAAGTTGTGAAAAACTATGCTTTCTAGGCAATTTTATCAAAAAGTTCACCAAATCATCCTTCCTTATTGCAAGTACTCCAAGCATGGTTGCTATTTATGAAGTCTAAAATAAAAGGTATAATTTCGATGACTTCTAATTTTATGATTGCCTTTACAAGTTTTATTTCCCTCTTGTCAAATATTTGTGTTTTGAAGGAAGAAAGGAATTATCCCCCCTTAGTGCAAAGGATTGCTACTTTTTAAGGTTCCTTATTTTCTAAAACTTGTTCTTTCTTTTTATTACCCTAAAAGAGTACCAAAAGGTAATTCACTCAAATAGATATTTAATGGCCCCTGCCTAAACACCCTTGAATAAGGATGATCATTTTGAGGAGTTTAAGCCAAACAAATAAGAGTGAATTAGAGGTTTTGTTGTTTTAGGAGAGAATATTAAGTGAAATTGGATTTAAAACTATGCAAGGATTTACACAAATTTGTGAAATTTTAGGGTTTAGTGTGTTCTTGATTCTATGACTTATAACTGCAAAAGAAATAATGTAATAATCAAACAAGAATGCCCATAAAATTCTTATCACCTAGGTGTCGGATGCAACCGAAAATCCACCTAATTTGCCAATGAAGGTGTCGAGTAAAATTGAAAATGCACCTTTTAATTTTTGCAACAAAATGTGGATTTGTGTTGTGCAAAAAATTGATATTTTTGTCTCCTACTTGTCTTCCAATTTTACAAAATAAGTACAATGTTGTCTTCCCCCATTTATTTTGCAAAATTAACAATATGAGCACTCCTTTCAAGACAAGTCGACACACGACCCGCATTTGAAAGGCTTCCAGACCAGTCGACAAATGACTTGGTTTTGATGGACCCAAAGCTTCATGTTCTTCTCATGGTTGCAAAAAGAATGTGCAATTTTATGTCTTATATCCCCCGTTTTGAGAAAACAAATGCACAATGCCAAGTTTGATGTTTTGCAATTTTGGAGTCTCCTTGTGTTACAATTTGCAAGAAAGAATTCAAGTTTGATCCTCCCTTTTGTATGCTTAATTAAACAAGGTTTGATAAGAAATGAGAGGTTTTCTAATTTGCAAAAAAAATAGGTGCTCTTCTATGTCTTATATCCCCACTTGGAGAAAACAAAAGCTCCTTTGGATTTTGAATTTGCAAAAAAAATTCCTCTTTTTTTTTCTTTAATTTTGCAAAATTTAAAATAAATTTTAAAGAAAATATTTTAATTAATAATAAAAATATAATTGTTTGTTTTAAAAATCAATTTAAATATATAAAAAAAATTGATTTGAAAACTTTAATTATATTCAAATTATTTAAAAAAATATTAAGAAAAAAACTTTAATTAAAAAAAAAAATTTGCAAAAAAAAATTTCTACCTTCGGCGCCCTTTATTTTGTTTTTGCCCTTTCTAGAAAAAAATGAGAGGGATGCCCTGATGGGAGTCGAACTCCCGACCTCCCGTCGAGTAGCACCTTGGCACTGGCCACCCTCTAGTAGGGCTAGCTAGCCCAACGGATATACTGGGGAGGAGGATTCATCTTGAAGCCTCTCCTCCCTAGGGGCTTGAGCACGCGCCCTTGCGTTCGCTCTAAAGCCTTTGAAAAGGCTTTGGGACATTAGTCCCACATGCGTCGTGAAGGCGCATGTAAAGTCGTTTAAGAACGACTTTGCCCCCATTTTTACTCGATTGCCTTCGAGAAATCATTCAACCGATGCATTTTACCACCCAAACATGGAAAATCCTCCATGGGACATGTGGTAGAGTTGATCACTCCCATGTGTCACCCAACCATTTGATGCCCACACAACCTCAAAAATTGTGCCCCTTCAGTGACCAGGTCTAGGTCATCACCCAAGTTTTTTGTCCATGTCAGCTGTGTCAGATCTAGGGTCTAGGTGGCAGTGCCATGTGCCTACTTCAGATTCTTCCACATCAACTATGTTAGATCTAGGGTCTAGGTGGTAGTCTGAGTTTCTCGATTTTCATGTCCAATGTGTTCACCATGAAGGGCGCTCCTGCCCTCGTGTGGTATTTGATTGCCTCATGAAGGGTGATCCTACCCTCGCATGTAGGACAGCCTGGTTGCCACGTAGCCTCCCACGGAGGGCACTCCTGCCCTCACATGGAGGTCGGTCACCACACGAAGGGCGCTCCTACCTTCTCATGCAGGTCTACCACTAGTGGCCATGTTTGATCATCGGAGACTTAACTCTAGTAGTCGGATGGGTGGGCAGGCGTGAATGCCCATGGTGGTGTTTGGAGGACCGCCTATCCTCCCATGGTCACCCGATGACATGGGTTCTACCCCACGTAGGTCTATGGGCCTGCGGGCCCTCTCCTGTGGTCGTTTAGTGACATGGGATCTGTCCCACGCAGGTCTATGGGCCTGTGGGCTCCTGCCTGCTTGGTGTCTGTGGGGCCAAGTTAGGTGAGGCAAAAAAAATCATCATCCTTAGGAAATTATTAAATAATGAAGTGCATAATAAATCAAACCAAACCCTGTGCATTGCCTTCTCTAGTGCAACGAGATCTTCTCTTGTCTTCTCCATTTGGAATGAGCGCCTCCTCCCTGGCTTTGATGCCAATGTGCACAAGTGAAAATATTTGATAAATGATTAATTTGCATTAACTAGAACATTAGCAATGAGGCTAATTTTAAATAGATTACAAAATAGGAATAATAACAACTACTCCTGCATCTATGCTAACTAACATGCCATAGAAGGTAGAGTGTTAGGTTTAGGATTCTTAACCTAAGATATTTAGGAACTTACCATTAGATATTTGGAACAGTAAATATCTACATGGTAGAAAGTAGAAAAGTAAATACTAGTGGTAAAAAGTAACAAACTACTTTTTACCATGCGATAAATAAAATCTACCTAATGTAAGAAATGGGGTAAATATCCCAAATGATGAAATATTACTCTAACACTAAGAACCTCAAAGGATTCAGGTCCTTCGGCAAGATAAACTTCATCAGGAGATTTATCCTAAAATTTTACGAGATTGCTAAACCTATCAATGACATGATAAAAAAGGATGAAAAGATAAAGTGGGCTGAAGATAACATCAAAGCCTTTCAATGAATCAAATAAGTTATTATCACTACGTCTATGCTAACCTATCCAAACCATTCAAAGAACTTTAACCTGTATTCTTTTGCCTTAGAGCACACAATAGCCATTGTGTTGTTCTAGAAGGATGAAGGAGGGAATGAAAAACCCATAGCATTTATGAGTTTGAGAATGAAGGGGGTCCAGCTGAAGTATAATTCGATAGAAAAGCAAGCCTTTGTTGTTATTCAAGCTTTGGAGCATTTTAAAAGCATATTTGGCTCCAGTAAAGTAATCTCCTGTATTCCTTATATAGCATTAAAATATGTCCTCACCTAGCCCAAACCTACAGGAAGCTCAACAAGATGGATGTTGAAGTTTTTGTAGTACAACATTGAGTTTAAAGTAATCAGATTAATTAAAGGCTAGGGGTTGGAAAAATACATGGCCTGCAAAGGAGTAGAGGATATAGATAATGCCATATTAGTGCAAGGGGCACAATAGATCAAACATCCAAATTATGGGAAATCTGAATGGTATAAGGATATCCTATTTTATTTAAATATCCTATCCTTTTTTCCTGGAAAATTTTCTAGTAGGATGAGAAGCATCAATCAACAGGCTCAAAAATATCATCTCCAAGAAGACTGGCTTTACTGGAAATACATGGCCTGCAAAGGAGTAGAGGATATAGATAATGCCATCTTAGTGCAAGGGGCACAGTAGATCAAACATCCAAATTATGGGAAATCTGAATGGTATAAGGATATCCTATTTTATTTAAATATCCTATCCTTTTTTCTTGGAAAATTTTCTAGTAGGACGAGAAGCATCAATCAACAGGCTCAAAAATATCATCTCCAAGAAGACTGGCTTTACTGGAGACACCCAAGTGGAGTGTTACTTTTGTGTTTGACAGAAAATGAAGTCCCTAAAATCATCAAATAATTCCACAAAGGATTTTGTGGTGGTCATTTCACTCTAAAAGAAACAACCAACACTATTATGAGGGTAGGTTATTATTGGACTTCAATTTTTAAATATGTATATCAATTCATCAAAAAATGTTATAGCTGTCAAATTCTTACTGGAAAGAAAAACCTGCCCTTAATGCCATTAAAGCCTGTAATTATTGAAAATCCATTCTCCGGATGGGTAATATATCTGATAGGAGATATCAACATGAATTATTAAGGAGGCCATAAATGGATAATCATAGCCATAGATTACCTCACCAAGTGGGTTGAGATAACTCCTCTCATAAGGTCAACAACATTAGCTATCATCAATTTCTTGGAAGAAAGCATATTAACCAGATTCAAGGTGCCTAGGAAACTTGTTACAAATAATGTTAAATATTTCACCTCTTTTGAGATGGTTGACTTATGCACCCAATTCAGTATAGAGCTTGCCCACTCAGAAAATTATTACCCTCAGTGAAATGGATTGGCTGAGTCTTCAAATAAGAACATAATCACTTGAATAAAGAGATCACTTGGAAAGAACAAAAGAAGCTGGAATAGTGATTTGAAGTATGCCTATGGATAGACTCATTGTTAATAAAAATAGCCATGGGTAAATCACCCTACGATTTGATTTATGGGAAAAAGGCACTCCTACCACCTTAGTTGGAATGAACAGTCCTTTCATTACTACTCCAAGACCATGAAAAACTAAACATACTGCAAATGAGGATACTTGTACAACTGGAGGAAGATAGAAGAGAAGCAATTTCTAAAATGATCACTCAATCTAGAAACACCATTAAGATGTTAAATAAAAATGCCAAAGATAAAAGTTTCTTTGGGGGTGAGGTAGTGCTCTATTGGGATCCAAAGAATGATAATCCCAGTGAGAAGAAAAAATTTGAACCCAAGTGGTTATGGCCCTATCAAGTTTCTAAGGTGATCGGCCAACATACTTATAGGATACAAGACATGGAAGGAGGGGATATTCCCATACCGATCAATGGTCAGCACCTCAAGTCCTTCGACCTCCTTCATGGAGTTCATGAGGAGTGATTAAAAAAAAAGGGTGTATGAATATTTTGTAAATAGTCATCAGTTTCGATTACTAGTCCACCCAAAGATTCTAGAGTTCATAGATCAATGTATGAAATCTCTTTCATCCACCCCCCTATCCCATTTAGAGTCGATGTTGGCCTTGGGAGGTAACTCCCCTTCCTTTTGTTTTTACCATTTTTTTCAAGGGTGCACAAGGTGGTGCACCCAAGTCCAAGTCTGTATGCTCCACTCTCTAATGGAGTGCATGAATATTCTAGGGGTGCACAAGCATATGCACCCCAAATTAGATCTGCACGCTCCACAAGTAGACTACATGAAGGTTTACTCGAGTGCACAAGGTTGTGCACCTAGCTTTGGATCCATGCACTCCATTAGGGAGTGGAGTGTACATAAGTTCTAAGGGTGCACGAATCTATGTGCCCTGGTTCCATCTGTGCGCTCCACTCCAATGGAACATATAAGAGTTTTTTTGGCATACAATTTTGTGTGCTTGGCTCTCAGTCCACACGCTTCACTCCCAAGTGGAGTGCACAAAGTTCCTGAGGGCACATAAGTTCATGCACCTCAAGTCATGTCCACATTATTTACTTCTTTGGAACACGTAAAGGTCCTTTTGGGCACATGAATTCATGCACCTGGCTTTAGGTCCATGCACTCCACTGGAGGTTGGAGCGTACAAGAGTCTTAAGGGTGCACGAGTTTGTGCACCTCAGTCTTGTCTGTGCACTCCACTCCCTTGGAGCACACAAAAATTTTGTGGGCTCACAAGGTCGTGCACTCGACTCGAGGTTTATGCGTAAAATTTTTGTGGGTGCACAAATTTGTGCACCCATTCCTATTCAAGGCATGCACGAGTATTAATGGTGCGTAGATTTCATATGTTCCTTCCAAAAAGTCATGTGCCTCACTCAAGCGTGCCTCACCTGAGCCAATGAAAAGTGATCAAGTGGATGATGAGATCTTATTTAGTCGTAAGCCAACTAAGTAGACCTAAAAAACATCCAATTAGCAGCTGATAGGGATATTGACGTGGTGCAATCATCTCCATGGCACGACAAATTAAAATTATTGGTGAATGAAAAAGCACGTGCCCCACCTAATGGAATTAATGCAAAGCCTTTAAGTAGAAGGTGGTAGACTTCTTCCATGACATCAACATGAATGTGCATGTAAAGTGCAGTCTCGAGGAGTTAAGCGCAGTCCTTTGAAGTCCCTTTCTGTACACAAAGACACTCCCATAGCTTCCACAAGTGTGGCTACAACTAGAATACCAAATATTAAGGCCCAAATTGGAAGGATAACAGGGGCATGATCGATTACTAAGAGGGTAGGGAGATCCAAAGACCCAAAGGCATTGGTCAACCTACTAGATATAGGCAGATATATCATGTGAGACTAGTAGTGTGAAATTTAGGGCATAACAATATATAGTTTTGACCCCCCTGAAGAGGATAACTAGCGCCACCTACCTTGTTGATGAGTCTTTTTATGAGGGTGCATTAGGACAATGACGAACTGAGCCTATTATGTAACAAATGGAACATCAACTTAGGCTAGTTAAATTACCTAAAGGTTTATCACTCCTCAAACCTCATGGCATGGTTGGCAATGGCATACGATTCCAATAATAGAACCATCCATGATCACTCGAATGAGGTCATAGCCAGGTTGACATTTGATAGAATTAAGAGGGTTTTCATACTTACTATGGTCTCATGAGTTCTAGAATTCCATACACTAGCCCTCCAATCCAATTTCATATTGAATACTTCATTTCCAGAGATGCTTTTGAAAAGAGGTAAGCACAGACCTCCTGGATTCCCAATTCACAAATTCCTCCTTCGGTCTTGGGCACAAGATTACATTGATATGATCAACCTGGTACTGGGGACCAAAGATATAGAGAATATTATGAAGGAGGTCATGTTATTGATTATCCAATGTAACATGATGGATAAGATGCCTCTCTATCAATGGGAGGATACTATCAGTGACAACATGGATAAGGAACTGGTGATATTATAGGAAGCCATACTAGCTGATAAGAGCTTCCCCCATTCTCTTACTATTCATTTTTTTTTCATCTGGATATAAGATAGTTTAACCAATCCTTTGTGGATCAATTAGGAGTAACTACCACCATGATTCAGGATAGGCTACTGTGTATACAATAAGGATGCTCAATCTATGTGACCTTTAAATATGTACTCTCGATGGTACATGCTCGTCTATACAAAGAGAATCTTGATAGATTTGGGGTCGAAGTGAAGACTTTTTTTGCATGAATATAGGGTAGGATATTTCTTCTATATGAAGGAATTTTCTTATATTAGGATATATGGGTCTAATTTTCCTCCAAAGGCATTACCAAAGTACTTCCTGACCTCAATAGCTATCTTGGAAATAATCCAGCAGATCATCGAGGAGGTCAAAATTAGATTTTTAAGAAATAAAGAGTGTGTCATGGTTGCCTATTTCTTGTTTTATGGGTCCTTATACATATCTAGGCCATTTATTGATGATGTGGGCCATATGGAACATGGATATGTACTACTTACTTGAAGTTACCTAGAGACCCTATGACCCCGATGGCCATCATAGATGAGTTGTTGCTAAAAAGCTCGCCCTCTTGCAAGTCACCCATACGGGAGATGAATTCGAAGAAAAATTGTAGGTCATAATGCAAAACTAATCATTAGAATTGGTATGGAGAATGGATAGGAGACCTCACAACAAACTGGACATAGTTGGAGATTATAGTTCTGATTTAAGATTACACAGGGAATTGTTGGTGGACAAGGTGGTACCACTAGTCCCAACTGCTCCTCCAGATGAATTTTGGGACCCTACTTTTTAGGTCATCTATAAAGATATATATTTATTCAATTTCATGATGAGGATAGTGATAAAATCACAATAGGATCAAGAGAAACTACCCTCTTCCTCTAGATCTTTCATTGCCACTTATAAGGGAAAAGAGTTGTTCACTTACTCCTTAGAGAAAACATGAAATATTACCTCATCAACTCTAACATTGATGTGCCCATCTGAGCATACTAACATGGTAGTGGGCCAACCCTCATTGTTCATCACCTCCTTGGAGATCAAACAAGAAGAATGTCCCATTCCCCCTAAGGCTCTAAAGAAAATATAAGAAGCGGGGGTATTATCTAGCATACTAAGAGAGTACGAGGTTCAATAAATAGGTTCCCCACAGCACCCCACTAGGAAAAAATCCAAAATTGAGTCTTCTAATATAGACACTAAAAATCTCATGATGGCAAGGGTCAAGTACACACTCCAGTTCACCATAGATGAAGAAGATCAAATACAAGATATGAAGGAGCAAAGGTCCCCCAGTAAAGGAGTGAGAAGGCCCTATGGAATAGCTAGGTAGGAAATATGTGATGTGTCCACTACTACGTTTGACATCCCTCTACCACCAAGCTTGAAGGAAGCCATCATTAATATCAAAAATGGTGTAATAAGGTCAAAATTCAAACTAGTGGACATGATGAAGTCCCACATGGCCTCCCAAGTGCAGGTGGTAGCAGCAGTGGAAAAGGAGGTGGCAATTTTGAAGACCAAGGCTATAAAAGTAGAATTACTACAGCTTAAAGTGTAGCAACTTTAGGTCAAGGTCGATCAATTGAAGTAGATGCCAGATCCCTCTAAGGCCATTACTACATAGTCTAGTGATCACTTTGGTTTTATCAAAGAATTTAAATAGGATATGAAAGAGAAGATACTGGAGAAGATGGAGGATCTTGCATATATATTATAACATTTGTACCACCAGGCACACTGTTGACCTCCTACATGAATGATTACATCAAGCTGACCAAAGAGTGAATGTGATATCTCTTGTATATATCAAATATTCAGGTAGAACTATGTAGAAATCAGTGGAGGGATGGTTACATTGGTGTATGGGTCTATTTGTTTCTTTGCAAAAGAATACTCTAATATTTTGATCTATTTGCAGAACATACCCAATTGGTTCCTTTAGGATCAAAAAGTTATCAACTATGAGAAGGAGGTTGGAGATGAACTGAATTATTATGGTTTCAAATTGGATGAGTTCATCCAAACTCCTGATATCAAGGATTTCATGCACAATAAGATTTAAAACTTTGACTTGGGTCCATATGTGAAATTATCAAATCAATTCACAAATTTGGTACAAATGGTGGATCGCTTATGTATCTTCATCAAAAATACCATGGAGTGGTCCAAATAAAGGGTGAACAAAGTCACGCAAGATCTTAACCTATTAATATTCACCTTAACCTTCCATGACAAAGCATGGGACTACATTGACCAAATTCTACAAGATCTCAAAAGGGAAGAAGTGGGGCCCATCTCATCAAGGAAAGCCCACGAGCAAAGTGTAGTACATATGCCTACCCAAGATAGTAGGAAAGATAATACACAGTCGTAGGCACCATCTATCTAGGTAGAAGAATGTGGGCCACACCCATTTTTTATTTTATCATACTTTTGAATCAAGGCAGCTAGAGGGCTGAGGAGGAAATGATTACAACCCTGCTCGATTGACCAATGCTATATAAGGAGACCACTTCAAGAGCAATTTTTTTTATCAAACATCTGAGAGAAAAACTTAAGTCTAGATATAGCTGTGTTTTAAGGGTAAGTCATATTTCTTATTTTGTGTTAATCCTTGTGTCTCTTACATCATATTTTCTTCTACCATTTATCCAGAGACTGTCCAGGAAGCTTTGTTTGTGGAGATCATTTTCTATGGATGAGCTAGAGTTGGAGACTCTTACATCACTGCAATCAGGATGGAGAGAAGTGATCTCATGTTATGATATTCAAATTGGGGTTTTATTTTAACTGCTATCATATAAAGATCTGAGCATTCTATCGGTCTTCTCATATGTAAATATTTTCATATCAATATAAACTCCAACTTTGTTCCTGGCATTCCTTGTGTGTATGGTTTATGTGTCTTGCTCATTTATGTATTATAGTAATCTAAATGTGTAAATGATGCTTTCTTTTGCTAGTTTAATCATTTCCATTTATTACATCATTTGAATGAATGTGGACGAACTAGTTTCTCTTCACTACTCTTTTCTTGGTTCATAAAATTTAACTTGCTATGACTACCCAATGGACATGGCACCAGTATGGTCTTAATGTGTTTTAAAAATACTTGGTTTAGTCATAAAATAACAAAGAAAACATAATATCATTGAATCTGGTTGAACACGGGTTATCACAATAAATATTTACACTCGTTGTCTGGTTTTTCCTTACCTGACCTGGTCTATCTAGAGACCCATAGGTAATCTATTCCTGGATCAAAGAGGTAGATCCACCAAAGTCTACAATAATCATTATGATTTTTTGGGATTCTTGTGATGTGATAAAGTTTAAGTATGGTAAGCAGGAAATCCCCAAAACAATGATGATGAGTCTATCTACAAGTTTGAAAACTATTGGAGGGTTGTCATCACTAAGTTACCATTTACCTTGCCAATGGATGAGCTAATAAAAATATTCATGAATATTTGTCTAAAACCTATCTCTTGGATGCTTCAACTACAAAGCTATTGTTCATTCAAATAAGCTTTAGCTCAGGCTAGTATCATTTAGGAAATCAAAATCCAAGAGGACATACTTAAGCCTAAAAATAAGGAATGGCAAAATAATATAAAAGTAACTATTTTGGCCAACCAAAATCAACATAGGCTACCCCAGCCAATCAACCCAATCAAGTTAATCAAGTGGTCATGAGCCAGCCAATAATGAATCAACAACAATCCATGCAACAAACACCATAATAAATTGCTTATCATGTGGTACCCTCAACAACTCAAGCCATGCAGAACACAATGCCAACTATGGAAAACCATTCCTGATGATAGTATGTTCAATAAAATCACCAATACACCCCCTTAGATAAGTCATTCTTCCATTTTTCAAAGGTTGTATGACACAAAAAAACTTACTTTGCTCAAAATTATACCTAATTATCCCGCAAAACATAGTAAATATTATCGAGAACATCTATTTTATCCCTATCATAGGCAAAATAGGCATGAATTTAATAATTTCCATGCATTTAAAGACATAGTACAAGACCTTATTGACTTGGTGGCAGTCAATCTTGACAACCCTCTTGCTCAAAAAAATCAAAACCATGGTATATTTCAAACACCACTTCCTCATCACAAGGAGATACAACCAAATGTAGGAGGGGCTAACACCAAAACTCCTAATCAAGTCAATAATGTCCAAAAATACCAAGGGTTTGTAGAGGCCATCCATGTGGTCACTAGAGGTCAAAGAAACAACCAACAAAATGTAATGCAACCACCTAAAGCAATTGTATAACAACCTCCTACATCGCAACCCATTCAAATTTCTCCCAATCCTTCATCACCCATCTGTATCCCTAGCCAATAAAATCCATAAAATCCACCCATCAATCATCCACCATGACCAATTATCTCATTGAGTAGCTAATTAACTACAAGTCTAAATATGGCTTCTGTCAAATTATCAATTTATGAGTTAATTCAACAATCTCCTCCACATTGTCAGGCATTAATGGATATTCTTAAATCCATTAAACTATAATCTCAAGATTATAATGCCTTCAAAAAAAATTTAGGGAGCATCCAAACATGCATTGATCCTTCCATCACTTTCTATGACTTTGAGATTAATCCAATATCATCGTACTTAGTAGACCCTCCATTTCATATTATGGCTCTAATTGAAAAGAAGCCCTTTAAAAGAGTGTTAATTGAGACCGGTTCATCTATCAATATCATCACCACATCCACTCTTCATAATTTAAACCTTCCTCCATCTCATATCACCAAGTCATCATTCACCTTAAAAGCATTCAATGATGCTTTATGTTCCATAGTTGGCACTATTGTTTTACCCATTGAAGTAGGGGTTAATATTGCAGACCATGTGTCACATCTTGGAAGGATCCATGGAATACAATGTACTCCTTGGAAGATCTTGGATGAGGGAAATGAGATGTGTCCCTTCCATATTACATCAATGCTTGAAATATGTTCATGAGGGACAAGTACATTGCATACTAGCAAATGTCGAGCCATTTAAGTATTACAATTTCATTTTGAATCCCTATGATTCCATGCTTCCTTCCACTCACCTTTTCCTTTCACCATCATCCAATCCATATACCCCTTCACCAATTCCCTCATCAAAAGCTCCTACTCTTGAGGATCTCCCTATCACCAATGCCCATCAAGCTTCCACAATCACATCATCTTCATCATTAACTAACATGTGATCATAGTTAGTCCACATCATCAACATCATTGTCATCCACTTCATCATCATCACCCATTCAATAGCCTTTCCAAACCAATCCATCACCATCATCCAATGTTTCACAAGTCGAGTTGATGGATTGTGAGGCATCCCCATCTTCACCACTTCTCGAGCCACCATTTAGCCATGGTTCTCCCATATCTTCCCAAGTCAAATTCCACCTCACTAATCTCGGTATTGGTTAATATGTGGTCCAAGACATCATCTTCATGTCCCTCACCATTTATAAGTCTAAGGATTTTGATCACCCATGTGATCCACCTTTAGCCATAGGAGCAGTATATAACATGGGTTTAAATCCAAATAGCATAATTTTTATATATGAGGGAATTGATTTTTCATCAAATTCAACACCCATAGAAGAAACTAAAGAATCAACACTTGCTAACATTCCAAACATGTCAAGGTTTGCATACTGCTATTTTCACATAGTCAATTGGTAAGATCATGGCCTAGGATTTCATGAACAGGGAGTGCATCAACCTATTGATGTTCCTTATCAAGAAGTGCACGATCATTCAGGTCTAGGTTTACACCCACTTTCCACCATATCTTCTCTTGAACAAGCCCTCCAAAGTCTTAATCTAAATTCAATAGAAGAAACACTCCATCCTAATAATTTTGACGATGAAATCTATGAATAATTTGAACTTATAACGATAATTTTGGATGAATCCAAAGAAGAATCATAACCCATTATTCCCCATACCAAATAATATGAGTTTTATCTCAACATGTTTCCCATCCATAAGCCCATATTTCACTTGCTTATTCTACAAGAACAAGCCACCCCTATCGGTGAGCCACCACCTCTATTCTATTAAGACATTTCATAAGCCAACTTGTAACATATGTACATAACACAAAAACAGTGGTTTTCACCACTACCAAAAAATAAGAATAAAAAAATAAAAAAATCAATAAAAACATGTTTTATTTCTTCAACATTGCATGTGTATATCATTTAGATAAATACATTTATTTGTGTTACTTGTTGTTGTTCAGGTTAATCGAGCTCCTAGTACTAGTTCCTAGGTCCCATCCATTTTGTTCAACCTTTTCCACCTTGACCATAAGTCAACATGAATCCTGTTGATTTATTCACCCCACTTCGTGTAAACCCAAGAGCAGGTAAATTACAGACCAATGCAGCGGAAAAAATTAAATATTAAAATAATCAAACTTTATTAAAACTTCTCCAACCTCAATACATTGTAAATTATGGGAAATATATAATGTAGGATATGGGGAGAAAGTCGACGAGGGGTAGTTGGAGGGATAAGGGAAAGGGAGTTGGAGAGATAAGGAAAAGGAAGGAATAACGGAGGGATAAGGAGGAAATGGAGGGATAAGGAGGGAATATAGGAGGAAAAATAGGGGAGGAGAATAGGATAGGAAAAATTGCCGACAAAGGGTGCCGACAAAAAACTTGCCGACAAACATAGGGATGTTTTCACACTTAGGGCTAGGAAAGGGATTTTTCTAAGCCTCTTTAGGTGAACCCCTGTTCACACTTGCAACATTCTCCCCCTTAAAGTTGAGAGGACTGACTACACAGTCTCTCAGCTTTACAAATTGAGCTTTAGTCATCGCCTTGGTGAAGATGTCCGCAACATTCTCCAAAGTGTGACAATATTGAAGCTCAACAATTTCATGTTCCACCATATCTCTGATGAAGTGGTACTTCATATCAAAATGTTTCGTTCTGCTATGGTGGACAGGATTATATGCCAACTGAATGGCACTGATGTTGTCATAGTAGATTCTGGTCGGACCACTTTGTTGTTCTCCAATCTCTTCTAGTACTTTCCTTAGCCACAAGGCTTGAGTACTTGCATAAGTAACTGCTATATACTCAACTTCTGTTGAAGATAGCGCTACTATTGTCTACTTTTTTGAACTCCAAGTTATTAGTCCTGATCCAAGACTAAAACAGTTTCCTGATGTTGACTTCCCGTCATCAATATTGCTACCCCAATCACTATCATTGAAGCCTACAAGCTTGATAGTGTTACATTTATGGTACTGGATTCCAAAATCCAATGTACCCTTCACATATCTCAAAATTCTTTTAGCTGCTTGCAAATGCAACTCTGAGGGGTTAGACATAAATCTAGAAACAAGAGATACAACATACTGAATATCTGGTCTGGTGTTGGCGAGAAACATCAAACTCCCAACCATGCTTCCGAAAGTGGTCACATCAACTTTTGGTGCTCCATCATCTTTGCTTAATTGGATCCCATGTCCAACTCGGAGTTGCAACTCGGTTTGCAATGCTCCATAGCAAACTTCTTGATCATATCCTTGAGCATACTTATGTTGACAGATGAAGATCCCTGTATCTGATCGATGAACCTCCATTCCAAGGTAGTAGTGCATTAATCCAAGATCCTTCATCTCAAACCGCGTCATCATGGAGTGTTTGAACTCCATATTCATTTTCTCATTACTACCCATAAAAATGAGATCATCCACATACAAACAAACTATGAGGATGTCTTTACCTTGCTTTAGGTAGTAGAGTGTGGGTTCATTTTTGCTCCTGGTGAACCCATAATCTTTGAAGTACCCATCAATGCGTGAGTACCAAGCTCTTGGTGCCTGTTTGAGACCATAGAGTGCCTTCTTCAATCTGTAAACAAGGTGTTCCTTACCTTGTACTTCAAATCCCTGTGGCTGCTCAACATACACTTCTTCTGTCAAGTAACCATTGAGAAATGCACTCTTAACATCCATGTGTTGGACTTTCCATCCTTTGTGTGCATCCTAAGGCAAGAACTGTTTCGATTGTCTCCTCGTCTGCTACAGGAGCAAAAGTCTCTTCATAATCTATTCCATATTTCTGAGTAAAACCCTTTGCCACTAATCTTGCCTTATGCTTCTCAATGCTTCCATCAGCATTAAACTTGGTCTTGAAGATCCATTTACAGCCAACACATTTCTTTCCTTTCGAAAGCTTCACGAGCTCCCAAGTGTCGTTGTTTTTTATAGAGGTTATCTCCTCTTTCATGGCATCTTGCCAAATCTTCTGAGTACATGCCTTCTCATAACTAGAAGGTTCAAGTCGTGCACTAGTTAACAAAGCATAGTTAACTTGATCTCCCCTAGGTTCTTGCTGGGATTCATCATCACCATACAAGTGCATACTTTCTAATCTGTGTAAAACAGATTCCATTTCACTAGCTTGACTCCTAGTATATCTTCTTGAAAAATTTTTATCCAACATCTGAGAGGATGGATGATACTGTAAAGTTCTCTTACCTTTGGATGGAACATCAATGTCCATTGGTGAGGAACTTACTGATCGCTGTGGAGAAGGACTTGGTGAAGAAGTTGAATCAGAAGATGGACTTGGAGGATGTGTGGGCGGAGACTGCTTTCCTTTCTGTGGTAGCTGTGGTTGCACTCGCTGAGCAACTACATCGATGGCTTCAACATCATCGAATATTTGGGGCTTACCCCACTCTCCCCCTTCATCAAAAATCACATCCCTTGAAACCACTATCTTTCGAGTCGTAGGATTGTAGAGTCTATAACCCTTTGTGTTTTCACAGTATCCTACAAAAATGCAAGCCTGACTCTTTGGATCCAACTTCTTTCTCAGCTCATCAAGAATGTGAGCATATGCCAATGAACCAAATACTCTGAAATACTTCACATTTGGTTTCTTACCATACCAGGCTTGGTAAGGTGTCTTCCCTTTCAAACTTGAAGTAGGACTTCTGTTCAAGATGTGAACACTAGTCCTTGTTGCATCTCCCCAATATGCATTACTCAAATGCTTTGTCTGAAGCATTGATCTTGCCATCTCCACAATGGTGCGATTCTTCCTTTCTGCTACACCATTTTGTTGTGGAGTGTAGGCAGTTGTGAACTGCCTCTTGATGCCATGATGTTTACAAAAATTCAAAAACCGATTAGAGGAGTATTCTCCTCCTCTATTTGATCTAAGACATTTTATAGAATATCCACTCTCACTTTCAACTTTTGCTTTAAAATCAACAAAGCATGCAAATGCTTCATCCTTATGCTTCAAAAAATATATCCAACACATTCTTGTGCAATCATCAATGAAAAGTAGGAAGTAAGAGTGATTACCTAGACTCTTGGTCTGCATCGGACCACAGATGTCTGAATGTACCAATTGAAGAGGATAGCTGGCCCTCCATGCTTGTCCATGAGGAAATTTCGATCTGGCATGCTTGCCCAAGGCACACCCTTCACAGACTTCCTTACTGTCTTGAACTTTGGGAAGTCCAGTCACCATTGCTTGTGAAGTTAGCAATTTCAAACTTGCTGAATTCAAGTGACCATATCTCAAGTGCCATAGGACACTTGGATTGGTAATTGCAACATTTGCTAACTTATTTCCTCCTGGCTGGCCAAACTTCAAAGGGAATAATCTATTCTTTGACATTGGCACTTGTGTAATGATTCTATTACTATTGTTCTTGTCAAAAATGGTGCATTTACCCTCATCAAAAATCAACTTATAATTCTTTTCAAGCATTTGACCAACACTTAGAAGATTGTGTTGAAGATGAGGAGTGTAATAGATATCACTTACTTGCTTTATGCCTTCTTTCGTTGGAACCTCCATGGCTCCAATGCCTTCAACTGCCAATGACTTGTCATCTCCCAACCGGATCGTCGGATTTGTATGAGGAGTCTAACTTAGCAAAGAGTTCTTCTTTGCCACTCATGTGATTTGAACACCCAGTGTCCAAAATCCATGTATCATTCATATTTTGCTCTGTCTGGCCATAAGAAAGAAAGAGATTTGAGGACTCTTCCTCTTCTCCAAAATTCCCAAACTGATCGCTCTGGTTGCTGTTGCTTCCTTGCGAAGTCTTTGACCAACAATCTCGAGCATAATGGCCAGGTTTGCCACAATTGTAGCAAACTTGTTTTGATTTGTCTCCTCCTTTTCCTTTGCCAGATTGTTTCCCTCTATATTGTTGTTGTCCTCCTCTATTCTGGTTTCCACCTCTGTTGGATGATCCTCCTCTGTTAGGAGTTCCCCCTCTTTGATTATTCCTGCCTCTGCCTCTTTGTTGACCTCTGCCACGGCCTCTACCTCTTCCTTCATGTGTGGCAAAAGCTTTGTCATCTCCTCCATAGCTGGTGGTAGGAGTTTCCTGTAACCTCTCTTCATGTGAGAGAAGTGAACCAGTTAATGCATCAAAAGACAATGTGGTTAAGTCTTTGGATTCTTCAATAATTATTGCAACAGAATTCCATTTAGGAAGAAGTGTTCTCAACACTTTCTTCACCATCATCTCTGGCTTAATATCCTCCCCTAGTGTGACCATTTTGTCGACTACGGCTTTCACTCGCACGCAGTAATCTCCGACTCTTTCATTCTCTTGCATCTTGAGATTCTCAAAATCTCGTTTCAAAGTTTGCAGTTTTACCTGCTTCACTTGGTCACTACCTCTATAGCTTTCTTTTAGGGCATTCCATGCATCTTGTGCATTTACATATGAGGCTATTCTAGGGAAGATAGTTCTATCTAAGGCAGCATGAATATGATAAAGGGCAAATGAGTTATTTTTCTGGGCTTCCTTTTTAGCCCTTCTATCAGCAGCTGAAAAATCTGCCCATTCAGCAGCAGTAGGTTCTTCATAGCCTTCTTCTACAACATCCCAAAGGCCTTTTCCTATCAACAAGGTCTTCATTTTTATAGACCAGTAATCATAGTCGCTACCATTAAATTCAGGGATTGGTAGACTAGTACTTGCAGCCATTTCAAAAAACAAACTTTGATTTCACTGAAATAAGCAATTACAAAGCAAAGTAATTCTCTTACTGATTGCTTGTTGTGAGACTCCCAATACTGGCTCTAGCTCTAGCTCTGGCTCTGCTCTGGCTCCATTGGCTCTGGCTCCGCTGGCTCTGGCTCTACTAGCTCTGGATTTACTGGCTTTGGCTCTGTTGGCTCTGGCTCCACTTCAATATTGAACCCTTAAACGGGGTTCCAAGGGGCTAAACGGGTGCTCCGAAAGACTTCCCGTCACTTTTCCAGGTTCACAATATGCAAATTTTCAAGCCCCCTTGGGCGAGTTTTAATTGGCCACAAAAAACTCTTCAAGGTTTGCAAATTTTTATAAAGGTTTTTTTTAAATAAATTTAATAACTTTTTATTATTTTTAAATTACCTTTTTAAAAAAAACTTATTTAAAAAAGATAATTTTAAAAAATAATATAAAAATTATTAAATAAATTTTAAAACCTTTAAAAAAAACAATTTAAAATTTTTACCTTTGCCGCGATTTGACCCCGCGACCTCCCTGAGCACGGCGAGCGTGCTTTGCCGCTACACCACGGCGGCCGACTGGAAATAAAATGGGCTTCCGCCCTTTTAACTTTCTCAGCAGCAAAATAATTTAAAAAATATATTTTGTTTCGTGCGCGTAGAGCTGGCGGGATTTGACCCGCGTCCGCCTCCCTGCTGGCGGACAGACGTGGCCGTTAGGCTACGTCCCTCGGACGGCCCAAAGATGAGACGCAGCCAAAAAAATAGGGGGGATGGATATGTTTTTTAAAAAAAAAATTTGCCGTTTTTATCCCACATGCGGTGGGTATTACACGCGCAAGGGTTTATCAACCCGACGGCGCGAATGAACTAATGACTGCCTTCGGGCAGTCACGGGTGCCGTATTTTGCCGCCAATTGGACAAATCACAATCTGCCATGTCTGCACACGTTGACCAATGCCGCTCTGCCACGTGGCATAATTTTAACTAGATGCACCGCCACGTCAGCCAATCACACTTTGCCACATCAGCCTCGATCCGCGTGCTGCTGCGTCCACTACCTCGATCTACGTGCCGCCCAGTCAGCACCTCAAACTCTATGACACTGCCACGTCTTCTCCACTACCGCCATGTGTCGCGTCCTCGTGCCGCCACGTGTCACTTCCAATCACCTCGAGATCCGTGTCGCTACCAAGTGTCGCCTCGAGATCTGTGCCCGAATTGCCTCGGGATCCGCCTCAGGATCCGAGCCTACTGATGACCTCTATCCGTGCACCTAACACCTACCTCGGGATGCATGCTCGCCTGGCCTGGCCTTGCCTCAGGAATAGTGCCCGAATGACTATCGGATTTTGCCTCGAAAACTGTGTCCGGGCTGACTGGCTCTGATACCAGTGTAAACCCGAGAGCAGGTAAATTACAGACCAATGCAGCGAAAAAAATTAAATATTAAAATAATCAAACTTTATTAAAACTTCTCCAACCTCAATACATTGTAAATTATGGGAAATATATAATGTAGGATATGGGAGAAAGTCGGCGAGGGGTAGTTGGAGGGATAAGGAAAAGGGAGTTGGAGAGATAAGGAAAAGGAAGGAATAATGGAGGGATAAGGAGGGAATATAGGAGGAAAAATAGGGGAGGAGAATAGGATAAGAAAAATTGCCGACAAAGGGTGCCGACAAAAAACTTGCCGACAAACATAGGGATGTTTTCACACTTAGGGCTAGTAAAGGGTTTTTTCTAAGCCTCTTTAGGTGAATCCTTGTTCACACTTGCAACACTTCGTAATCCATATGATCCAACTAAGTCAATTACAATTGACATAAGTCTAATTGATATGGATTGGATTTCCTTATCTCCATACTTTTTTGAATTCTTCTTATTCGAGGAATTGTTAAGGGCTTCCACCAGCTACATTCCTCTATCCCCTTCATCTTCACCTTCACCATCACCTTTGGATCCTGAGGTTTTCTAGGAAGAAATAGATGAGTATAAGCTAGAAGAGTTTGATGATATCTTAGATGATATTCATTTGATCCCTACACCCCATCATCTTGAGGAAGGATTCCACATGTCCATTGAAGATACCATCAATGTGGACCTTAGTCTAGACAAAGACAATCCCCAAATTGTCAATCTTGGCAAAATTTTATGATCTGACAAACAATAGCAATTAATTTATCTCCTCAAGAGGAATAAGGGTATATTTGCATGGTCCTATAAGGACATGTCTGGTCTTGACCCTAGTTTGGTTGTCCATAATATCACCTTACAACCTGATGCTAAGCCGATCAAACAAAAACTTAGGAAAATGCATCCTACCGTGGACCTCTTGGTAAAAATAGAGCTTCAAAAACTCTTAGACATGAACTTCATAGTTCCTATTGATTATCTTGAGTGGGTTTCAAACATGGTAATCATTCAAAAACCTAATGGAGCGATACGCGTTTGCACTGAATTTCAAGATCTTAACAAAGCATGTCCTAAGGATGACTTTCCTCTTCCAAACATTGATACTCTTGTTGACACCTACACTGGTCATGAAATGTTTTCATTCATGGATGGTTTTTTAGGATACAACCAAATTCAAATAAATCTTGATGACCAACACAAAACAACATTCACCACACCTTGGGGAAATTTTTGTTACAAGATGATGTCCTTTGGCCTTAAAAATGTAGGCACCACATATCAACGTGCCATGACATACATATTCCACAACTACATGCATAATATTATCAAAGACTATGTGGATGATCTCTTGGCTAAATCCAAAACTTGACAAGAGCACATTGGTGTATTGGAGAAAGTTTTTGACCAACTTCTAGAGCATAATGTAAGGTTGAACCCCAAGAAATGTGTCTTTGGTGTTATCTCGGGAAAACTTCTAGGATTCATTATCTCCAAAAGAGGCATTGAGGTGGACCCTAACAATGTCAAGGTCATCATGGAGTTGTCTCCCCCAACTAACTTAAAGGAATTGCATAGTTTACAAGGAAATATCCAATCAATCCATCATTTTATTGTGTAACTTTCTAACAAATATAGGCCATTCAATCACCTACTACAAAAGGGGGTGTCATTTTCTTGGATAGATGAATGTCAAAAATCCTTCGATGACATTAAGAAATACCTATATTCTTTGCCAGTATTAGCTCCTCCTCGTTCAGTGGTCCCATTTTATCTTTATATCTAAATAATAAAATTTAAATTAGGGACAATTCTTGCACAAAATAATGAACAAAATCGAGATCAATTTGCCTATTACATTAGTCAAACATTGGTAAGATATGAAACTATATACGCTTATGTAGAAAAACTATATTTAGCAGTGGTTTTTGCTACTAATAAACTTCAATACAACATGCTTAGCCACACAACTTATGTCATAGCTAGAAAAAATCCTCAACATTATATGATATCTCACACTTACAATAACACCTGCACCGCTAAGTGGATAATGCTCCTTACTATATTTGACATGGAATTCATTAGAAAAAAATCCATTAAAGATCAGGTAATAGTTGATCAACTCGTGGAAGCTCCACTACCTAGTGATCATCCTTTGATTATTGAGCTCCTAGATGATTCGGTATTTGCTATCACTGAGCAAGAAGAAGATGTCATTCTAGAGGAAGATATCGATATCACACTATTATTTGATGGCTCTAAGTGCATAAAAGGTCAAGATGTTGGAGTCGTGTTTCATACACCCCAAGGGGTACCTATACCTTTATCATTCAAACTTGATTTTGAATGCACAAAAAACACTGTAGAGTATAAAGCCTTAATAACAGATCTTTAATAAACCATAGCTATGAGCATTAAATGTATTAGGATATTTTTTTATTCTCAAATTGTTGTCAAAAAAATCAACGGAGAATACCAATGCAAAGAACCTACCATTAAGCTTTATCACAAAGTAGAAATGAAATTGCTCTCTAAGTTTGATTGGTATGAAATTAATAGTTTACCATGTTTGACTAATAGATTCATAGATGAAATGGTCTCCCTTGGATCATTGATTCTAAAAGACTCATTTGGAGAGGTAAAAACCCTTATAATTTCAATAGTCTCTAAATCTACAATTATTCATGCCGAGTCTAAATACATATGAGCCTTGGTCAAGCCAAATACTAGCCTTTCTCAAGTTTGAAACACTCCCATCTGACATGTCTCGGACTGCTAAACACACTTTCAAGCAAAAGGTAGCTCATTTCATTCTCTTATGGGACGTGTTGTATAAACGTGGTTATGATGGAGTCCTCCTCCATTGTATCGAGTCTAATGAGGCACAAAGAGCCATAGCTAAATCCCATGATGTACTTGTGATGGTCATTTTAGTGGAATGGCCATTACAAACTATATTTTGTGCATGGTTTATTATTGGCCCATAATGGAATGTGATTGTTGCACATATGTTAAACATTACAAAAAGTGTTAAGAGCATGCTAATTTAACTCACGTACCATTTAAAGCTTTATAGCCTATTCAAATCCTTTGGCCCTTCTCATAATGGGGTCTATATATAATTGGTAAAATTTCACCTCCTTCCTTGGGACAACATACATTCATCATCACAACTACCGAATACTTCACAAAGTGGGTTGAGGCAATTCCTCTAATCAATACGATAGGAATTCAAATTGTGGAGTTTATACTTCACCATATCATTTGCCATTTTGGTATACCCTCAAAAATCATTTCAGACAATGGCAAGTATTTCAAGAACAAGTATGTTTGAGCACTTTGCGAGAAATATAGAATCCAACATAGTTTCTCAACTCCTTATTACCCACAAGAAAATGGACAAGCTGAAGCTTCAAATAAGACCTTAATTGCTATTCTCAAAACAATTGTCAAATAAAATCATAGATATTGGCATACATAAATTCCTTGGCATTAGGGGATTATCAAACAAGTATTTGCATGCCTATAGGGGCAACACCATTTTCATTGGTCCATGGAGCCAAAGCAATCATTCCTATCAAGCTTGAGATCCACTCCTTGCGAATTTCTTTGCAAGAATTCATAGATGATGAAACTGCTAGATAAGCACATCTTGACCAAATCACACTTCTTGATAAAAGGTAGGTCAATGCTTTAGAGCATTTACAAGTTTATCAAGACTGCCTCAAACGTGCTTAAAATACCAAATTCCATCTATGTGAATTCCAAGTAGGAGATCTTGTCCTTAAATATAAACAAGAAAACACCAATACATTACCGCATCTTCGTGATAAATTCATGGCTAATTGGGTAGGTCCATCCATTGTTACGCAAAGAGTGGGTAATGGTACTTATAGGCTTACCAATCCAGAGGAAGGGGAAAAACCCAAACCACTTAATGTTATACACTTGAGATAATTATATGCATGAATTGATTTCTATATATGTATATATATATACATGACTAATACACAAAAATATTTGCATACATTTCATTCACAAAATTGCATTTCCTTTGCATATACACTTCATTTCACAAACAATGCATTAGCACACATTTCATAGAGCATTTCACAAACATTGCATTCGCACACATTTCATTTTGCATTGCATTCACATCCACATTTCACATGTCATATTAGGGATCATTTATTAAGTTCAAGGTCTTAATTGGTCCAACAAAAGTCATGTTGCTTTAATAAAGGGCACCTTCACAATATCATCCACACAATTCCACTAGGTCAAATTGCCATTCATACAAACCACATGTTCAGAAAAATTCTAGGTGTTTTCGGTCACTCAACCATTCCTAGTGTTTTAATAAAACTCCAAAATACATGTCGAGTTCTTTTTATGACCATTACACATCTTCACTAAGAAAATATTGAGTTTTGAGAATTAACTCCAAAACATTATTGAACCAAACACAATTTCACATCTTAAAAACATCTTGTGTCAAAGAGGGATAACAACATATTTGGATTGAACCTCAAAGTAAAAAAGGTCATCCTTGCTATTCCCATCATGCAACATAGTCCATAAGAATAGTGGTTTATTTATACCACTATCACAATTGCTTACAAATTCAAAATATAGAGTAGTAAGGATAGGGTACAATTCTTATCACACTTAGGTTGAGAATTTGATTCCCCAAAGCTCTAAATATTTTACATCACACACCATTGATCATTGGGTTGTAAGGATCGTACTACATTTTCAATCATACGATTAAGTAGTCATCCTAAAAATTTAAGAGATAAAAAAAACAAATCATGGACTATGGAGTTAGCCTCCACTAGAACTATAGATGCTTGACTAGCAATGGAGTATGCTCATGTATGGTGACACGTCTCTTTCAAAGAGACCTCTGACTGCACACAAGGACAAGCTAGCTTAGTGGTCTCATCCATAATAGATCACACCCAATTTACTCAAGATGAGTTATGAACTCACTTGCACACACATTGGTTCTTGATTACCTCGAGTCATTACCATACTCCTAATTCGATAAATGAATTCACTGCACACACATTTTGTCCTATAAGGATTAGGCTATTTTAGTGAGTTTTTTTGATACCACTATTACGTACGAGTATCTGTAAAACAATCAGTTTTCCATATCAACATACATATCTTCTTCCATATCAACATCCATATCTTCTTCCATATCAACTCCCATATCTTCTTCCATGTCAACATCCATGTCAGTTCATGAGTATTTCATTTAACATGCCACCAAGTCTAGTACCCTTGATTAAACAAAAATTCTAAACAAGGCCAATAAATATCTAAACTATAAATTATCATTAGCACATTTTACTTCCATGCCTTGCACTAATCATCCATAACATATCATATGCATTTATCATCCATATAAACATGCATTTCACAAAATCATCCCACAAAAAGCATTGCACAAACACATATAACACAAAAGATAAAAGCCATGTATATATGTATAAATATCACATGTACAATGAATGTCAATAGGCTACATACAATGGAGCACCAAGGCTCATATACAAAAAGTGCATCTAAGCACTAATCTATGTCCTCCAAGAGGACCTCTATGACCTATGAGGAGTCCTAGACCTAAAGCTATGCCTAGATTGGCTATGCCTAGCACCATTAGATACAGATGAGGTTGGAGGATCTGGAAGTGGAATATGATGTTCCATCAACCTATCCTCCAATTCCTTAATATATCTATGCTAATATCAAAGATGTGTTATGTCTACATTATATCTATGCTCCCTCTCTAGTACTTATGCCTAGAGCCTCATGATCCTCGCATCCCACTCTACCACCTAATGCTCCAACTGCACCCAATACTTGCTCTGATCTAGAGGCCCATATATCCCTCAATCTTGAGAGCCTACATAGCCACACCCTTAGTCCTCCTCCTTTGACCATTTTATCGAAGGTATCGCTACCACTTGGGGCCTCTTGGATCCCCTCACCACTAACCTCCTCACCATACCCATCAGCTGCTACTCAAGGTAGTGCCCATGGTGGCTATGCATAAAACCATACCTCATACTTCGTGGTAGTCCCTGCATCACCCACATTTAGAATATTTACCTCCTCATCATCGTCATAGGCCACCCTCCATGGATATGTACATGGTAGCCCTATCTCCTCTTGATACCTCCTATACCGTACTAGCACATTTGGGACCTCCTACCTCAAGCCTAACTATAGAAGTACTCATGAGAACTAAAAGTACTCATCCTCACTCTGATATCATCCAACCACCCACCTAGATTGATGCACTCATCGCAAGTGCTCTCCATACCTAGACCACCTGCAAGTCTACCATGGCCTCCATATCACTTGGAAAAATATCAATCCATCCCATAGATACCAATACCACTGACTAATTCATATCATTAAACTTAGTTGTACCTCCTCAGCCATCACCCATCTCCTAGCATATGGCTACTCCCTACCCAAGCCTACTATCAGTAAGCCCTCCAGTCAATCCACACTAAAGTGCTCCCATCCCAAACACTGTAGAAATAATATGCATCCCAATCCCTTCCTCCCCTACCTCATCACCTCATATAGCTATTGGTACACCTACGCCAACAAGGTAGGAGCCCTTGCATACACCTATCACCTAGTGAGCATACCGGTCACTACCCCTATTAGGTTCCAAGGGAAACTACACCCAGTGTTTTTCAGGGCCATGATGTTGGCCAACATGAAAATTACCAAGGAATGGAGGGCATCCAACTCCTTGTCCACATACATGGACAAATAGGGTATACCTCCACTCTCCACCCTCACACTCTTCCAACCATCACCAAACATCTTCATCATATCTGTCTTTCAAACATGTCCAACCTCATCTTGGATCCCCTCCACTAGCATCTTGAGGATGTGATATACATACTCCAAGGTCATGGTAACCTCTCCTATAGGGATCTAAAATGTCCCCCTATCCACATCCCAAGTATCCGCTAAGGAAGATAGGTACCCCTTATCCATCTGCACCACATCAATCCAGGATACCTCCACTAGCCTCACTATCTCTAGCAGCAACCACTCCTCATCCAATACCACCTTCCTCATCCAAAGAATGTACGATGAGAACCAGTGCTGAGACTCCAAAATCCTAAGTTGTAGCACAACACAAAACACTTTTCATTTATCATTTAAAAAATAAATCACAAAAATACAAAAAAAATTCATAATACACAAACAAGGGTATTACCTCAATAGCCCACACTCCAAACATAGCCCTGGCCTCTGCACCCACTCTCGTTGCGACAATAGCTTCCATGCCTAAGTCACTTCCCCTCAATTCATTCCACACTCCCAGACATAGCTTCACAAATTCTCAAACACACAAATAAGCTTGGTTTCTCGTCCTGGAAGTGCACTAGGGCATTTGCAAAGTGCCCAAACACCGACAGGTGTTTCTTCAACCAAAAGTGCCAAGGGGTATTTGGCGTCAAATTTGAAAATAGATAAATTTTCACAAAATAATGGCTTATCCCCTCAAAATCACTCCAAATTGCATCCAAGCATCTATTCCATCATTTCATCAGGCTTTGTAAAGATTCTAGCTAATTTGGATGCATAATTTTCATTTGCAACCACAAATTGCAAATTTACATAACAAGTTACAAAAGCACTCCAAAATGGTCCAAATATTCACAAAACAACCATAATTATTAATCTCATCATTTATACATCATCATTAACATCATTCCATATCATAATTTGCACATTTTCCAAGTGCAAACCAACACTAAAGTGAATCTCGTATATAGTGGATTTTTCTATATACTTGGTGATTGCAACGATTTGCATCCATGCAATTTGGTAAGATGAATAGCCTACCATAAGAACACTTGGTCATTTTCATCATCCCATATCTCATTGTTTGAAACCACAATCATATTTGGTAGTTCACATTTTACATGAAATCTTGCCAAGAATAACTTGCATAAAAGCTGTCATTGATGGCCTAGTTCGTGGGGCTTAAAAAATGGATAAAATAAAATTTTAGCATTACACATTTCCTTGAAATTCAATAGGACAACTAGCTTTAGCTAGGTTTATTGGTTTCGATCATAAGAATTATCTGATAGTCACTAGTTGGCCCTCTGAAGTTGACTATTTTTTTTCTCTTTGCATTTTCATCTTTGCATATCAATGACATCGGAAGGCATATTATTCAAAAGCATAAAATCACCCCAAATTTGGGGCAACCACATCTGGTTCTAAATTTTCCCACAATGGGATACATCTTACATGATCATGGCATCTACAATTGGCAAAACCTTTTCATATGTTGGGGCAAAAATAAACACATATTGCATCACATCTATCATAAATCCCCTCATTTTTTAGGGCAAAATTGTTAGTCTTACAATGGCACTGAGAGGGGGGGTGAATCAGTGTGGTACTTTAATCATGAATTTACAGCTCTTAAAATAGCAACAATTAAAAACTTATAAATAGATACAACAAGTATAGCAAGAGAACATCACACAACACAAGATTTTAACGAGGTTCACCAATTTGGCTACTCCTCAAGAATGACTTCTTGGACTACCATCCAAATCTAGCCTTTGCAAAGCACCAACTTTACAAACAGTTTACCAACTTCCACTGGAAGGAGCATCAACCCCTGATTTATCTGTACCAACAGAAAGGAGCAACAACCCCTGATTTACCAGCACCTACTGGAAGGAGCACCAACCCTTGATGCCAGACTGCAACCTGGACTTCAATTTTGAATCTATAAGTTTGATGATAAAATACCTTTGCTTTTACAAGACCCTAACTGGTCTGCTTCACCTTTGCATTCTCTGCACACTCTGCTCTCTCTGCGTAATCACTTCACACAATCTGTTGCTTCACTATCGAGCTTCACGATCATCTTCTCCCTTTTGTGCACTCTGCTTCCTTTGCAAATTTCACACTTAGCATGATTCGACTTCTTTGCTCACTTTGTGCACTTCGCCATCATCTCGCCGCTTCTGTGCTTTCTGCGCTCTTACGACCACATTTCCCGCTTCGACACTTATTCGACGATATCTTCGACAACTCTCAATTCTCCAAATAGCCCTACTTTTATAACAACATTTTCATGATGAAAAACTCTAATCTTAGTCGGCTATAACCCTAATCTTAGTCGACTACAAACCCTAATCTTCATTGACTGTAAACCCTAATCTTTGTCGGCTAACATCGGTCTTCATCGGCTTCAACTGCCTCTGTAACTCTTCTGTTGTTGTTGCCATGAAAACATAACATGTCGCGATATCGCGACACTTTCACCTCCATATGCTTTCTCTTAGCTTTGGCCCGTAAGAATACAACATGTAGCGATATCGCTACACTTTTTCTTTCGTACTCTCCTTCTTTACTTTTGTCACAAAATCGTGACACTTCTGCCTTCTTACTTTCTCTCTCCTCATTTAGTCGTGAAAATGTGACATGTCACGATATCGCGACACTTTTTCTCCTTGCACTTTCTCTTTGCCTTCGGGTCGCGAAAACCCGACATGTCACGATATCGTGACACTTTTTCTCCTTGGCTCTTTCTCTTGTCATATGTCACGAAATCATGACACTTTTTCTCTCTCCTCTTTCTCTTCGCTTTGGACCACGATAACATGTCATGAAATCGTGACACCTTTTTCTCTCTCCTCTTTCTCTTCGCTTTGGACCATGAAAATGAAACATGTCACGAAATCGTGACACATTTTTCTCTCTCCTCTTTCTCTTCGCTTTGGACCACAAAAATGAAACATGTCACGAAATCGTGACACCTTTTTCTCTCTCCTCATTCTCTTCGCTTTGGACCACGAAAATGAAACATGTCACGAAATCGTGACACCTTTTTCTCTCTCCTACAACATGTCATGAAATCGTGACACTTTTTCATCCGTACAACCTTCCTTGCAATATGTCACGAAATCGTGACACTTTTTCATCCGTACAACCTTCCTTGCAATATGTCATGAAATCGTGACACTTTTTCGTCCGTACAACCTTCCTTGCAATATGTCATGAAATCGTGACACTTTTTTGTCCGTACAACCTTCCTTGCAATATGTCACGAAATCATGACACTTTTTCTACTTGCCTTTCTTTCTTCCAACATGTCATGAAATCGTGACAGTTTTGCTTGCTTCTCAACATGTCACGATATCACGACAGTTTTTCTTTCTTGCCAACTTGTCACGATATCGCGACAATTTTTCTTTCTTCTTCTCTCTTTTCCAACATGTCATGAAATCGTGACAGTTTTTCTTTCTTCTTCTCTCTCTTCCAACATGTCATGAAATCATGACAGTTTTTCTTTCTTCTTCTCTCTCTTCCAACATGTCATGAAATCATGACAGTTTTTCTTTCTTCTTTTCTCTCTTCTAACATGTCATGAAATCATGACAGTTTTTCTTTCTTCTTCTCTCTCTTCTAACATGTCACGAAATCGTGACAGTTTTTCTTTCTTTTTCTCTCTCTTCCAACATGTCGCGAAATCGTGATAGTTTTTCTTTCTTCTTCTCTCTCTTCTAACATGTCATGAAATCACGACAGTTTTTCTTGCCTGTTGTATATGTCATGATATCGTGACACTTTTCTTACTTGTCTTTTTCTTTGACCTTTTGCAAGTGGTCCACTTCGGTCTTCTTGGAGAATCACTGTACATACTCTGAGTAACCTTTGAACTCTTGTTTTCTGCATCTGACTAGCTTTTGAACTTCCTGTCCACTGCATCAACAGATCTGTCTGACTGTGTTGACAACAATGACAATACTGTTTGCTGCACCTTGCTCAACAATCTCCCCCTTTGGAATTGTTGGCAACACATGTGCAATGTTCCTGTAATTCTTCTCCCCCTTTGACAATAATACCAAAGGGCTACTACAGACTCCCCCTGAGTCCATGCACAACATTCTTAGCCAAAATTTATTATATTTAGCAAAAATCATGAACATGAGCAAAAATATAAACAAATATTGAAATGCTCCCCTTGAGAATGTGATCCCTATAGCTAGTCAATTCTTGGGAAACATGACCACTCCACAATCTGTTGTTGGAATGAAAATCCAACTTAACCTCACTTTCTACAACTTTCTCCTACGTACAACATGTTGTCGCTGTAATATATTCTGCCTCTGTTGTGGATAAGGAAACTGACTCTTGTTTCTTACTGTTCTACGTGACCAATCTATCCCCAAGATAGAATGCACCTCCACTGGTACTCTTTCTGTCATCTACACATCCTGCCCAATCTGCATCTTTTGGATACCATAACCCATACTCCATAGTACCCTTGTGATATTATAGAAGACTCTTTCTCTCTGTTGCACTGACTGGTGGACCTCTTCTTCACTTGAAGAATCCTCACTCAGGTCTATCTTCAACTGTGTTGGCTGCTAGATTTCTATCCATTGAGACTCTATCCTCTGTACTCTGTCACCTCCAAAGCTCTGTCAATAGGCTCACTAAGAACCTGCTCAATAGGCTCACATAGAACCTGCTTAACAAGCTCACATAGAACTTGTCCAATGTTGAATAACTAGCTCATTCAAGAACCTGCCCAAATCTGCTCCACCAAGCTCTCTAAAAACTTGTTCGAATCTTCTCTAGCAATCTGTCCTAGCATTGTCCTCAAATATTTCCAAAAGGCCTTCTTCAAAGGCTCAATCAATCATGCTCAAGTAGTACTCAAAATGAACTCAACAATGAATGACAGTCTCAAATCAAATCCACTTCATAGAAGCATAAAGAGAATTGTTAGAGACTTAATATCTTCTATTCTCAAATCTCAATCTCAACTCAAATCAAGGAAAGTTTATTTTATGGAACTTGAACACCCACATGCATCCAATCACTTGACTAGGCTCAATCAACTCTACTCAACCAATCACCTCAATGAACAACTCTTTATCACAAACCCTAGTCGAAGCATGTATCAACCAACTCAAAATGTTTTTCTCTAACTCAAGTTCAAGTTCTTTGCACAACCAATGGGCTTCAACAACAATGCTTATAAAATATTCTTCACATAACAATGATACTCATGTTCTTATCAAACCCTCACTCAGGTTTTTCACACAACTAATGGCTTCAACAACAATGCTTATAAAATAAGGTTTAATAACAACTCTCAAACCAGGAAAACCTTGAAGCATTAAACCAATCACTTTCAAAAAAGAAACCACAATCAATCCTTTTTACTCCTATCACATGAGTCTCCTTGGGATTAGCCCGAAATCGTGCTACCATGCATACTATGCTCGGGATGCCTGTTTCAAGCCATATATCTTCAACTTACAAACCAAGTGGGGATCATCACCAAGCTGGGAACCATCTGGCTGCTCAATATAAACCTCTTCTTCAAGCTTCCCATTCAAAAATGCTAATTTCACATCTGTCAACAAAATTGACAAGTGACTCACACTTGTACCAACTTTTGTCCAACACTGTACCAACACTACAATTTTACTATCAACTCTGTGCAAGCATCAAACACAGTACCACAACACCAACCAAATCCCTTTTTACATTTTCAGCTTGGTCTATGTTTTCTACAGTCACCGCTGGTCACACCTTACTTTCAACTATTCGAATCAGAAAACAATATTTTGTTAACCACTTCACGGCCAACTATAGTGCACCTTACTCAAACTCATACTTCTGGACCTCGGATAGGTATGATTCACAAAGCAAAGTTGCTCATCTTGATGAGCTAAACATGAATCAATGATCAAACTTCAATATTTTTCACCACAATGTCATAATAGATCTAACAATCTTCACATCAATGTGTAGTTCAAATACCCATTGCTTTTATCGAAATACATATATACGGCTAGAGCAACAATCTTTTACTAACCAACTTATCTGAACTGTTATAATCCTTAACTTTGGATAGTGGTAGTAAGAATCATCACCAGAACAACAATGACATATAGCAATACTACCAATAATGACAACTCTCAATTTAATCACCACCCTTTACGGCACTTCCACAAACTACATGAATTGAAAACATACTTTGACAACTATACGACAACTTCCCTAACTACTTGCCTTTCATCCTCGTATACTCAAATAAATACATAGGAGCATTAAAATGAAACTTTCAAGATTGCTCCCCCTGAGGATGTGCTACCTGGAGTTGCTTAGTGCAATAGAGGAGTAGTCTCCTTCAGTCCAAGGAGACATGATTTCCTTTCTTCTATCTTTCTCCAAACTTTCTTGAACTCGGGCTTGGATTTTTCAGTTGCATCCCTGTTTTGCACCTTTTCGTGAACTCGAACATTTCTCTTGTGTGGTTGTCTCTTGTGCATCCTTGATGAATGATTATTTTCCTATCTGTGTTGCGTTCTTTGCATCTGGTGAAATCTACTATTTTGCCTTAGATAAGATACAAAAGTGCTTGGACAAAACCTTGCTATGTGCCCATGACCATTACATTGAAAACATTGTACATAGTGTTCACTCAAAAATGCAGATGTATTTCTACCATCATAACTCTTTGATTTATTATTCAATCCACAATAAGTTGCCTTGTGACCATACTGGTTGCATCTGAAACAATAGCCATTAAAAGTATTATTATGAATAGAGTGAGAGTGATAGAACCTCTTTTGTTGTGGCTGCTTTGTTGTAGATCTCCTTTGATATTTTCTTCCTTTTGAAGATTCAGCTTCAAACTTTTCTTGCTTCGATCCTTCAACAGTGAACTTCTTCTCTGTAGAGTTGGAAGATGAAGGTTGTTCAACTTCATATCCAAGACCATGCTTATCCGTGGAGCTTCTTTGTTGGCTTATCATTTTATCTAGCAACTCTGTGCTCTTCTCGAATTTGAGATTTGTATTGGCCTCTTCTAGTTGTTTCTTCAATAAAACAATCTCTTCCTCTTGTTTGAAGCAACCAATCTCTTTCTCATTGATCTGTGACCTGAGAGTTTCTTCAATCCTTTTGAATTCTTCTACCTGTACTTTCAACCTGGTTATTATTTCATTTGCATCATCAAGATTTCTTGAGATTTCCTTATTCCTTTTTCTTTCTATCTTCAATTCATCCAGAGCTGCAATTAGTTCCTCTTTCAAATTTATTTCTGCATCAATTTCTTCTTCATCACATTTTTGTTCTTTTTCTATTTCTCTTTTAGAATCATCCTCTAGGACTTCATTAACTTTCAGCATATATACCTCTATGTTCTCATCGTTATTCAACTTTAAAGCTTCGACCTGAGCTTGATGTGTTTGTAACTTGACATCCTTGATCTCATCATCTCCTTCATGAGTACTCCTCAGTTTGTCCCATATTTCTTTTGCCATTTTACAACTCTTGACCTTTACCAGTTCACTGTCTACTAATCCGCACCTGATAGCATTCCTTGCTTTTGAGTCATTTTCAAATAGATTCTTATCGACAACATCGGTTGGAGGAGTGATGGGTATTGTGTATTCATTGATTACTGAATCCCAGATGTAGTATCCCAAAGCACAAAGATATGCCTGCATCCTGATTCTCCAGGTCGTGTAATTGGTTCCATCAAACAAAGGTGCTTTGTTTGATAAAAAACCTTCAACCTCTTCTGGTTCAATTTTCTCTTCCATAGGAACTAAAACTGACTGAGATGCCCTTTTGGAGGAAGATCTATTCTTCTTACCCATTGCGTACTAATCCAAGATCAACCCTAGCTGATTTAGCCTGATAAGGGAACTTGGCTCTGATACCAATTGTTAGTCTTACAATGGCACTGAGAGGGGGGGGTGAATCAGTGTGGTACTTTAATCATGAATTTATAGCTCTTAAAATAGCAACAATTAAAAACTTATAAATAGATATAGCAAGTACAACAAGAGAACATCACACAACACAAGATTTTAATGAGGTTCACCAATTTGGCTACTCCTCAAGAATGACTACTTGGACTACCATCCAAATCTAGCCTTTGCAAAGCACCAACTTTACAAATAGTTTACCAACTTCCACTGGAAGGAGCATCAACCCCTGATTTATCTGTACCAATAGAAAGGAGCAACAACCCTTGATTTACTAGCACCTACTGGAAGGAGCACCAACCCCTGATGCCAGACTACAACCTGGACTTCAATTTTGAATCTATAAGTTTGATGATAAAATACCTTTGCTTTTACAAGACCCTAACTGGTCTACTTCACCTTTGCATTCTCTATGCACTCTGCTCTCTCTGTGCAATCACTTCACATAATCTATTGCTTCACTGTCAAGCTTCACGATCGTCTTCTCCCTTTTGCGCACTCTGCTTCCTTTACGAATTTCACACTTAGCACGATTCGACTTCTTTGCTCACTTTGTGCACTTCGCCATCATCTCACCACTTTTGCGCTTTCTGTGCTCTTACGACCACATTTCTCGCTTCGACACTTATTCGACGATATCTTCGACAACTCTCAATTCTCCAAAAACCCTCCTTTTATAACAATATTTTCATGATGAAAAACTCTAATCTTAGTCAGTTGTAACCCTAATCTTAGTCGATTGCAAACCCTAATCTTCGTCGGCTACAAACCCTAATCTTCGTCGGCTAACATCGGTCTTCGTCGGCTTCAACTGCCTCTGTAACTCTTCTATTGTTGTTGCCACGAAAACACAACATGTCATGATATCGTGACACTTTCACCTCCGTACGCTTTCTCTTAGCTTTGGCTCGTGAGAATACAACATGTAGCGATATCGCTACACTTTTTCTTCCGTACTCTCCTTTACTTTTGTCATGAAATCGTGACACTTTTACCTTCTTACTTTCTTTCTCCTCCTTTAGTCTCGAAAATGTGACATGTCACGATATCATGACACTTTTTCCTCCTTGCGCTTTCTCTTTGCCTTCGGGTCGCGAAAACCTGACATGTCGCGATATCACGACACTTTTTCTCCTTGCGCTTTCTCTTTGCCTTCGGGTCATGAAAACCTGACATGTCACGATATCGTGACACTTTTTCTCCTTGGCTCTTTCTCTTGTCATATGTCTCGATATCGCGACACTTTTTCTCTCTCCTCTTTCTCTTCGCTTGGACAAATAAAATGTCATGAAATCGTGACACCTTTTTCTCTCTCCTCTTTCTCTTCGCTTTGGACCACAAAATGAAACATGTCATGAAATCGTGACACCTTTTTCTCTCTCCTCTTTCTCTTCGCTTTGGACCGTGAAAATGAAACATGTCATGAAATCGTGACACCTTTTTCTCTCTCCTCATTCTCTTCGCTTTGGACCGCGAAAATGAAACATGTCATGAAATCGCGACACCTTTTTCTCTCTCCTGCAACATGTCACGAAATCGTGACACTTTTTCATCCGTACAACCTTCCTTGCAATATGTCACGAAATCGCGACACTTTTTCGTTCGTACAACCTTCCTTGCAATATGTCACGAAATCGTGACACTTTTTCGTCCGTACAACCTTCCTTGCAATATGTCGTGAAATCACGACACTTTTTCTACTTGCCTTTCTTTCTTCCAACATGTCACGAAATCGTGACAGTTTTGCTTGCTTCTCAACATGTCGCGATATCGTGACAGTTTTTCTTTCTTGCCAACTTGTCGTGATATCGCGACAGTTTTTCTTTCTTCTTCTCTCTTTTCCAACATGTCACGAAATCGCGACAGTTTTTCTTTCTTCTTCTCTCTCTTCCAACATGTCATGAAATCGTGACAGTTTTTCTTTCTTCTTCTCTCTCTTCCAACATGTCATGAAATCATGACAGTTTTTCTTTCTTCTTTTCTCTCTTCTAACATGTCACGAAATCGCGACAGTTTTTCTTTCTTCTTCTCTCTCTTCTAACATGTCGCGAAATCGTGACAGTTTTTCTTTCTTTTTCTCTCTCTTCCAACATGTCGCGAAATCACGACAATTTTTCTTTCTTCTTCTCTCTCTTCTAACATGTCACGAAATCATGACAGTTTTTCTTGCCTACTGTATATGTCGCGATATCGCGACACTTTTCTTACTTGTCTTTTTCTTTGACCTTTTGCAAGTGGTCCACTTCGGTCTTCTTGGAGAATCACTGTACATACTCTGAGTAACCTTTGAACTCTTGTTTTCTGCATCTGACTAGCTTTTGAACTTCCTGTCCACTGCATCAACAGATCTGTCTGACTGTGTTGACAACAATGACAATACTGTTTGCTGCACCTTGCTCAACAAAAATAGACACATTTTTCTATCACATATTTTCACAAAACCCTTCATCTATTGGGGCAAAAACATATGCATCATTTCACATTTGTTTTAATAATCCCCTTTAGACCGTTGGGGCAAAAATGGTATCGCATATCACATCATCCATAATTCATTTACACAAATTTTTCAATTGGTTCATGAGATTCATCTACAAAATCATTCGCCAATTGAGGGGGTAAGCTACATAAAATTCAAATTCTTTCATTATTTTATCTCCAAGCTTGTGTTTCACATTCCAAGAGAAAGTATTTCTACATCTAACCAAAACACGTCTCATGTTTTTGCACTGTATTGTGTTTCATGTAATGTAGTACAAGAAGGGGCATTTGTAGATACTAAAACCTAGACACTTGTCCTGAATCCATGCTTTTCTACCATTTCCATTCATTATTCATATATATTTACATATATGTATTTTATATATATTTAAATATTTATATTTATATATTATATTATATATTTAATAAATATATATTCATATAAGTGAATTAATCCTAGCCATTCGATTTCACTTAATCCTATTCGTTCATCCACATAAATCCATACCACAAACTAAATTTAATATTTACCATTCAATGTGCTTTTATCTTAGCCACATGATTAGTGTCATTGAAAACCTAACTATTCCCTAGGTTGGATTATTAATAGGAGCCATTTTGATGGCTCAACCCCTAAGCAATCCCTGAATCATAATTATTTTTGTTAAGTGTTTGCTGCCAAGTTCCCTAGAGTATACAAGCTCTCTTCCCTTCCATCCTTTCTTGCCATAGCCCCCACATCCATCGATGCCTCCCTTGCTCAACCAAATATGCTTCTGTAGACTTCTCCCTCAGTCACCGAACGTCTTCAGGTTCTTCTTGTCACTCCTAAGCACCTTTGGGTGCCTCCTCCTTCATTTTCAAGTGCCTCTAGGCACCCAAGGATATTTCTTGCAGCCATAAAGCACCCACAAGCATTTTACGCTAGAGGTTCTAAAGTATCCCTAGCCTTCGAGTGATGTTAGGACATTGTCGCATCAATTCACTGCAACACACTTAATTAGATAAGAGAATAGAAAATATGTAAGGTAAATATATTGTTTATTATTTTATTACATGTATTTTTATTTCTATTCATGTTATTTACAACAAATAGTTAGGGTTTCAGTATTGATCATAGATGGCCTCACATTGGAGCCCTCACAGTTGCTACTAACTCATTTTTTGTTTTAGTATGTGCAGATATGGAACTGTGACATCAGCATTGGACAACTGCTTAAGTTGGAGTGGTCTAGAATTAGATAACTAAAATCCCACTCACTTATGTTGGGATCAAGGATGCATTTGAAGACACCACCAACGTTGTTTTGCTAGGATTTTGGAGAACCCTAGCCATTGTAAAATTTGTATCAAATGGATTCAAAGATCCTTATTGTAACAATGGAGTTTTTAGGCTCTCCCCATTAATATAATATCATTTATTGTACAATTCTATGTTCTTTGAGTTTTGCATGCTATTTCATATTATTTGGTGTTGCATTTTTGTATCTTTAGTAATAGCCCATGTCTTACTATATTAAGTGATATTTCATTAATTATTTTTTCTTTTGACCAAACAGTATAGCATTTTATTTTTTAAGACCAGATTAGTGCCATGTCCATTGGGAATTCATAGAAAATTTATAATACCTTATGAACTAAGAAAGGAAAAGGAAGAGAAATAATAGTTTGTTCAAATTCATTCAAATAATGCAATAAACAAGAATGGCTAAACTAGCAGAGATAAGCGTTATTTACACATTCATATGTTGTAACATGTAAATAAACAACACACACAAGCCATTGATGCAATATTTCTAGAAACAGAGTTGGAGTTATATTCATGGATAATTTAAAATAGAAAGAGCTCAAAAAAGTGCTTGGGTCTATATAGCAGTGACTACAATGGCACCTCTGTTCGAATATTGCAATAGAGAGCTATATCTCCACATCCCAATTGTAGTTATGTGAGAGATTCCAAATCCTTATGCATCTATTGGAAATAATATTAGTTGATCGAGATTCTTGGGTAGTTCTTGAGCAATAATAGAGGAAAAAATGGTAATGAGAGACAAAGAAAAAACACATAGAAGGAGAAAATACAACTAGCTTTAAGACACGGTTATGCTTAGATCAAAGTTTTTCTATCTAAGACATGATGAAAAACTTCTGCTATGATATTATTCTTCATATAATATTGGGTGATCAGGTTGCACTGTAACTATTTTTTTATGGTCCCTCCATTTGGCATAATCTTCTACCTCGTACAATGATCGTGGCAAGAGCAAAAAGGGACAGGTGACCCACGTCTTTATCTTATGATTGTGACCATTGTGAACTAATGCACTCACCACATTGAATATGTGGATTTGTGGTATCTTTACCTGCTTTATCCTATGCTACGTTGGGCCCCACTCTATCATGTTCATTACCAACTTCTTTCTCTTGCTCTAGGCCTTCTACTATGTTTTTCTTTTCAAGTTTTTGTAGTTTTTGGTCAATGTAGACCCAAGATTCATCATGGAAGGTCAATGCAAATTTCAATATATTGGCATCTTGTGTAATATTTTTCATCCGCTCATTGGACCATGCCATGGTGTTCTCAGAGAACACACATAAATGATCTACCATTTTCACTAAGGAATTAAGATGCCACATCAACTTTGTATTTTGACCAAAGTCAAAATCTCATATATTATTGTATATTAAATCTTTGATGTTGGCTTTTAGGAAAAACTCTTCTAATTTGAACCTGTAGTCATTGAGTTCACTCTATAACTCCTCCTCAAAGCTTGTTAAATCCTTTTTCCACTATAGCCACTTTGATCCATTCTAAAAAAGGATAGAAATCTTCACAAAATATTCTACACAAAAACAAATAGACCCATATTCCATGGTGATCACACATTCTCTTACCTCCATGTATTTTTCCTTGAATCTCTACATGAATGGGTATATTAGATTGATCCTTTGATCTGCTTGCTATAATACATCCTGTAAGAGACCCACAGTATGCTTGACGACATAAATATTATAAAATATAGTGATTAGATTAGCCATCTTCTCTTGCACATTTTCTTGTTTTAACTCCTCAATGATATTGGGATAGTGATTAGCCTATATAGGAGTACTCTGAGAAGTAGGTGACATTTTCCTGATTGGTCTACCTTTACTTGCAATTGCTCTAATTTTTGCTATAGTTTTTCTGCCATTGTAGCCTTAGTCTTCAGACCTAATACTTCCTTTTCTATCACCTCCACCACTTGGTATTGGGAAGCCATGTGAGACTTCATCATATCGATTGGACCTACTATAGCCATAATCACACCCCTATCTAAGTCAATTGTGGCTTCCTTTAGGCTCAGGGGTAGGATAATAGCCACTATAGCGGTAGATACATCACAGGTACTTTGTTAAACTATTTTCCTGGCCCTACTCACTCCTTTTTCTAGGAACTCTCTGCTACTCCATATCCTGTATTTGATCCTCCTCTTCAGCAGTAAACTAGACCACTTCTCTTACCCTAGACAGTGTGAAATTTTCCATGTTCAGATTTGAGGCTTCAGTCCTAGCCTTATTTTGGGTAGGATACTATGATGGTATTTCTATATGGACCTCTACTCCTAGAGTATATTTGACAATCCCCCAACTTGTATTTTTTTTAGTGCTTTTGGAGGAATTGGGTTCTCCTTCTGATTGATCACCAAGGTGGTGGAGACCACAGATGATTAGCCAACCTCCAGGTCGGTATGAATTTATGGAGCTATCAGTTCCTAGGTTAATGTTGTAGATAAACTTCATTTCTAATGTGAAGGATGAGCTACTATATACTTCCCCATTGACATCATAGTTGGAGAACTAGAGGATGCAGAAAGTCTTACCTGCTCCTGAGGGGCTGCATCTGAGATTCTCATTACCACCTTAAATAATTCTAATTATGATTTATGATTTGGAGGGTGGGGTCCTGAAAGTCCTCAGTAAATACAATGGGTACCAGGGGGACCACTTTTCTACCAAATAATATTTGTGTAGTATTAGGTCGACAGTATAATCACCCACTACTTCTAGCTTATTGTGGGGTCTGTCTTCTATTTTATAGACCAACTCCAATGATAGGTTTTACCTGAGGGTCTTTTGCATTTTATCCTCAAAATCATATGCCCTATGCATAACCTATAAGAGGGAGAGTTTACCTATGATAGTCTATTTTTGGGAGCCAGAGGGATTGTAAGGTATCTAGGTGATCTTCGAGAAAAAATATGTATCCATATTCCAAATGGTTCTATGTAAACTAAAGTGGACCAAGTATACATAGGGGCCCATTATGTAGGGGACTGGTAGCCAAGGAAATCATCCCTTCTTTATTATGAACCTTATTTTAACTTCTTTAGAAATTTGCCTGGTTATTTCCAAGATAGCTATGGAAGTGGGGCAGTAGAAAGGTAGGGGCTTCAGGGGTAGCTTTGATCCATATAATCTAATATAAGTGTATTCCTCAATGAAGAAGAAATCACCTGCCTTTGTCTCATGGAGAAATAATTTTACCCTGGTCCCAATTTTGTTAGGCTCTTCTCCACATAACCAGACATGGACCATAGGGAGGACTTCCTCAAAAAAGACAACATAATTTGAGCAACCCTTCTGTATATGCAACAATTGATCTTGAATAATGGCATAATTGACTCCTATTTTGGTGATCGAAGACTATCCATTTGGTCCAATGCTAAGTGAATTAATAGTGAGATAAGGAAGAAGTTGTTCCTTCTTGGCTAAAATAGCCTCCTATAATACCTCAATTCTCGTTTTATGTTATCACTAATTGTATCTTTCCATTGGTACATGAGTGTTTGATCCCTCTTATTATACTAGATGATTAGAAACATGATGTCCTTGGTGATTTGGTCTAAATACTTCATCCCCAATACCAAATTAATCATATATACATAATCCTAGGCCCAAGGGTAGAGGATGGTCTTGGGAATAGGTAAATTGAAATATATTGACTTGTTTTGCTTCAAGAGTCTACCTAGGAAAGAGGTTTTGAGGATAAAGTTGGACTAGAGAGCCAATACCTAGAAATCCAATAGTAAAGAGCTTGTGGAAAGCCCAAAAACTCTTCTGATTATGTCAATTGTGAGCCTAAATACAACCTAGTTGTCATGATCCCTGATAGTTCTATTTTTGGGTTATATGCCACTACCAACCATGCGATGATATATTATGAGTGGTAGACCCTAGGGTAAACCAAATCTTCCTATTTTCATGGCCCACTTATTGCAAACAAGACTCATCCCATCTTTGTCCCTTTGTGCTTTCATAAATAGCCTCTTGAGCAGAGTCAGGTGGCACTAGCTATCTTCTTCTATTGGGTTGAAACTATATATGGTGATGTTCTCCAACTCCTCCTAATGGTCTATTGTAATTTTCCTATTTGGAATTACTTGATTCACCAATCCCTTTGGGTCTTGTTGGAAAAAATCAACCTATGATTGTTATTTTCGCCTACGACTTTGTCAACATTGAATAGACAAACTCAATATTGGGATATTCCATCTAATCTCCAGAGGAGGTTGGTTCCTTAATGGTTTTTATGAGAAAAAGGAAAAGATAATTACTGAAAGAGAGGGAAATGTAGCCATAGCTAGAGCTTTTCTCATGATACAGATTAAACAACAACTAAGACAAATGCATATACTCTTGTTGTTCAAGCATTTATTATATCTTCATGCAAAAATCATAGTTTTCAAATGTGATTTAGATATTTATCTAACACACATATGTATTGAATTCTAACTCCAGCAATATAATTTATATTATGTATAAGTCTAGATTTTTAGAACAGATACAATATACAACTCAATAATGTGAATAGAAGCAAATAATGTTAATACATACACTTGCACACTATGAACCAAAATCCAATAGAAGTGTAATTTTATTGCTTGTATTCAAAGTACATACATCTAGTCTTGTAAATGCCTAAGAGCCAACCTCTTTTCAAGGTACGTTTACTATTATATATACCCTATGGTGAGTATATTTACAACTAGTATATTCTGACATAAAATAAATTACAAGAAATCAAGCTATAATAATGCTTCAATATGTTTTGCATGGCTTCTAATAATAAACAAAATCTAATAGCAAAAATCTAGGATTTGATACTTCTTTCACTGTTTATCATTAGTTACCAACATAAGCTTTTGGAGGTATGTTTATTTATTTCTACTTATATCTTCATTTGGCAAAAACCTATCATGTCGTGAAATCGTGACGTCTTCTTGCACTTCGAATCTTTGGGACTGCTCGTCGGTGAAAACCCATCATGTCATGAAATAATGGCATTTTCTCACACTTTGGCTCTTTAGGACTACTCATTGACAAAAACCTGTCATGTCACGAAATCGTGATGTTTTCTTGTACTTTGGTTATTTTGGGTTGCTTGTTGGCAAAAACCCTTTATGTCACAAAATCACATCTTCTTGCACTTTGGCTCTTTGGGACTGTTACCCTGCAAAAATAAGTAATATCGTGAAATCATGACATTTTGGCACTGCAACTTCTATTTCTTAACCAAATTGGCAAAAACCCATGATGTCATGAAATTTTGACCTTTCTTATGCCCTAGTAATTTTTTCTCTTTATGTCTCAAAAATGAAACATTGGTCTCATGCTGCAAAAATTTTCTATCTATCAAGGTAGTCTTTTTAGACTAACATTCTTGGTGCCTTCCAAGGAATTTTGCTAGCAAAAATATTAGAATCTAGGACCTTCATCCATTGGGAAATGGAGTCAAAACAATACGAAAGAGGAGATTGTGGAAGAAAATAATCAAGAAAAATGCATTTAAACAAGTAAAGCATTACCTTTCCAAAATACCTCTTATAGCTTATGGATACTTTACTAAAATTACATTAACATATCAAAAATTGTTTTACTACTGGCCACTGGTCCCACCTTCTGTTAGCTACTTTTGATTAACTGCTTGGATTTCTTCAAATTTTCTATCATAGTGACTACTTCATTGTAAGTAAGGCAAACCTATTTTCAATATTCATCTTCGAGGTCTGAAGAATCCATGAACAACTTATATACATACTATAATTCTTCCACTTTATCATGGGATACTATCTTATTCCTTAAAATAAATTCCTGTAAACAAGACTTAATCTGTGTGAGGTTCTATACCATAGAAAATATTTACTCTATAGGTTCTTCCCAACTCTCTATGTTAGATTCATCCTCCATAAAATATTTTAGGGACAATGTTAGCGCATCTTCACTTAAAAATTTTGAATTTTCATCCCACAAATATGGAAGTCCATATTTTTTTACCCCAGTTAAATGATTTACTAGTCCCTTAGCCTTAGCTTCTAATTCTTGAAGGAGTTTATCACCTTGAGTTACAAGTTTAAACCTCATAAAGAAACTTTTAGCCACAATATTGGCCTGATACTAAGCTTCACTTTGGATCTTAGCAGCGATGCTCTCTAGTATTTTCTCAAATAAGACTTGAATCTTTGTTGTCACATCTGATATTTCTTGAAGAAATATTACTAAAGCTTTTAATTCATCGTTGACTACTTCAATTACTTCCTTTACTTTGGCTAGGTACAACAACATAGGCCTCACTCTAAGGCTTAGTGACAATATATCTTCAAACATTTATTTTCTTACTGCTTTGACTCTTTCCTTCGAGAGACCAGATGGTGCATTTTGCTTTTCTAAGATCTGTTGCTAAAGTTGTTGAACCTGTAGATTTAGAGATTGAATCTGTGCATCTGCCTCTTCTAGTTTCTCTTTATATTTGGCTACTTCACTAGCAACTTCACCAAATTTATCTTCCCATTTCTTTACCTCCAGCTTCAAGGCTTTTTCTATTAATTTTTATTCTTGTAGGACTGACTCCAATTCTTTCCTGGCTCCTTGTGTTAGCGTACTTAACTCCTTTTATATGTATTACGCTATTTAGCTATTAGTTAGCTATTAGTATAGCTATCTGTTGTACTGTTACAACTACGTAACAGAGTGCAGTTGCCTGTGTGCTATTCACGGCACTGTCACATGTATTTAAACTCTGCAGCAATATACAATTTCTGTTCGTTGAATCTAACATGGTACCAGAGCCAGGGGCGAGGTGAGGAGCAGAGCGCGATTTTTTGATCCGGACGAGTTTTTTTTTTCTCGCAGTCCGTGCGTTTAAAAAAAAAAAAAAAAAGGGGACGTCCAGGACCTCGCGAAGAGCGGGGAGGAGCCGAACGCGCGTCCAGTTCGTGACGATCGAGCACTGGACGCACGACAGAGGAGCCGAGCGCGGCAGTCGAGGAGGGGAGAACCCCCGCGCAGCCGCAAACGTTGCGCTTGGAGGGAGGTCGCGCCACGCGTCAACAGACGCGCGCGCCCCCCGAGGTGGCCCCGCCCCCCCCTCCCCACCCGCCCCGACCCCCTCGGCCCGCGGAGCGGGAATTTAAAATTCCCGCCCGCGCGGGAACCCCGAGGAGGCGCCCCCCCCCCGGCCCGCCTCCCCACCCGCCCCCGCCCCCCCCACGCGCGCACGCGCGCGCGCTCCCCGAGGAGGCGCCTCCCGGCCCGCGGAGCGGGAATTTAAAATCCCGCCCGCGCGGGAACCCCGAGGAGGCGCCCCCCCCCTCCCCCCGGCCCGCCCGCGGAGCGGGAATTCAAATTCCCGCCCGCGCGGGAAATCGGAGGGGGTATAAACCCCCCCCCGCGCGGACCGCGTCCGCGAGACGCCGTGCGCCCGTCCGCGCAGCCCCCCACCCCCGCGGGACTGCGTCCGCGAGACGCAGTGTTTGCGCCCGTCCGCGCAAACCCCCCCGCGGGACTGCGTCCGGGAGACGCAGTGTCTGCGCAAACCCCCCGGTGATTGCGCAGAGAAGCCGAGGGCCCTCTAGCGCGCGGGGCTGGCCCTGGAATTTTTCTAAAAAAAAAAAAAAAAAAAAGGGGGAGGGGAGGGGGGGAGGAAAAAAAAAAAAACGAATCTCTCGCCGCGACTTGCAGAGAGGAAGCCGAGCCGGAGGTTGCTGCAGAGGGTGTTGAAAAGGGAGGTGACTTGCTGATCTTTTCGGATCAGCCCGCTGGCTCACGTGGTCGTGAGCCGTGCGGTAAGGCTCGGGGAGCCTACTGTGTCTGGGGTTCGAATCCCGCCGACTCCCCCAAGGTATATTTTTTTTTAAAGTTATTTTTTTATTATTATTATTTTTAATTAAAATTTTTAATTTTAATTTTTTTAATATAGTTTTTAAACTTTAATAAATTAAATTTAATTTTAATTTATTTTTTCTAAAAGTTTAAAACTATAGAAATTAAAATTTTTTATTTTAATTTTAAAATTGATAATAATTATAAAAATGCTTTGTTAAAGAAAGCCTTTTAAGGGGGGATTTTTTTTCAAAAAAATCAAAGGGGGATTGAGAGTAATTTTTTATGAAAAATAGCAATTTGGCATTGTAAAAGGTGCATTTTCGGTCGTGGACCGACACCTAGTGGGTTATTCTAGTGGGCATTTTTTTTGTTTTATGTTGCATATTTCATTTTTGCACTATAACATTAAAAATTAAAATCAAACACTCCCTAAAGTCCCCGGAATATAAAACCCATCTCGTGCAATTTATTTGCACCGCAGCTGTTCGGTATTTGCGATACCTCTCGCCAGCACTTACAGGTAAAGCTGTCGTGATTTGGCTACTGTATCCGCCGCCTAATATAGCTGCTATAACGACGTCTGAGCTTGTTCTCTATAAATCGTCGGGGAGGAATAAGTACGCCATTTTTTTGCATTTTTTACTCCATCCACTACCCTTTATCGCACTTGTGTTTAGGCGTAAATCCTGACGAAGTATTCTTCATAGTGTTTAGGGGAAGTTACGCCCCACGCATGAGAAGAATCTTCTATGGTAGGTGCCATCAACAAGGCGATTCCCTTTTAGCACCGCTTATGTTCCACGTATCGTATGATCTCTAAAATTCACCTATAGTCTCCCTCACGTAAGGGCGGGTGATTTTTTGTTGATCTTTCTAAATACCTATAGTTTCCCTCACGTAAGGGCGGGTATTTTGTACGGTATATTGGCCTAGCAAAAGGTATATCGAAAGGGGGACCAATTTGGTGATATAAGGAACCTTCACTATGGCCGCCGTTGCAAAATTGATGACCGATCCGCATCGCTTATTGAAAGGTCCAAATTATACACCATGGAAACATAAGATGAAGGCTATTCTCCAAATGGAAGATTTGTGGGATATTGTTACCGGAGTAGCAACAAGGCCTTCACCAAAAGCAGGATCCACAGGTCCTTCAGCAGATCGATTGCTTTTGACAAGAAAGACAGGAGAGCAAAGGTGCTCATTTTGTTTGTCAGTTTCCGATGAAGTGCAACCTCATATAGCCGATAAAGCAAGTGGTAAAGAGGCATGGGATGCCCTTAGAACCATCTATGAGGGGAAGAATGAATCCACCATTCTTCATCTTCAACAACAACTTCATAACCCGAGTTTGAGACAGGGTGAAACAGCTTGAACTCTTTCTCGTGCAGAGTGTCCGAGTTGAAAGAGAAATTGAGTTCTCTAGGAGATACCGTGGATGAAAAGCTTCTCATTTCACTTGTGATGAGAGCTTTACCTTCTTCATTTGACATGTTGATAACCTCCATCCAGGTGTCCCAACGACAAATTACCTACATCGAGTTGGTCAATCTGGCTTCAACAACAGGAGGCACGCCAACTTCACAAGGATGATTCTTCCAATACAGCCCTATACACCAACAAGCGTGGTTCTAGGAAGAAAGGTAATGGGCAAAAAGGAGGCAACTTTCGTAAAGGAGGAAATTCTCAACAGGATACGAAAGGAAAAGGCAAGCAACCTCAACATAAGAAGAGGTGGTGCAAGATCTGTGAGAAAGACAACCATGACACCAACAGGTGTTGGCATAAGAACAAGCAAAAAGGCCAAAACAAACCACAAAATAAAAACAAGCAACCCCAGTGCGAATGTTGCCGTTGAAGAATCCGACTCGGATTCCGAATGGGCACACAAGGTGCTCATGACTACCACGGATTCCACTCGTAGGGATCCTATTTGGTATGTCGATTCCGGAGCTAGTAAACATATGATCGGCGACGGATCGTGGTTTGAATCATTTGTGGCCAAGGAGGGCAAACCCGTCACCATTGCCGATGATAAAACCTACAGTGGTTCAGTGGAGAGGGTACGGTTCAGCCACTCTTCCCGATGGCAAGTGTCGATTGACAAGGTCCTCTATGTTCCGGGATTGGCCAACAATTTGTTGTCGATGACACAAATCCCGGACAGTAAATATGGTTGTCAACTTTCGTGTTGAGAATGGAAAGAAGTGTTGTACAATTACCGTGAAGGGTAAGCAGATTGCAACACCTTCATATAAGCATGGCTTATTTGCACTAGATGCTATCTCTATTCCACATGTTGCCATGACTGACTCTACCAAGGAGGCAACTTCCCTATGGCACAAGAGATATGGGCATCTTAGTTCCGGCTACTTACTTGAGCTCAGCAAGTATGAGATGGTAAAGGGTCTTCCTTCCCTTTCTGCCACATTGCCAGTGTGCTCTGACTGCTTGGCAGAAAGCAAAGATAGAGTACCATTTGAGAAGAGCTCTACAAGAGCAAGAAAACCTCCGGAGCTAATTCACACCGATCTATGCGGTCCTTTCACACCCAACATTGTTGGAGGGAAGAGGTACTTTCAGCTATTCGTAGATGACTACTCACGAAAGATGTGGGTTTTCTTTCTCAAACCGAAATCGAAGCTTTCGCATTCTTCCAGCAGCTCAAGAAATCCGTTGAGAAGGAGTCATGGGCTTCTATTAAAACCCTCCGCTCGTATCGAGGGGGAGAGTTTACCTCTAATGAATTTTCTGCATTCCTAGATAAACATGGGATCAAGAGACAGTTAACAACTGCCTATACTCCTCAGCAGAATGGAGTTGCTGAGAGAAGGAACCGTTCTATCATGGAAATGGTTCGTTGTATGCTCACAGGTGCAACTCTTGGGCAACAATATTGGGCAGAAGCTGTCACCACTGCAGTGTATCTTTTGAATAGGGCACCCACAAAGGCCCTAAAAGGAATGACTCCACAGAAGCATGGAGTGGTCGAAAACCCTCCATATCTCATCTACGTATTTTCGGGTGTCAAGCTTTCATGCACATACCGAAAGAAAAAAGGAAGAAGCTAGATGAGAAAACACCGAGATGTATTTTTCTTGGATATTCTCGAGCACTCTAAAGGATATCGGTTGATAGATCCTTTGACCAAGAAAATTCATATCAGCAGAGATGTTGTCTTTGATGAAGCTTTCACATCACAGAGCACATCTACAAGACACCAGATATTGTGGAACCAAAGGAAGAGGAGATTCCTTCGTCAACACAGACAGTGAGGTCCTTCTACATCTTCTTCACCACCACCGGCGTAATCCTAAATGGTGTACAAATACAATCAGAGATGCAAATTTATCCACTCCTCCCAATTTGAATTTGGATAGACCTCGTACACGCAGTATGGCTCAACAGGAGGTTGATGATCTTTGTCAATCTTTTGAGGAACTTTCTGTGACTCCAAGTAGAGAAGTTGAGGATATGGATATTGATGATGACAGGGCATTCATGTCTACCATAGATAGTCTTGGACCCGCATCGCTGCAAGATGCTCTTAGTGAGCCTCAGTGGAAGGCCGCTATGGATACATAGTATGAGTCTCTGATGAAGAATAAAACTTGGAAGCTTGTTGATCTGCCTCATGGAAAGAAACCTATTGGCTGCAAATGGGTATACAAAGTCAAGTACAAGGCAGATGGAACAATTGATAAGCATAAAGCCCGTCTTGTTGCAAAGGGCTATGCTCAAAAGGAAGGCATCGACTATGAAGAAACTTTTGCACCTACTGCTCGGATGACCACAATTCGGGTTATGTGTGCTATGGCAGCACAATATGGGTGGAAAGTTCACCAAATGGATGTCAAAAGTGCCTTTCTTAATGGTGATCTCCAAGAAGAAGTCTATATGACTCACCTCAAGGATTTGAAGTGGAAGGCCAACAAGCAGAAAGTTTGCAAATTGGTTAAATCCTTGTATGGTCCGAAACAAGCTCCTCGAGCTTGGTATATAAAAATGGACAATCACCTAATGCAAGCATGGATTTAAGAGATGTCCGTCGGATGCAAACCTCTATTTCAAGAAACAGGGTTCCGAGATAGTGTTGCTTGTACTCTATGTGGATGATCTCGCTCATTACAGGGAGTTCGAAGATTTGATCTCTACTCGTCAAAAGAAACTTGTGCAAATCTTTTGAGATGACAGATCTTGGACTTCTCCATTACTCGTCTTGGTCCGGAATTCAGCCGTAAGGAGCACACCATCAAAGTGTCTCGTAAAAAGTATGCCAAGACATTGCTCGATAAATATCGCATGATCGATCGCAAGCCAATGGCAACTCCTATGGAGAATGGACTTCAGTTATCGCGACATGATGACTCACCCTAGGTAGATGGCACTCTCTATCGACAGTTGATTGGGAGTCTCATATATCTGACCAATACTAGGCCAGATCTCGTATTTGCTGTAAACTATCTTTCGAGGTTCATGCAGGAGCCTAAGATTACTCATTGGAAAGCAGAAAAACGTGTTCTTCACTATGTCCGTGGTACTATAGAATATGGCCTAGAATACAAGAGGAACAACAAATTCTTCTTGCAAGGATACACGGACTCCGACTATGCCGGATCATTTGATGATCGCAAGTCAACTTCTCGGATACATTTTTCATCCGGGATCCGGTCCTCGTCTCTTGGCACAACAAGAAGCAACAGTGGTTGCTATTTCTTCAACAGAGGCAGAATATCGCGCCGCACGTGAAGCTGTGTGCGAAGTGATATGGTTACGTCGCATTCTAACAAGTATGGGCCATCCATCAAAATCTCCAATACACTTGTTTTGCGACAATCAAGGTGTTCTGAACCTCGTCAAGAATCCACCCATCATGAAAAAACAAAGCACATTGACACACAATGTCATTTCATTCGAGAGGAAGTTCCAAAGCACCGAATTCAGCTTCAAAGACATTCCCACCGATGCTCAAGTTGCAGACATTTTCACTAAGGCACTTGGACGTGTCAAATTTGAATTGTTTCGCAGCTCACTTTGTATTGCAAAATAATGTAAGGGGATGTTAGTATAGCTATTAATTATTACATTACCCAAATAATGTAATAAAGGGGGATGTTAGCGTACTTAACTCCTTTTATCTGTATTACGCTATTTAGCTATTAGTTAGCTATTAGTATAGCTATCTGTTGTACTGTTACAACTACGTAACAGAGTGCAGTTGCCTGTGTGCTATTCACGGCACTGTCACATGTATTTAAACTCTGCAGCAATATACAATTTCAGTTCGTTGAATCTAACACCTTGTTCTTTGATGAATTTCTCCTTGAAATATTCTCCATGCAAGTAAATGGTTCCTAAATGGGCCTGAGCCCTTCCCCATTCATCTGGCATGTGAAGCTGGGTAATGTCTTCAGTTGTATCTTCTACCTGATAATATTCAATGGTCATTTCTCCTTTAGACTTCTTTGATATTGGTGTCAATTTTACCTTTTTCCTCTGCATGGTGGTGGGATCAAGAGCAATTATCTCTTGAGTGTGAGCTAGAGTTTTGGAATCTCCAGCGGAATGAGATGTCCACCAGTCTAAGGCATTTTTGTTTACCTTTCTCAAATATTTTAGTTTTGAAAGAGTCAGATGACTCTCAACATCTGTAGTGGATATGGATTTAATAGCTAGAATACAAACGCTAGGGAGAAATGGATTTGGAACCAATGCAACATTAGCCTCAGATTGGAGCTGTGAATATAATGTTGGTTCTGGGGAAGAAAACCATGGTTTCAAAGGAAACATTATATCTTTCTTCGAACTAGAAATGGAAGGAGATTTGTTTTGGGAATGAGTAGAAAGAAAAGAGTGAGAGAATAGGGAAGCCATACCTATTTCTATCTGAAGTGCTTGTTGATTTCCATATTCTTCATCATGATATTTATTGCTTTCATTCATGATAGAATCCTAAACTTCATTTGGCATAGAAACTTCTACATTTTCTCTTTCATCAGCTCTATTTTCATCACCTGTATCTTCTTCAAGATTTATTATTTCAACATTTTGGGGAATTTCCCCATGTTGTCCTCTTCTATGTTCAACATTCTCCTTTTTTACAACAATTTCTTTGAAAATAGCTACATTTTGACCTCCTTGAGCAAGGTCATTTGGATCATCAATTGTTCCACTTTGAACATTCTCTTGTTCAGTAATATCTGTATCTAGAACATTACCTTCATCATTTTGAATAGTTTGCTCATCCTCTGGAGCAGTTCCAATATTTTCAACATCATTATCTTGAGCAATTTGCTCATTATTTGGGACTTTTTCAATATCTTGTTTCTCTTTTTCTTGAGTTTCTGCTACAGACTTTAGCCTCCTCCTCTTAATGCAAAGAGGTTCTTCATCAGATTCTGTAGCTGAGTTTGAAGGGGGGACAAACTTCAGAGTTTTAGAGGTTGCAGTTTTACCTTTTGATGAATCAACACCTAGTGCTAGGCATTTTCCTCTCCTTTCTACCTGTAAGGGTTCAGTGATCCCTTGCCCTTCTTTACCTAGGCCTTTGCCTTCATATCCCATCTTCAACATCATCTGAGCAACTTTTCCATACACTTTTCCTTGTTCTTTTGTGAAGATGTCGTCAGTGGCCCTTTTCTTGGAAGTTCTAAGCCTGGTTTGTGCTTGAGCTAACGACTGCTCAACTACAACTTTCTTTCCTTTACCTTGGTCGATATTCTATTTTTTTGAGCTTTAGGACTTGTTGCCTTGCTGCCGCCAATGCTAGGAGGTACTTTTATAGGAAAAACCCCCGACCAAGAATCTTGATAATGGTCATAACGAACTAAAAATTCAAGGTCATTTTTCATAGGGTACCTCGAATCAATCATATTTGTCTGTACTCTCATAGTCCACCATTCATGAACTTTTCCCACCATCTAGTATATCCCTTTCTTCTGCATTCTAGAAATGGTATTTTCATCCAACACATGTTTAGAATTATTCTTAGGATCATAATACATTACATGTTCATAAAAATCATGCCAAGGGGGCAACGGTTGCATTCTTTCTACATGCCATTCTAGTGCATCATCTTCATTATTATTTCTATAGGCTTCAATATCTGGTCTAATGGATGCATGATAGTTCTTCATTGGGGTTCTATTTAAAATAGCCTATCTTTCTACAAATCTATTTATAGGGTCATATTTCCATCTCTGAGGTATTTCTATTAACCCCAATTCTCTCAGAGCTTGGGTAATTTGTTCATGCTGACCCTTCCTAGAAATAATAATACCCTCAAACTGAAAAGGCATAGTACATGTACCAATTTTACCTATACCTATACCATATTTGAAATTTATTTGTTCAGTTTGTCTAACATATTCCAAAGCAAATAGCTTATCGGTAACATAGTGGGGAAGTAAGAAAGGTTTCCCAGTAAACCCATATAACCTAATGACAACCCCTTGAGTGAGAATGAACCAGTCACCCTCTTCAGCATGTTTGTTCTGTAGAACTTTCTCGGCTTTTGGGGTTAACCTTCTAATTTCCCCATACATTATTTTTAGATCTAGACCCAAAAATTCCCTATTAAAATCGTAATACGATTATGTTCTATGCAATACATTGGTCCACTCATATACTGGCAATGTCCTTCCTTTTTCATATTTATCATTTATAGAAATAAAATCTAGCTCCTTAGCCATAAAATAGAAGAATAGCCATACCAAGTATGAAGAAAAATGGAAATAAAACTGAGACCCCCTTTTCATTGCAGATAAACCTTCATGAATTTCTCGAAAGAGATACCCTGACCAGTCAAAGAATAAAGGCCTAACACTTTTATCCATGACTGAAGAGTCATAATTTTTTGGGTTTGATAGGTAATTGACTAAGGCAATCTGCCACCCATGAACTTTCTCGTCAGTCTTCAGCCTGACCACCATGGCCAATATAGAGAACAATTTTAGGTTTTTGAATTCTGCTAGGTGGATAGGGGTTTCGGGCATATTTCCTCTAGTAGGTGGGTTTTTTAACTGTGTAATGAGGAAATTCTTCATTTTTTCAGAAGGCACAAAATATTTTGCTTGTTCTATGGGGTTAAAAGCCTTAGGTTCAAGGGTAGGTACATAACTAATGGTGAAAGCAATAATAAATGCATCTGTACTTAGAGTAAAAAGTAGTCTCCCTCTGTAATCTCTAACAACTTTCTTTTTTCATCATAAAAATTTATGATTGCTTTGACCAATTCAGGACAAGGGTGCACAGGAATGTAAACATACTAGTAGAGTAATGAATGGAAAGCAAAAGTAGTAGGGGAAGATGCAGTAATACCAGTAGCCATTCTATCTTCAATATCTCTTCGAATCCTTTCTGGATTTTTCCATGTTACCACTGTGTCATCGATTCTAGCATCTCTATCGATAAATTTTTCACCCATTTCCTCTTCATGTCTCACTGTTGAAGGTGTAGAAGATGAAGCCACCATTGTTGTTTTCTGATTATTCTTCTTTGGAGCCATGAGAGACTATCACACTGAGTTTGTCTGAACTGAACTTGGATTCAGAAAATAGGAATAGAAAGTGGTGCAGTGGAACTTACTCAGGAGTAAAATTAGGGTTTTTCATGTCAATTAGAAAAGACATGCATGATTGCATTAATTGCGGTTGGTGGGCTAGATTTTCTTGAATCCCTCTATGCCTTGTTTCTGTCACCTTTTCGAATGTTTTTAAAATTCAGCCAATGGCTATCAACTGTATTAAAATAAATATTACGCTTACCAAAGTCTTTCTATTTTCAAAGGCGGTTCCTATTTTCCAATCATCAAAAAGCCACGTGGCAATTTTAGAATTTCTTTTGGTGACTGACTGAGCAACCTTATTAAATGAAAAATAATACCTCTCAAGGCTTCTTTTATTCTCAAAAGTGGTTCTTTCCCACCAATCATCAGAAAGCTACGTGGCGATTTCAAATTTAAACCATTATATCTGATAATATAGCACTTTTCGATTTTATCTTCTTCTTGCTGGTAAACTCTGGTTGGTCGTGGAATGATGACAAAAAATTTTATAAGTTGGAAAAACTTAGGGAAATATTTACAAACATTGTTATAATATACATACTATATATAAAATTCTCTCTTTTTCTTTAATTGAAGTAGAGCTTTAAGTGAAAAGCATTCACTATTATGGGTAAAATCATACCCTACTGATCTTTCAGTTGAAAAGAATTAAATTGCTTTTCAACAATTATTTCAAAAGGGCCTTCCCAAAAGGCATCAAATTTGTCATGGTTGCCTGGCTTAGCTTTTTTCACATTCCATTTTAAAACCAAGTCCCCCACTTTAAATTTTTTGAAAGTGGTTTTCTTATTGAACCATCTTGTTGTGTCTGTCATATGCTTCTGATGGTGATCATAGGCCTGTTCCCTCTGTTCTTCTAGTTGTAAGAGCTGCATCAACCGGGCATCCATTGGTTGGCCTCCCTCTTCATCCATATGATTAAGTAACTTTAGTGTTGGTATCTCCATGTGTATAGGTAGAATAGCCTCTTTACCATAGACCAAAGAATAGGGTGATGTATTAATAGATTTCTTAATTGAAATTCTATCAGCCCATAGCGCTTGGTTGATTAAAGAATGCCAACTTCTTTTGTTATCTTCTAGCATTATTTTCAGGATTCTGAGGAGGTTTTTATTTGTAGACTCAGCTAGGCCATTTCCCTATGGATAGTAATTGGAAGAGGTCTTCAAATATATACCATATCTTCTAGTGAACTCAATCATTTTAGCTTCGATGAAAGCTGATCCGTTATCTGTAACTAGTGAATCTGGTACACCAAACCTTGTAATCAAGCTTTCTACAAACTCGATTACAACTTCTTGATCAACTTTCTTAGTGGGGATTGCTTCAGCCCACTTAGTAAAATAGTCTATGGCAGTAAGTATATACTTGTGGCCAGCTGATGAATTAGGCTCTATTATCCCAACAAAATCTAACCCCCACTATTGGAAAGGTTCTTCAACTTGGATAGACTTTAAGGGCATAGGGGCATTTATGTTCCTCCCTACATATCTCTGGCATTGCTCACAACTCTTAGTTACTTTGTAAGTGTCAAAAAAAATAGAAGGCCAATAACAACCTGCTCTGAGTATCTTCAAAGCAATGGATCTTTTCCTGAATAATGTTCGCTAGAGAGACCTCCATGAAACTCCTTCAACACTTTTTGTTTCTTATCCTCTCCTATACACTTCAATAGTACACCATCTATATTCTTCCTGTACAACCCTTCTGATTGAAGGGTGTACTTCAATGCTTGTGCTCTATACCTTCTTCTTTGTGAAGCATTCAGATTATCAGGACACATTCCAGTCTGAAAGTACTTCACAAGATCATCAATCCAATCAGTATTTTCTAGATTTTGATCTGATTCTATGTTTGCCATTACACTCTGGTGCTCTACATGATCATTTGCAGCCTGCTTGGCTAATTCTTGGCATAGAGATCTACCCCTTACTATTTTTGTTGGGTGTATTTCTACATCATATTCTTGTATTTTAGTCACCCAACCAGCTCTCTTTTCGCCAAGTTCCCCTTGTATTATAAAATTTTTGACATCAGGATGGATCACATAAACAATGATCCTACTCTGTGATAGAAAATGTTTAAATTTATTCAAATATTTCATGACAACATACACTTGTTTCTCAATAAAGTTGTATCTTTCTTCATGATCATGCATGGTGGAACTCAGAAAAGCTATGGGTCTTTCTTCATTGTCTGCTCCCTTCTGTGTGAGGACTGCAACATAACTTTCTTGTTCACCAACAACATATAGGATGAAACCTCGAGAGTAGTCAGGATTAACCAGCACAGGTGCTTGAGCTATCTCTTCTAGAATATTTTTGAAAGCATTCTTCCTTGGATCTATCCATTTGAAAGGTGCATCTTTCTTCAACAATTCAGTCATTGGTTTAACAATCTGTGCAAAATCTATAATAAATTTATGCACAAAATTTATTTATCCGAAGAAATATTGCAAGCCTCTCTTGTTAACTGGTAGGGGGAGTTCCAAGAGTGCTTTCACTCTATCAGGATCTATGGCTAATCCAGCTTTAGAGATGACATGACCAAGTAGGATACCTTCCTCCCCGGTGTATTTGGATTTCTTTGGGTTCAAAGATATTCCAAATTCCCTGCATTGAAGGTTTTGGATATAAATTTTCAAACACCTGCTCAAGGTGTGTTATATGATCCTCTTTATGATGAGAAAAAACTATCATATCATCTAAATAGATGACTATGATCTTGTTAGCAAGCTCACCGAAAGCCACATCCATTGCCCTTTGGAAGGTTGCTCCAACGTTAGACAAGCCGAAAGGTATCCTTTGATAGGAAAATGTTCCCCATTTTGTGGTAAAGGTAGTCTTATATTGATCTTCATCTCTGACCCATACCTGATTATACCCAGAAAAACCATCTAGCAAAGAGAATCTCTCTGCTCCTGCAACTATGTGTAAAATTTGGTCAATCTATGGGAGGGGATAATGATCCTTGAGTGAGGCTCTATTCAAATTTCTGAAATCAACACATAATATAATGTCTCCATTTTTCTTCCTGACTGGAACTAAGTTCACCACCCAGGTAGAATGTTTAATAGGATACACTATCTTAGCTTGAAGGAGCTTTAACAATTCTTGCTTCATCAGAGCTTCTATCTTTGGATTCACAGGCCTTTGCTTTTGCCTGAAAGGCTTGGCTCCTTCCTCTAATTCAATGGTGTGTTGGATAATCTCTTTCTTGTACACTTTTAGATCACTATACACCCAAGCTATAATATCTAGAAATTTCTTGCACAATTCCCTGATTTGGTTTAATTCTTCTACTGTACAACTAATTCTAACTTTAATCATTTTTCTCGGTTCTAGCTCAACTTCTTTATACCGATGCTTATCAACTTTTATTTTATGGCCTATTACCCTATCATTATTATCAAAAAGACTCTCAAGGGTGATAAGTCCCTTGGGGATATGATTATTTTTTAATTGAATCAATCCTTCTTCTTCTTCATCTTGCAACGTTCTGCCGCTCGAGCAGTTCATCTCATAGATTAAAAAATCTAATATTTGCTCATCATTTTCAAAAACTTGCTAGAAGATATTTTTTTCTAGCATGGAGGGTCTATATATGAGTCTAACCATCTTGGATTTCTGGATAACGTTGTTGATGGGACAAAAATTTGCTCCCACCGATGCCAACAAATCTGCGTGAGTATTCTACTCTCTAGGAATAGACTTCATATTTAGAGCCTCAAAGGCTTCTAAAAGGTCCCACACTTTATTTCTGTAAGCCTTTAAGTAGTGTTGTTTACTGATACATTTTCTCGTGACTTGATTCATGATAAGTTTTGAATCTCCATAAATTAGTAGTTGCTTAACCCCTAGTTTCTCAGCTTTCCTCAGTCCCAAGCAAAGTGCTTCATACTCTACTTGCATTATTGGTGCAACTCCATGTCAATCTGTAAGAGAAAATTATTTCCTTCCCTATGGGGGAAATCAAAACTATTCTAGCACTAGCTCCATTCTTACACCTAGCTCCATCGAAGAATAGCTTCCAAAGCTGACTAGTAGAATCGTTTCCTTTGGGAGCGGGTGCCAATTGCTTTTTTGGTTTTTCAATGGAATAACTTCCCATTTCTATTTCTATCATGGCATTGAAATCCTTCAGAGAAAATTGATCTTCTACTTGAAGATCCTCTAAGGTTTCTTCCATTAGATCCACTTCTCCGATTTCCTCAGTCATCATATTTACAGTGCCAGCCTCCCCTATCTTTTCTACATGAAAAGTAGATGGTTTCTCATTAAATATCTTGATCCTCCTACCTTTGAAAGGTATTTCTAAATGTGAGTAGTCTAGAGATAGGTATCCTCCTATATTTGCTATGAATTCTCTGGATAAACACATACCAAAGTATGGTGCTAAATCTACAACTACCACTTCTTGTATGACCACCATTTGAGGCATCCTATGGAGTTGTATGGGAATGTCTTTAATTACTCCTACAATTTTAACTGGAGTACCATCCAACTGTAGGACTCTTGGATTGCTCCTAGTATACTCCATCCCCATAATGTCACACACTACTTTGGGTATCACTGTAGTAGCAACACCTGAATCTATCATGCAGTTGTGTACAACCCACCCTTCCATTTGAAGAGATAAATAGAAGGGAGGTGGTCTATTTTTTCCAGTGGTAGATGTTAGATTTTCTTGGACTGTATTTGAATAAGATGTGTTCTTACCTTTATTTTTCATTGTCTTTAGATATTCTTGTAGGAGATCAATCTGACCAGGGAACTGAAGAGCATCATACATGCTTGCCTTTGAGGGAGTCTTTTTCATTTCTTCCACTATGTTGAATGAAGATGATTCAACACTCTTTTCTCTCTCTTTGGAAAAAGTGTCATACCTATTTTTGTATCCTTGAGTTGCTTCTATTCTTTGTCTCTTAGTTAATGAAGGAAATCTTAACCTCTCCTTAGCTTGATCTTGAGTCTCAGTTTCCTTCCGTGGAGTGAACTCTTTACGTATTTCTGTCCTAGAGCTTTGGGCAGGAACCTGAGGTCCTTTTTCATAGGAAGAATCTCTTTTAGGTATTGCTTTAGGAGCTGGGGGAAAACTTAGAGGTTGAAGCTCTTGAGGATCCACTTGCAGAGGTTTTTTGCCTGATCTGGTTAAGACTGCAACTTGTTCAACTGAAGGCATCATAAAATTATGATCAATTTCTCTAATCATGCTTACATGACCTTTCATGTTTTTCTCTGCTTTCTCAATAGCTACATTTTGTACATAATTTTGATGGATCATACATGAACTTTCTCCATGTGGATCATTACATGTGGTACACTAGTAATCAAAATTTGTAGGAGGAGCTGAAGCTTCCTCGACTTCATTTGCATAAATGACATTTGATCTTTCCTACCCTCTATTGCTTGACTGAGCTACATCTCTTGTTATTTGAGGAAACCTCCTTGGTTGAAAGTTTCTCTCGGCCTCTCTTCTCTTCATTGACATCATATCATTCACCAGAGTTTTTACCGTGTCTAGTATAATAGAGAGCTAATTTTCTTGGGTTGGCTGAGGAGGTGGTGCAGGTAATGCGGGAATAGTGGGAATAGGAGGTAATGTCAAGGAATTTTGAGGCATCTGTATTGTAGGAATGGATGGTTGCCCATTCCATTTTGGAAGATCTATACTTGGAAAATGGGAAGAGCTTGAAGAACTAGTATTGGGAGCTTGGGGAATATCTAGAAAAATTGGCATTATTGCTTTTGGTGGATATCTCCTAGTGGCAATGAGATCTCTCTCTACTTTAGATGCTTCTTGGTAAATAGTAGGGAAGGTGAATATTCATGATTGTCGTATTATCATACTGATATCAAAATCAAAAGCTCTTAAATAATAATACATCGCTTGTTCTATGGTTGGTTTCAATCTAGTGGGCACTCTTTCCTAGGTGCGGTTGAATCGGATATTGAAATCAATAATTTCCTCTTGAGGATATTTTTTGATAATGTTGAACTGGCTAAGTAGGGAGAATGGATCTACATGTTGATTAAATTCGTCTACCAGCCTACCAACGAGTTCTGCCCAAGTTGCGATGGATTGAGGAGGAAGTGCTCTGTACCAATAGAGCATTTTTCCTTTTAATGAAATGACCAACAACCTGATCATTACATCTTCTTGAGTGATGTTGTAAATTGCTGCCAAGGATGCAACATCTAAGCAATGTTCATACGATTTTACCTATTCCATCATATGAAGGCAATGCCTTCAAAGCTGCAGTAGGAATCAGATTTTGGACCACTAGGTTCAATGGACCCATGTGGTTCCATGTAAGATAAGTTGGTGGAGGAGCTGCCATTGTAGTGATTGTACTTGTCTACACTATAGAACTATTGGTAGTTATATTTGAAGATGTATTGATAGTAGGGCTGGACAAAATAGTAGGTACAAGGGTAGTAATACTGGTAGCAGGTGGGTTTGATCTAGCAGATAAAATTGGATGCACTCTTAGGCTACCAAGATGTAACTCGAAGAACTCAATGGGTTCTTCAGAGTTTCTTGCTTTAGATCTAGTTATCATATAGGTAAATAATCATAAGTTCTAACTAGATAAATAGATAAGGTATTTCTTAGGTCTATACCTTCGGATGGAGTCACTAGGTGATTTGATTTAGATTTTAAAAAGGTCAAAGACAAACACCAAACCTTATAGAATACTATGGGATTTAGGGTCCCACCGGGCGTGCCAAAAATTGTTGGAACAAAATCGGCCTATGGTTGTTATTTGCGCCTACGACTTTGTCAACATTGAATAGATAGACTTAGTCTTGGGATCTTCCATCTAATCTCCAGAGGAGGTTGGTTCCTTAATGGTTTTTATGAGAAAAGGGAAAAGAGAATTACTGAAAGAGAGGGAAATATAGCCGTAGCTAGAGCTTTTCTCATGGTACAGATTAAACAAAAACTAAGATAAATGCATATACTCTTTCTGTTCAAGCATTTATTATATCTTCACGCAGAAATCATAGTCTTCAAATGTGATTTAGATATTTATCTAACACACATATGTATTGAATTCTAACTCCAACAATATGATTTATATTATGTATAAGTCCAGATTTTAGAACAGATACAATATACAACTCAATAATGTGAATAGAAGCAAAGAATGTTAATACATACACTTGCACACTGTGAACCAGAAGCCAATAGAAGCATAATTTTATTGCTTGTATTCAGAGTACATACATCCAATCTTGTAAATGCCTAAGAGCCGACCTCTTTTCAGGGTGCGTTTACTATTATATATACCCTATGGTGAGTATCTTTACAACTAGTATATTCTGACATAAAATCAATTACAAGCAATCAGGCTACAATAATGCTTCAATATGTTTTGCATGGCTTCTAATAATAAACAAAATCTGATAGCAAAAATCTAGGATTTGATGCTTCTTTCACTGTCTATCATCAGTTGCTGACACAAGCTTTTGGAGGTATGTTTATTTATTTCTACTTATATCTTCGTTTGGTGAAAACCTATCATGTCGCGAAATCATGACATCTTCTTGCACTTTGGCTCTTTGGATGCTCGTGAAAACCTGTCATGTCATGAAATCATGATATTTTCTCACACTTTGGCTCTTTGGGACTACTCACTGGCGAAAACCTATCATGTCGCAAAATCATGACATTTTCTCACACTTTGGTTATTTTGGGCTGCTTGCTGGTGAAAACCCGTCATGTCATGAAATCACAACGTCTTCTTGCACTTTGGCTCTTTGGGACTGTTCCCCTATGAAAATTAGTAATGTCACGAAATCATGACATTCTGGCACTGCAGCTTCCTTTTCTTCTCCGACTCGGTGAAAACTCGTCATGTCGCAAAATCGTGACCTTTCTTATGCCTTAGTCATTTTTGCTCTTTATGTCTCAAAAATGAAACACTGGTCTCATGTTGCAAAACTTTGCTATCTATCAAGGTAGTCTTTTTAGACTAATAGGTCCTTGGCCCTTCCTATCTTCTTTATTACTTGTCAAACTCCTATTATCTTTCTGATGTGAGACTTAATGTTTATCACCATGGTCGATGCACTGCTTGTGGAGACCATTGTATTGGAAAGTGTAGATCAGGAATACCTCATTATGATACAACTATTCATGGTTTATCACTAGCTTAAATTTACTCTATAATTGGTTCTTATGATGTCTTCTACATGCACCTATTCAATTGACCTTGTAGATATTACATGAGGACATCACCACATTTCCTTTTAAAGAGCTTCATTACTAGTAATGGATGGCATGATACCTTTTCATTGGCTGAGGGAGTCTAGTTTGTTGTGCCATGAGGGATGGGTGCACAAATCAACTTTATATTTGCACTACAGGGAGGCCCTTTCAATTTTCTCGATTAGATCCCTATGCCTAAAAATCTAGGTCATCCATGTGCTTCTTCCTCATTGGCTTGAGCACAACATGCTTTGAGTGAATGCATGCATTAGGAGCTTGAGGTACACAAATTTGAGAGGAGGTGCACAAAATTCATGCACCATTAAAGAGATTTTAATTCTTGGGAGGGGTGCATGATTAAGAGGAAAGACGTATAGACTTCTCATGCCTTTAATACCTTTGTGCACTCCATTAAAAGTGAGTGCATAGCAAAAAAATAGGGTGCACAAGATTTGCATGCCCCTTAAACCTTTGTGTGCTCCAAAGGAATGGAGTGCACAACATCAAAAATAGGATGCATGACTTTTGTGCGTCCCCTCATGCTTTTCTATACTCTAAATGGAGCGCACGGTCTAAAAAATGAGGTGCACAAACTTCATGGGCCCTTAAAAATTTTATGCACTCTAAATGAATGGATTGCATGACTCTAAAAATAGGGCACATGAACTTCGTGTATCCCTAAAAATTTTGTGCACTCCAAATGAATGGAGTGCACAACTCCAAAATGGGGTGTGTGAACTTCGTGCACCCCTAAAACTTTTGTGTGCTCCAAATAAATGGAGTACATGATTCCAAAATAGGGCATGAAAACTTCATGCACCCCTTCTAAAAATTGGTGCACCCAACAAGGTTTTGAGCACCCTTTAAGAAAAAAAGGGGTATTGACTTAGGAAAATTTTAAAATATAAGGTTCAAAAGGTGGGGTTTCTTGCAAGGCTAACATACACCTTATTGCATTGTAAAATAGAAGTATGGTCAAAGGACTTCTTTATTTACATAAATCTACATAGTTTTGTCCTTGTTGCTTAGTTAGGAAGCAACATTGATCTCCTTTCAAGACCATAGAATATCAAGCCAAGGGATCTCTTGATTCAATCCATATCAATTGGTGTGGATCCATAGCTCCAAGTTATGATGGGACCAGGTATTTTCAACTTTTTATTGATGATCACATTGTTGGAGAATATTACATTATTTGGTACATGCTAATGTGTCCCATGGTACCTTCATGATACACCTTGTAAATATTAAACTAGGGTCAAGTATTAGATTAGAATGTGATTACATATTTATGTAATGTAATAATGTGCAAGAAATGTACAAGTTTCATATGAGTAAGTGTACAAGTGTGATGTGTGTATATGTTCACAAGTGTCTTATATGTAAGTGTGCACAAGTGTCGTTATATTAGAGAATGCTAAGTGAAGATTCATGTATAGGTGTGCATACAATATAGAGTCATGTGTATGCAAGTTTCAAGTAGAGAATCCAAGAGTCATGATACTTGGCATAACGAAAGAAATAGTCAAGTAACCAAATAGTCACTCTACAATGGCTATATATTACTCCATGGAGAAGCATATTGGATATAGCATTCATATCATTCAAAGTGATCATAGAGATCATAGTGAGTAAAGAGAGTATTATTTTAATAGAGTTTTATGATACATTTATAAGAGGAAAAGGAGCAATAAAGATTGTAAATATTTGAGAAACTAATACTGTAATTTGTGCTAAATGCTTTGTACATGTATAATTCAGGCTATTACAATCATATTTTTGCATATTAATGAATGTTAGTTGATATATTATAAGCCTTGATTTACATATTAGTTGGCTCATATTATTCTTATTTACATCATTATATTAATCTTACCATATTGCAGCTATCATATATTTGATCCTATGAATTTTATCTTGTGAGTTTACATTAATATTAAGGATTCAAAAGTCATCAGTGGTATCAAATCTAAAACAAGAAGTTTCTTGCATAGGGTAAATTTATTTAGCTAGATATAAAATCAATTTTTTTCCAATGTGAAAAAACTAGTTTAGAGTTTGTCTACTTTAAAGGGACTTAGACCTAGACTCTATAGTATGGTCAAACTAAGAAAAAGCTAGTCTTTCCATAGTTTTACAAACAACTAGTGAATACTATGACTCATATATAGAGTCTTTCCACTATTATAGAATAACCAGTGAATATTAGGACTCAACTATTAGGGTGAATAAACTTGAAGACAAATGATTATTTAGAAAAGTAGCCAACCCTTGACATTGATTTTAGAGATATAGAGTTTTCAAGGACATAGATAATTCCTAACACTAATTTCTATCAACACAAAATAAAATTGAAGGATTTGGTACAATCAAGTCATCTCGACTTTAATTGATGCATCAGGGAAATCTGATTCACCTTGACATCATTGGAGTTCTTAAGTGCAACCTAAGATAATTTTGTAGCAAATATTGGTTGTTACAAGAGTGAGAATCTTCCTACACCAGATAGAGAATACTTTCATCTTCAAGTGCAAGAAGGCAGAAAGATTTCATCAAATAGATATTGATTTAAGTTGTGAACTATTAATTGAATTATGTATTGAAGGTAAACCTTCATATAATAGATTCAGGTCTTGAAGATAGACCTTAAAAAAGAAGGATTTAGGTCTTGAAGGCAGACCTTGATAGAGAAGGATTCAGGTCTTGAAGGCAGACCTTGAAAAGGAAATGTTCAAGTCTTGAAGTAAGAATTTTATAGAGATAGAATATTCAAGTCTTTAAGATAGACCTTGACATGAAGCATTGAGAAATATTCAAATCTTCCAATGATATTGAAAGTATATTGACCTTAACATTGGTTCAAGAAATGAATATTGCAGATATAGACCCAAGAGGTCAAGGAGGAGACCCTTTGAGAAAAGAGGTCTAAATAAGGAAGGAATTTATATGACACATACAATAGGCCATATATATAAGTCCCTTATTAAAGGAAATAAATGAGGCTTGAATATAGAGAAGATAAGTAGATTCAAAATAAGAATTAGAGAAAGAGACTCGAAGTTAAAAGGATCAGAGAATGTAAGCAGCAATAAGATAAATCCCATAGAATAAGAAAAATAAGGCCCAAAGAATAAGATAAATAAAGCCTAGAAAATAAGAGAAGAAAGATCAAAAATAAGAGAAGAAGGCTCAAGGTATAAAGATCCTGATACATATAGCAGTCAGCAATCTAGTATTGGAACCATGTGATCATCTAAGAGTAAAAGGTAAAATACAAGGAGAAGGATATTTGAGAATATAAGTGCATTGAAATAAAGATTCAAAGGTAGAATATAGGGTGGTAGCCACCTAAAATCGGGAGCATCAAAGGTAGACAAAGATTTGAAAGAAGAAGCTAATTGGAAGAAGTTTAAATATCTATTGAAGAATATCTAAGTGTAAGAATAAGTTGTAGAAAATGTTACCTATGAATATAAGAATTAAAGTGCCTGATGTAAAGGTTTAAACATGTGCTTATAAGAGTAATTTAATGTAGAACAAAGCAACATTATTAAATGTGTTTCATTCATAAATTTCTTCAAGTATCCATCTACAAAGCAGAGTCACAATTGAACCTGCACAAGACACAACATATTAAAGAAGGTAAAGAAAAAGTGTTCTATAGATTTAGTGGAAATTCCAAGCCATGAGAAGAGTTGAACATAGCTAAACTAACCTACAAAGAAGAAGCATCGGGTGCAATCAAATCAACCAATGTAGAGGAAATGTAGCTAATACAAGAAGAGGAAGCACTGCAAGAAGAAACATAATTGATTTAGGAAGAGGAAGTGTTGCAAGAGGAAACACAACTGAGCTAGAGAAAAGAGGAAGTGCGACAATCATTTTTTTCCAAGTGTAAAGATGAAGCAAAATGAACTACAAATGATGTTATCATTTGAAGCTAAATACTTAAGATAAAATAACCACAAGATCTAAAATAAAGTTACACTATGAAATATAAGATAATGGTAATATTGTAAATATATAAAAATAAATAATTTTTATAATAACTCATAGAAATGCAATTAACAAATGCTCATGGAAATTATATCTTCATTAAATAAATATCTCAAATACACCATACTTCCACACACTCTCATTCTACAATATATGTAATGGAATGTGACTCTTCATATGGAGCACTCTTGTCCTTCACTCTTCTTGAGACTCTTCACTATCCTACTCTATTGACTCATGTGCACATGAACTATTATGCACATTTACATTACCAAAATGCTTTGCACACTTGTGCATTTATTACATTGCATAAAGTAAATACTCACACTCTAATCTAAGACACTCTCCTAATATAAAGATATACCCAAGGTGGTACATTAACATATACCAAATAATGTAATATATTTCAACACCCCATTTATACATTATTTGGTTATTGAAGACTTTAGTCTTCAATATGTATCTTTGTCTCTTATCTTCAGTCTATCTCTTTAAGATCAATTTTTGAATTTGCACAAAATGGTTCCTGTTTAACATTTCTGATGTGACTCCTTCTTTTCTTATTTTATTTTCTTTGATTTTGTATCTTCATTGATGATTCTCCTTCTAATAATTTTGTTATAAAATCATCATAGTAATACAACTTTGATTCTTGTCTTGGACTCTTCAAATAAACATCTTCTCCAGGTTTAGTCTTCATCTTGCTTTTCTTGATCTGATTTATTTTCTTGTTTCTTTTCCTTCTTTGTTCCTACATTCTTACTAGTGATTCTCCTTCAATGTGGTGAGTTAGTATATCATCACAATAATATTGACTTAGATTTTATTATTCTTCCTTAATATAATCATGTGAAGGATTTCTTTCAACTTGTCTCTTTCCTTGAAATATTTCAAAAATAATTGATGAAATATACATCATTAGACACTCTTTTGAAGTAAGTACAATTATGTTTTGAGATTCCCAACAAGATCTAATTTTTTTTTCATGAAGATATCCCATAAAGGTAGTGAATTTCCCTTCTTTAGCTTATTTGAAAAATAAAATCAATTTATATTTTAGAACATTAAATATTCAATCTCCATCAATGTTAGGTATTAAGCCATGTGAATAAAATTTGAGTGCATATAATATTTTTTCACTATATTCATTAAATACTTTCTTCACTACTTTATCCATATTTTCTTCTGAAAAAGATAGCTTTGATAAAATAATTTTTTTTTATTTGTGGAAAACATCCCAAAAGGGATGCCATTTTCGAGTAAGACCCAAGGAGGCAGGGGTATCCATTCCGCCAAAAACACCCAGGACTCGGACCTGGCCTACCACCTTTGACATACTCAAGGAGCAAACAAACACACAAAACCAAATTAAATAAATAAAATAACAACAAAAATAATAAAATAAAATAAAATACAAACTCCTTGAGTGTGTCAAAACCAAAAGCACAACCAAACACGCACAATAAGATAAAAGAAACCATAACACAAACCACATAGAAAAACACAAGAACCACATAACAAAACACAAACAAGACAAAAACAACAGAACACTACAAAGACATAACCCAAAAAAACATGAAAAATAAAGACAACAAAAACCTAAAAAATAAAATAAAAATAAAAACAACCAACAACAGACAATAAACAAAAACAAAATACATAGAAAACACTCACACATAAAAAAATGAAATAACACAAACAAAGAGAAACCCAAGAACAAGAACAAAAAAAACACGAACAATAACAATAAACATAAAAAAAAAACATCAAAAACACAAGAACAACAAAAAAACAACACAAAGAACACAAAAACAAAACAAAACAAAAGAACCCACCCACCTTAAAAAACTAAACAAAAAAACAAAGAACACAAAATAAAAAAAATGAACAAAACAATGACCTATCTAGACGAGAAGACTATTAATGCAAGAATCAACATAGGAAACAAAATAAAGAATAGAATGAGCTAGGGAACTAAAAAAAGAAGAAACTAGGTACCTTCAGAACTAGAGCCATCGAAAGAAATAACAGAAAGAAGAGCTTCCCTAATTTGAGAAGCCCACCAAATAGGAGGGTGGCCATAACAAGTAAGATCACCTTTGTCCAAAGCCCAATTAGCTAAAGCATCAACACTCTTGTTTTGATCTCTGACCACATGATTGTAATTAACTAGCTTTGATAAAATGCTTAGCTTTCTAAGTTTTTCTTTAATTTGAATCCCTTATTTGTTCCTAATTATGAATAGAAAACTAAAGATAATTTTGATGCAATTTCAAATTCTCTACTCTTTATTTCTTCTTAGTTTTGAATGATAGACTAAGGACAATTTTCAATTATTTTTTCTTCTTAGTATTCACCTTGTTCTCTAGCATATTTTGCCTCTGTTTTGCATAGTAGAATTGCTTGTATTTTGCATCTATTCCCTATTTTGCAGGTTTCTGACGAATTCGTCAAATTTGAGACGATTTTGTCTGTCTCAGACGATTTTGTCTGTCTCAGACGATTTGGTCAAATTGTAGGCGATACTGTCGAATCCCAGATGATCCAGACTACTTCAAGCATCAGAAACTTCATCAGACATCCTGAATCAGGTAATCTCCATTAGCCTCCTACAAATTCTCTATTTTTACGCTTTCGATCATTTCTTGTATTCATTTAAATTGCATTTTCATGTAGTTTAAGTTAGAATCATTCGGCCAAACCTAGGATGAATGTTTAAGGATAAAACGAACCCATTAAAAAACATTCCCAAAACCTAGGCGTGGAAACTGCCGCCAAATGTTTCCTGGTCAACCCACCATCCGTCGACAAATCACCAAAATGCACCTCCCTTGAGAGGCGGGACCTTCGCAAAGTCCTCTCGTCCGAGGTACCGCATCATTCTTTTCCCATCCTCCTTCCGGGTGCGGATCCAATAGCTTTGAAGGTAGGGATGCGAAAAATTTGGAGCGATACATTTTGGTGAACCCGACGTGAATGCATCATAACCTTTTGAAAAAAAAAAAAAAAAAAAAAAACAAAAAAATATATATGTATACAAGAAAAACAAAAACAAAATCATCATATCAAGTTTTTATGTTTTAGATTCAACTCTAAATAGTAGATGATAAGTATTGCTTTTAGAAGTACTAAAGAAACCATGAGTTTTTACTCAAATCCATATGAGCCCATCAGTAATGTTGGAAGAATTCAGCCAAATACATTTGTTGATTATGACCAACCTCATCCCTATTCAACATCACCTCCATCACACTCTTCTTATTTTTCATCCGTAACCCAACAAGACAATCCCTTTGCCAATCCTCTTCATAAAGATATTATCTATTCTCCCATATATCCATATTATGTCTATCAATCCACATATAATCCTCTGCAACCTTTTCAAAACTCTTCTTTCAATACAACACATCCATTTCAACAAGAAAATACTTATTCTTCCAACTCTACCATGCACTCACATCACACTTCGCAATCTTCCTGTCATCATTCTACCCATAATAAAGAAAGTAGAGGTGAGAAACCATTAGGTCCTTTTATGACGAAATTCCTAAAGCATTTATCAAAAACCTCTCAAAAACCTTCATCACGTAAATTTACTAAGCTCAATCAACCAATGGATATAATTCTCAAGTATTTACTTGACACAAATATTATTGAACTTCCTTCCATAAGACAACCTGATACCACATCGATTGGTTTAAACCCGAGCTACATTGTGAATATCATAGAGTAGATGGACATATGACACAAAATTGTAAAGATTTAAGATGTGCAATTCAAGATTTGATTGATAAGGATCTTTTTAATATAAAGGAATTACAATCTACAACTGATGATAAACCTCCAGTAAACAATCAAACTCCTACACAACAAATACCAATAATCAATCAAGACATGGAGATCTCCCAAGAACTCCTATTCAATTATCAACAACAAAAAACCAATCAAATATTGCATGTTAATGTGTCCCATCATGATGATATTATTAATATTGTAACAAAAACTACAAATGAGCAACCTTAAGTTCAATCAACTCAATCAGATATTCAAGATATGGATTGCTCATTTGACCAACCTTCAAAACTATATTTGACTCTAGAGAATGATCCAAAATGGAATGTAAGCATAGAAAGCTCATCTTTAGAATCAAAATCTCAATCTGAAATCCACTTTGATAACCAACAACAAGTGATTAATCCTCAAGCAAAGATATCCCTTTTAGAAGTATTACAAAGTTCCCATAAGGAAACTTTGTTCAAGATACCTAGACAACAATTTGTTCCTCATCATATTTTCTCTAAGAACATAATTAATGGTGTAAACCCTCTTGAGGTTAACCATATTTCATTCTATGATGAGGAGATTCCTTCCTCTACTCTACAAGAAGACTATTATCTTTACATTACAGGATCTAGTAAAGAAACACTTGTTAGAACTATCATGGCAGATAATGACTCCTCTCTTAATTTATGCACTTATCAATTATTTCAAAAACACAAATTAAAGGAAGAACATATTAATGAATCAAATGTTATTATAAAATATTTTAACAATGAAATTCAAGAAGCTCAAGGTACTATAATTTTTCCCCTAAATATTGGATCCAAGATCCTGGATACTTTATTCTATGTAGGATATTGTCCTTCACATTACAAACTACTTCTCCAGAGTCCTTGGATTCATACGATGAGGGTTGTCCCTTCCACTCTTCACCAATGTTTGAAGTTTGAACTTACAAATAAAATTGTTACCATACATGGTGACCCAAAACCATTTGAAGAATATTTAACGATTGAAACATCAAGTTCTATACACTCTCTATTGTCACAATTATTTTTTATCCATCACTTTTCTTCATCCATATATGATCATCCTTGTTTACCAAATAACACTCATGCATATCTTTCACATATGCTTTCTCCATCTTATCAAGACTTGGAAGATAATAATAAGAATGAAGAACCTTCTTATCCTTCTGACATTTTATTTTGTAACATGATCAATTTTCCACATATAAAAGTCAAATATTTTTCTACATTATTCTACATTATAACAAAGCTTTGGTTATCACTACCTTTTATTCATCACCTTATATTCTTACCTTCACCTCAACCGGATTATCCTTCAAAACCTCCTTTGATTTTGAAGCAACCTTAGACATGTTATACTCAAATAAACCTTGTATAGTGTATATAGATCATCTTGTATATACCACCAATTTCAATTCATAAATTAAAATCAAAATACAAAAAAATCAAAATCCTCAAAATCTTCAAAAAAATACAAATGCAACTAAGGAACTTAAAGGTAAATTCAAGCCCAATTGGCTTGGACCATACATTATTACTGCTAAATTTGAATCAGGAGCATATAAATTATCTACCTTATATGGTAAAGAACTTAAAGAACCCATGAATATTTTACATCTCAAACGTTATTATGCATAAATTTGGTCATTTCATCCATGTATATATTTGTTCAAAATCATTATCTTGTATTTCTTTCAATTTATTCAAAAACCTCAAAAACATTCATAAAATCTTCAAAAATCTTCAAAAATATTTATTGCATTTATTTAAAGCACTTGTAAAGTTCCTTTTGCTCAAAACAAAAATCAACATAAAAATCCAAAAACAGCTATATGCTTGACTCTTTCGAAACCAAAACAATATACAGAAGAAAGAGAGAGTCAACATTCTCAAAACTTCTCAAAAGTGTTTATATATATTTTCTTACAATTATTGCAGTTATATGTTTCAACTTATTTTGGATAAGTTAGCATTTATTTGGCATCCCTCACTTGCACACTCACAACAATAAATATCTTGATTTTATCTGGCATGATTACTAATCTCTCTTATATCAAAGTTCACAAAATTCAATTAAAAAAAGTTTGAGCATAGAGAATTGATCTTGTTATTTACTTAAACCAAGCACATCTTTTCACAATAAAATGATTATATTTGTAATTTCCATGTTTTGCTACATAGTAGAACTGATTTCTTGGGTGAAAATTTTCCCCTACTATCCTATCATGCACATGGTCTAGAATCTTTGAGAATTGGCAAAAGGACAAGCTCACCCCTACCAAGAATAAATATCCCTTGCTCTACAGCTAATCCGAGCAAGTATCCCTAGCAAAGAAAAAGAGAAAAGAAAAAAATGTTCTTTTATCATTACAGCAATGTTCCAAGCATTATCAAGCAAAAGAAATACAAAAAGAAAAATAAGCAAAGTTCAAAAGAAAGTAAGAAAGCAATAAAATCCCTTTCCCTACCCTTTGAAAAGAAAAGAAGGGTTGATGAGCTTGAATCCCTGGAATTCTCAATTATTCGAAAACTGTGAGGTAAGCCCCATAACAGGTGGTTTGTGCCCAACCTACTTGGCCTTGGGTAACTCCTAGCGTGGCGATATGTCTGTCACATTAGCGACCTTCTTTTGTACTGAGACCTATGTCTGCTTATGGATTAGCTAGCTCTTGATAATCCGATCTACATAGTAGCCTAGTATGGTTATATGCATCTACATCATGGTTAATGAACACTTATTTGGTTTCTTCAAATCACTTGTATCATAGTATCTTGCTCAAACCTGGTAACTGAACCATGCAATTGCACACACATTTGTATTTGAGAGATTTTGTTTATCATTATGATAAATCAAGATTGGCAATGAATTCACATATGCACATGGGATTCCTTATAAATCTAACTTTTGTCTTCAAAATACTTTGAAATATTATTTTTGCAACTTGTTTGGAATAATCAAGTACAATTATTTTTCACAAAGACAACTATAGAATTAGAAAAATCAAAAATTTCTTCCAAATTACACAAATCAAATCATATATATCTGATTGACTTTCGCAACGATGGTATAGTTTCAAAACCAAAATTGGAATTTTATGCCTAGCGCAAGTCCTCATTATCATATTTTCTGTTCATCAAAAATCAATCATGCAATAAAACTATCCTTTTTTGGATTTTCGCGATGATGGTATAAGTCTATACCTACATATTCTATGCCTAGCGCAAACCATTGTAACAATTTTTTTTCCCAATTTATCAAAAATCATACAAAACATATGACTTCATTTTACACAAATTATGCTTTTTCGAAAGCAAATACACTTTCACTATGTTATGTCATTATGTCAACTTTACATTTTGCAATGACGGTATAATTCCTAAGGAATTATTCAACAATTTTATCACACTTAGGAATTTATGCCTAGCAAAAATTATTTTACAATATTTCATGCATAATATTTTTATGGAAATCTGAAAACAAACCATCATCATCATCATTTGCATCATCACAACAAAGTCTTAAGACAGTCTCTTAAGCACTCTTTTATTTTAACAATATTTCTATCCTGGGACTAGCTTGACGACCGAGTGAGCAGCGACTCCATGAAATGGTCTATAATAGCGACAATGTCCTTTGAAATTATTGTTAGAAATATCTTTTTATTTTTACATTTCATTACAACCAATCAATTTGTTACATCAGATTATTTCATTTAAAATATTTATAGCATGACATCCAAGTTATAATATTTTCCAAAACGACATAATTACATGAATCATCAAATAAATCATTACATCAATCAAATCAATCAATTACATCAAACATAAAAAGCATCATAAGTATCACATAAGACAAGTCATATACTCAAAAATATCTCATCTATATATATCAACAGAATATATACATCATCAAAACTGGATTGGTATGCCACAATCTATACCTCGGCATACTCAATCCTCTATCAATATAAGTATAATACAATATCAGTAGCAATATCCCACCCTCTAGCCTTGAGAGCCTCTAGAGCTCTTGGCCTCATCTCCTCCCCCGCCCTACGGAGGATGAGGTGGTCCCATCGTAGTATGTGTGGTACTACGAGTCCTCGTTGTCGATCGGGATGAGCTCCTCGTCAACCCTATCCTGATCGGATCGGCTATGGCAACCGGCAGCTGTACCCTCTGGCCCTCCGGCATCGCCTGGTAGTATAGCGCCTGATAGAATGTGGTCTGAGAAATTGACCGTAGTAGCTCCTGAGTGCTCACCCCTCCACCTCGTGCCCTGAGACGTGCATTCTCGTCTTGTAGCTGCGACACCTCAGCCTGGTGCTATGCAGTTACATCCTGTAGTGTCTGCACCTGAGCCTATAGACAATCCCTCTCTGTCTGGAGAGTAGCCATCTCGCTACTCTCTCCTGTATCCATGCCCTTGCCCTTATCGGGCGATGGTGGCCTCTGTGGAGATGGGGGTCTCGCCTCCCTCCTCTCCCTCTCCCTCTGCCACGGCCGCTCCTGTGCCCGTGGCATCCTCTACTCTCTCCCGTCATGACCCTGGGCCACCTCTATCACTGTCTAGCACCGCCTCCCTATCCGACACACAACTGTGTGGATCGGACCCTGTGCCCTCGTCATCCGAGGAGGGCGGATGCCTACGTACCAGGCATCATAGCCATCGGATACTCCTACATCGTCCCCATCCACTGGCTGGATGGGGGCATCGTTCGCATCCTGACTCCAGAATCACTGCATGTCTGGAGCTCCGCTAACTATGGTTTTATCCCGGACAGTTCGAGAAAACTCGTAATCCCTCAGAGATGGGATCCCCTGCTGTAGACCAAACTGTCGTAAAACCTGGTCGTAGCGATGGAGCTCCACCTCTCCCCTCTCCATCCTCAACCAGCAGACTCGCCTGATGTGAGCTAGCTCCTATCCGTCCTCTGCCCACCCTGGATGCTGCCTCCATGGCCTCCAGGTGATCTGGTCTAGGACCAAATCATCCAGTAGTCTTCGAGACACCGACAGGTCGATCCGTCGCTGTGCCCCTCTTCGAAGCCACCAGTAGAAGACTCGGGGCCTCTCCTCGTCAACCCCTATTAGTGGAAGCCCTACCGGCCTCTGCACTACAATGTGCTCCCAGCACCAAACCTGTAGGAGCGATGTCATGACCAGACACTGCCCACCCTTGTACATGACCCCGTAAAGGATCCTGTACAGCCGGCATAGAACAAAGCTGCCCCATGAAAATATGTAGCCATGGTCCCGCATGTCGTAGATCACATCTGCCAGCATCCACGGTACCCTGCACCCGATCTAGTGGCACAGCAAAAGTCCACCAACCACTCCAGCCAAAACTCGTGTCAGTGTAGATGCCCCAGGCATCTGGCGTAGTGCCTCGATGTTCACTCCGCCCTTCTCCAGGGCGAAGCTCGGGTCACCGTAGAGTCGTCCCATCACGTGGCCCTGATTTGCCATAGGTGTGATCATCCTCCCTTGTATGGGGATTCTAAGAATCCTCCATACATCCTCTAGTGTGGGAGTCATCTCCCCTGTCGATAATCGAAAGCATGAAGAGCCCAGGTACCACCTCTCTGCTAGGGCGCGTCAGTAGCCCCATGTCAGTAGAAACCTGTGGCATCTCTGCCACATGCTACAAGCTGGCCTATGCCAATAGATCCTGCTCAGCCTGGGTAAGAGCGGACAAGTCGTCTCTCAGCCCGCCGTATTTCCACTCTCTGCTCTTTAGTAGTCCTCTCTGCAAACATAAACAATCAAAACAACAAACAATCATTAATAACAATTTCAGTAATCAAAAATACAACTTAAAGATCAAATTTTTGCAATTGATGATATCGCCCACTATTGGACGATATCATCCCAAATTTGAGCAAAATCGTCTCCGATTTCGCATGTCGAAATCGTCTCTAATTTGACGAAATCGTCCCTTTTTCGTCGATTTCGCCCTTGGGCGAAATTGACGAACTTGAGACGATTTCGTCGAACTAGGGACGATTTCGTCCGGACGACGTCGACGGCCAAAAATAGCTGTGATGCTCAACATTCATCCTAAATTCCTCTAAAAAGCATGTAAAATTCAAACTAAATCAATCTAAATTGAGTTTAAACCATTACCCGTAGACCGCGACGGACCTCTGCAGATCTGTGCACCTTTGTCTCTACCATTTTTGCTCCAGAGCTCTAAAAACAATAAAATGAACAGTAACAATGAATTAGGGTTTTACCCTATTTTTCTTAATTTTATTCAAAATAATTCACAAATAATTTTTGCTTTTTCGCGTTTTTACCTCAAACGTTCGATTTGGGTAAAAACACGGAGGGGGCACCATAGTAAGCTGTCGTACGATTCGACCAAGAATCGTCGCCTAAAAATGGGAATAATTTTTTGCTTTCTCGTAGATCGAGAAGAACTCTTCTTTAACGTATTTTCTTTGGAAAATTTGCTAAAGAGGGGGCAAAATGTAGCACCCTAAAATTGGCGCAGTCAAATTGGAATAATTACATTCACCTTAGTAAATAAATTTAAATTCAAATTTAACCTCCCAAACCGCCCGTTAACCGCCGAGAAACCTGTTTCCCCTTTTTCCGTGCCATTTTTAGGATTTTTTTTTACCGTTGGACTATATCGTCACCGATCAGACGATATCGCCCTAGATTTGACGATTTCGTCTGGACTAGAACGTCCAGACGATTTTGTCGCAAAACTGAATTTGCATAGATAGACTCTATTCCAACGGGTCTCCAATCTGGGCAGAAGTGTGTCTGCGCCGTTGGGACCCTCCCCCATTGGAGATCTCCCAAATTGGGAAGATCTCCAACCTCCCAACAACTTTCCCTAAGCCTATTTAACTCTAATACTTTTCCCTCCCCAACCCCTGGCTGAATTCTTATGCAAATCGACTCCCTATGTGCTAGAACTACTCAAATTTGTTTTTTGCACTATTCCTATAGTAATTTTATTGCAGGTATATCATTGGTTTTCAGCCGGAGCCAGCACCTATCGCAGCCAACGAACCTGTCAAGATCAGAGACGATCCTGTCAAATTAGGGACGATCTTGTACTGATGCGAGACGATCTCGACTGTAGCATACATCGAGGCAATCAGTGCCTGAAGTTTGTTATTCTCTCTTTTCTCTCTGTCATTTTATGCTATAAATCAGATCATTTATTTAGTTTTTATTCTACTTTGCATCTTGAGTTCACCCATCTAGTTTAGATTGCACATTAAATTCACGATTTGCCATCATAATGCAGTGATCTATTTTACTTTCTATTTTAAATTATTGCTTAGTATTCACCTTTCTAGCATATTTTGCCTCTGTTTTGCATAGTAGAATTGCTTTTATTTTGCATCTGTTCCCTGTTTTGCAGGTTTCTGACGAATTTGTCTGACGAATTCGTCAGATTTGAGACGATTCTGTCTGTCTCAGACGATTTGGTCAAATTGTAGGCGATACTGTCGAATCCCAGACGATCCAGACTACTTCAAGCATCAAAAACTTCATCAGACATCCCGGATCAGGTAATCTCCATTAGCCTCCTACAAATTCTCTATTTTTCTGCTTTCAGTCTATTTACTGTATTCATTTAAATTGCATTTTCATGTAGTTTAAGTTAGAATCATTCGATCAAACCTAGGATGAATGTTTAAGGATAAAACGAACCCATTAAAACACATTCCCAAAACCTAAGCATGGAAATTGTCTCCAAATGTTTCCTGGTGAACCCACCATCCGTCGACAAATCACCAAAATGCACCTCCCTTGAGATGCGGGACCTTCACAAAGTCCTCTCGTCCGAGGTACCGCATCATCCTTTTCCCATCCTCCTTACGAGTGCGGATCCAATAGCCTGAAGGTAGGGATGCGAAAAATTTGGAGCGATACAATCTTAATGCTGGTAACCTTTTATCTCCCTAGTTAGACTTTTCGAATAATACCTTTGAAGTAATTTTAGTTTTCAAAACTTAAATATTTATGTCTCTTTATTTTTGAATGAAAGACTAAATATCAATGCAATTTTCAGTTTTTCAAAACCTATGTTGAATTCCTTTTATCTCCAAATTTCACTAATATAATCTCTTCAATTCTAAATTTCCCAATCCTATGTTGGTGTTGAATTCCTTATAAATCCAAATTTAGAAATACTTTAAAAGATATTTGCAAGTTTTGTATTCCTAATTTGATGTAGGAAATCTTATTTATCCAAACTTATCAAATTGCAAATATTTCAAAATGTTTTGTAAACTTAAATAATCATGTAGGAAACTAAATTGGATGACAACAACTCCAAAAGAGTAGCAACCAACATATGGAAGAGTGCATAGTGTATTGCTAGCCCATCCCATGGAGCTTATGGGGGCCTCCTTTGCCTATGGAATCCCTTACAGGTTGAAGGAAGACTATTATCCATATCTAACAGAGTTACAAATATCCTCTTCTATTTTAAAGACACCATATCAAGTTGGGTTCTTTCAAATATTTATGCCCCAAATTCTTGTATAGAGATAACCAACCTTTGGAACACCCTTAACCAAATGAAAGATATTTTTTCCAACTAGCCATGGATTCTAGCTAGGGACTTTAATCCCCCATCTACCCTTCTGATAAAATGGGGGGCACATCTATCTCTCCAGGAAATTATGAAGAATTCAATGACTTTGTTGACTCCAACGATCTCATGGATATCCACATCAAAGGATCTAGATACACATGAAGTAATAGAAGAATTAGAAATATGCATATCCAATTTAGGCTTGACTGATTCCTCATCTCCTATGAAGATATTTCCATGTTTGGATATGCTACCCTCAATGCCCTACCTAAAATAGGGTCTAACCACAATCTCCTAGTATTTGAAGCTACCTGTAAATCCTCTTTCAAAAGCTTCTTTTGCTTTGAGTCTATGTGGGTCCAACATCCTGATTTGAGGGGTCGCATCTCAGAATTGTGGAGCCTCCCTCACCCAGGAAACCCAGTTTTTCAAGTCACCAAAAAACTTAGGATCATCAAATCCAATCTTAAAATATAGAATAAGGATATTTTTGGGAACATATTTGAAAATAAATAGGCCATAAAATAAAGACTCCAATTGATCAAGAACCAAATTTAGTAAGGGAGCATTGACACCAATACCAGGGATGAAGAAATAAGACTATTGTCAGAATATCATAACATCATGGCAAGGGAAGAAACCTTATGAAGATAAAAATCTAGGGTTCAATGGTTAAAATAAGGTGACTCCAATATAAATGTTTTCCATGCATCCACACTTAGGCATCATAGCTCCAACAGGATTAGGGAGTTGCTTAGAGGAGATGCTTCTTCCACCACAAACATCCATGAGATCAGGCTTGAGGTTGTCAACCATTTTTTATCCTTCCTTAAAGAACCCCAGCATAGCTCTGACTATGCCCACCAAACTCTCATATACCACATCCCCAACCATAGTCCTCAAGATTTAAACCAACACCTCTTACATTCTTTCACTAATAATGAAATAAAATATACCCTATTCTCCATGTCACCTGATAAAGATTTGTGTCCTGATGGGTTTCCCCTCCACTTTTTTCAAAATTTTTGGGCCTAAAACTTTCTCTGCCATTCGCTTCATCCAAAATTCTAGGCACATTTTGAGAGACGTCAATTCAATATTCCTCACCCTTATTCCCAAACAAGCATATTGCAGATCCCTTTTTGAGTTCTAGCCCATTAGCCTATGTAATGTACTTTAAAATTTTTGACCAAATCCATATCTACTAGAATGCAGGAAGTCTTTCCCCTCATTATTGATCCCTACCAAGGAAGTATTGTCCAAGGAAGGAACGTCACTGATGGTGTCATCACAATTCATGAAGTGATACGTTCCATCTCTAAGAGAAAGAAATTTGTATTTCTCCTCAATATTGATATGAATAAGGCCTTCAATAGTGTCTCATGGGACTTCATTCTTGTTTTTCTACTCAAATTTGGGTTCCATCCATAGTGGGTTGATCTCATCAGAGTGTGCATATCCTTAGCCTAGTTTTTGGTCATTATCAATGGGTCTATGGTAGGATACTTCAAAAGTAGTAGAGGGATCAGATAGGGAGACCCCCTATCACCATGCCTATTCATAATTTTAGTCGAGGCCCTAGGAATAACTCTCAAATTTTTTCATTCTAGTGTAGCCATATTTGGAATCAAATCTGCTTCCCAACTCAAACCAGTCACCCACCAATAATTTATTTATGACACTATTTTAGCTACCTTGGCTTCGATGGTAGAAGCTATAATTATCAAATTCATTCTCAACCTTTATGAGGAGGTAGCGAGCCAACAATTTAACTACACCAAAAGAAATATATTATTTATTAACACACCCCTTGCCCACCAACATCAAATTTCTAAATTCCTCCAATTATCCATTGCTAATCTACCCACATATTACCTCATCCTTCCTCTATTCATTGGTAGTCCTTTTGATAGCATGTGGAACAATGTTGTAGATAGGCTCCTCAAAAAGCTTATAGTATGGAAAGGGACCCTCCTAAGCCAAGCTGCTAAAGCCACCCTAGTTAATGCATGCATTCAAAGTATTCCAGTATACTTCATGTCCATATTTAAAGTCCCATCATTAATTTTCTCCAAGATTGAATAGATCCAAAAACGCTTTCTTTGGATAGGATCAAAAACAAAAAAAGGTATCACCTTGTTGCTTGGGACAAAGTCTGCAGACCCAAATCTCAAGGGGGGATCAACCTGAGAAGAATTAACAAGATGAACCTTACCCTCATCACTAGAAAGACATGGAAAATAGTGACCAATGTAAACTTGGAATGGATCTCCATTACTAAAATAAAATACATGCAACATTTAAATCTCATGGATGATGGCCCCCCTATCATCTTTGCCTTCTGGAACTCAATTACAAAAATTAAAGGCATTATATCTAAAGACACAACATGGTAGTTCTCCAATGGGTAGACCATTGACCTTTGGCATGATCTTTGGATCCATGATCAAACCCTCATTGTTGACCTCACCCTTACCCCTCTAAAACCTTTCACTAACACCCTCTTCAGATGAAATTTTATTGACTTCATAGCTCTCTCCTCAGGAAGACCCCCTGGAAAGCCATTCCCACCTCCTCCCTTCCTCCCAACATCTCGAACATTGCTTCCACACTAACCTCCATTATCCACTGCTCCATAATTCCCATCCCTGGTGTTACTCTTGACACTCCCATTTGGAAATATTATGATGATTATCAATTCACAATTAAATCTACCTGCCTCTTTATTGATCATCTCATCAATTGCAACATCCTCATTAAGTCCATTTGGCTTAAGAACCTTATCCCAAAATTAGGTTTTTCTTGGTTATCTACCCAAAATAAATTTTTGACTTTGGACAACCTCATAAATCATTGGCTATAGCTTCCCAACCAATGCTATCTCTGTATATCTAAGTGGGAATCTTTCAGCCACCTTTTTATTGAATTTTCTTTCATTGAATTAGTTATGAGCTCAATATTTACCATTTTAAACATTTCTTGGACCCACCATCACACCCTAATTGACCTATTTAACCAATTTCCCAACCCCTTCAAGAACCCCAGAGTCAAATCCCTTTGGTCAATGTGCCTCCATCATTTTTTATGGTAAATTTGGCTTGAGTGTAACAACCACACTTTCTCAAATTCCCCTAGGGATCCCTCCTTGATTACCAATAGGATCCTTAGCTTCACCACTAAAAATGTTTCCTTGTACCTATCCTCCAGATCCCCAAGACCTAGGATTGAAACCTTCATTGCCTAATTCCTCCACCTATCCATGGACCCCATCAACCAACCCATGCACCCCAAATATAGAGCCAACTTAAAATGGAAACCACACCTAGAAGGTTGGTTTAATATGAACTTTGATGGATCTTCTAGAGGTAATACTAGGCCAACTGGAAAAGGAGGAATCATTAGACCATGAAGGAGGTATAATCATTTCCTATATTGAGAATATTGACACCCTCACCAACCATACTATAGAATCCAAAGCTCTTTATCAGGGATTATTAATCACTAGTGATCTCCAATGTAAGTTAGTGATCGAAGGAGAATCACTAAACATCATCAACTATTCCAAAACCAAAAAGAACCCTAGCTAGAGGTTCAAAAACATTAATTATAAAATCATACAACTCCTCATTCATCTGAAGACTATTATGCAACACGTATTCAAAGAAGCTAATGAAGCTACTGATTCACTGGCCAATCTAGGCCACTCTCTGAGGTCCCTCAATTTTTGGTATAATTATTTCCTTACAGACCTTCTAGAAATTGTATCTTAGGATCACCTTGGTCATGTTTAATCCCCAGCCCTCATCCCAAGTTTCAGGCCCTTTGGCTGGTGTTCTACCGTCATGTATCACCCTTGTTGGTTCATCCTTTGTTGACCCTCCACCCCCTTATCCTTAGCAATCCACATGTACCCTATCGACCCCTATCCTCCTCGATCACCATTGATCATCCATCATCATCACTTTTTGCTTTGTGTGTTGGGTTCCAATGTCCATCTCATATTGGGTGCTAGATCCATGATGCCTTGTTTCACCTTGATCATGCAAATTAATCCTCATGAAATTAATTCTCAGGCCCTGTCCAATTAGCATCGTGTGAACTTTACATCTGTGCCTTTCACATGTGCTTTTATAATATCGAGCATGTTTCCATTAACATTCATATATGCACCACCTTAAAAAATCACTACAGATATATCAACTCAAACATTACAACTTCCCACACCATGATTATCCATTGTGTTTATGAAAACCACCACTTCACCAATGGTCCTCTCCCACACAGTGCTTGGGCATAACTGATAGGCACACATACCATTAAACACTATCTTTCACTCCCCATGTCACTTCTATGCATCTCAACACCTTATTTATTTGACATGTGTGTTGGTTGAATTTTTAAATTGAGTTGGTATTCGAACACTTTTCATTTCAATTAGCCTCACTCACATCTTGTGTATCTTAAATATAAAACCCTCTATCCAATCCTCCCAATGGTAATTCTTGAGCCTTTGACCCTGAACCTTGACCCTGTAGATGAGAATACCTTGAAAAGTCATAATTACCTTCCTTTCTTGAGAAAATTTGCCAGAAATGAGGAGGACATTACCAAAGCCATCATCAAAACCTGGGAGGATGGTCATTTCTTTTTTTATGGCCTAGAGTTTACCATTGATGTGCAACTACTAGTGGATGTGACGAGTCTCCCTATGGATGGAAGGAGCATTCATAGAGATAAATATTTGATGGAAATAAAGCTTGATTTCTTCCCTAAGAAAGGTAAGTATCTCCTCACCACTAATGGGGGCATTGAAAGAACCAAGCTCCCTGGTCCTTGGGATTGAGTAATGATTCTCGTACTTTAATTTTTTACTGTTGATAAAATTGATTCTACTTTACGTAACTTCCATATTGCCTTTCTAAGTCATTTTAGAGGTAGCAAAAAAATCAACATCTCTAATTTTCTTTTTAGAGATTCAAAAGTCATCAGTGGTATCAAATTATGCTTATTTACATAATTATATTAATCTTACCATGTTGCAACTATCATATATTTGATCCTGTGAATTTTATCTTGTGAGTTTAAATTAATATTAAGGATTCAAAAATCATCAGTGGTATCAAATCTAAAACAAGAAGTTTCTTGCATAGGGTAAATTTATTTAGCTAGATATAAAATCAATTTTTGTCCAATGTGAAAAAATTAGTTTAGAGTTTGTCTACTTTAAAGGGAGTTAGACCTAGACTCTATTGTAAGGTCAAACTAAGAAAAATCTAGTCTTTCCATAGTTTTACAAACAACTAGTGAATACTATGACTCATATATAGAGTCTTTCCACTATTATAGAATAACCAGTGAATACTAGGACTCAACTATTAGGGTGAATAAACTTGAAGACAAATGATTATTTAGAAAAGTAGCCAACCCTTGACATTTATTTTAGAGATATAGAGTTTTCAAGGACATAGATAATTCCTAACACTAATTTCTATCAACACAAAATAAAATTGAAGGATTTGGTACAATCAAGTCATCTCGACTTTAATTGATGCATCAGGGAAATCTGATTCACCTTGACATCATTGGAGTTCTTAAGTGCAACCTAAGATATTTTTGTAGCAAATATTGGTTGTTACAAGAGTGAGAAGCTTCCTACACTAGATAGAGAATAATTTCATCTTCAAGTGCAAGAAGGCAAAAATATTTCATCAAATAGATATTGATTTAAGTTGTGAACTATTAATTTAATTAGGTATTGAAGGTAAACCTTGATATAATAGATTTAGGTCTTGAAGATAGACCTTAAAAAAGAAGGATTTAGGTCTTGAAGGTAGACCTTGATAGAGAAGGATTCAGGTCTTGAAGGCAGAACTTGAAAAAGAAATGTTCAAGTCTTGAAGTAAGACTTTTATAGAGATAGAATATTCAAGTCTTTAATATAGACCTTGACATAAAGCATTGAGAAATAATCAAATCTTCCAATGATATTGAAAGTATATTTACCTTAACATTGGTTCAAGAAATGAATATTGCAGATATAGACCCAAGAGGTCAAGGAGGAGACCCTTTGAGAAAAGAGGTCTGAATAAGGAAGGACCTTATATGACACATACAATAGGCCATATATATAAGTCCCTTATTAAAGGAAAGAAATGAGGCTTGAATATAGAGAAGATAAGTAGATTCAAAATAAGAATTAGAGAAAGAGACTCAAAGTTAAAAGGATCAGAGAATGTAAGCAGCAATAAGAGAAATCCCATAGAATAAGAAAAATAAGGCCCAAAGAATAAGATAAATAAAGCCTAGAAAATAAGAGAAGAAAGATCAAAAATAAGAGAAGAAGGCTCAAGGTATAAAGATCCTGATACATATAGCAGTCAGCAATCCAGTATTGGAACCATGTGATCATCTAAGAGTAAAAGGTAAAATACAAGGAGAAGGATATTTGAGAATAGAAGTGCATTGAAATAAAGAGTCAAAGGTAGAATACAGGGTGGTAGCCACCTAAAATCAGGAGCATCAAAGGTAGACAAAGAGTTGAAAGAAGAAGCTAATTGGAAGAATTCTAAAGATCTATTGAAGAATATCTAAGTGTAAGAATAAGTTGTAGCAAATGTTACCTATGAAGATAAGAATTAAAGTGCCTGATGTAAAGGTTTAAACATGTGCTTATAAGAGTAATTTAATGTATAACAAAGCAACATTATTAAATGTGTTTCATTCATAAAGTTCTTCAAGTATCCATCTACCAAGCAGAGTCACAATTGAACCTGCACAAGACACAACATATTAAAGAAGGTAAAGCAAAAGTGTTCTATAGATTTACTAGAAGTTCCAAGCCATGAGAAGAGTTGAACATAGCTGAACTAACCTATAAAGAAGAAGCATCGGGTGCAATCAAATCAACCAATGTAGAGGAAATGTAGCTAATCCAGGAAGAGGAAGCACTGCAAGAAGAAACATAGTTGATTTAGGAAGAGGAAGTGTTGCAAGAGGAAACACAACTGAGCTAGAGAAAAGAGGAAGTGCTACAATCATTTTTTTCCAAGTGTAAAGATGAAGCAAAATGAACTACAACCGATGTTATCATTTGAAGCTAAATACTTAAGATAAAATAACCACAAGATCTAAAATAAAGTTACAATATGAAATATAAGATAATGATAATATTGTAAATATATAAAAATAAATAATTTTTATAATAACTCATAGAACTGCAATTAACAAATGCTCATGGAAATTATATCTTCATTAAATAAATATCTCAAATACACCATACTTCCACACACTCTCATTCTACAATATATGTAATGGAATGTGACTCTTCATATGGAGCACTCTTGTCCTTCACTCTTCTTGAGACTCTTCACTATCCTACTCTATTGACTCATGTGCACATGAACTATTATGCACATTTACATTACCAAAATGCTTTGCACACTTGTGCATTTATTACATTGCATAAAGTAAATACTCACACTCTAATCTAAGACACTCTCCTAATATAAAGATATACCCAAGGTGGTACATTAACATATACCAAATAATGTAATATATTTCAACACCCCATTTATACATTATTTGGTTATTGAAGACTTTAGTCTTCAATATGTATCTTTGTCTCTTATCTTCAATCTATCTCTTTAAGATCAATTTTTGAATTTGCACAAAATGGTTCTTGTTTAACCTTTTTGATGTGACTCATTCTTTTCTTATTTTATTTTCTTTGATTTTGTATCTTAATTGATGCTTCTCCTTCTAATAATTTTTTTATAAAATCATCATAGTAATACAAATTTGATTCTTATCTTGGAATCTTAAAATAAACATCTTATCCAGGTTTAGTCTTCATCTTGTTTTTCTTGATCTGATTTATTTTCTTGTTTCTTTTTCTTCTTTGTTCCTACATTCTTACTAGTGATTCTACTTCAATGTGGTGAGTTAGTATATCATCACAATAATATTGACTTAGATTTTATTATTCTTCCTTAATATAATCATGTGAAGGATTTCTTTCAACTTGTCTCTTTCCTTGAAATATTTCAAAAATAATTGATGAAAGATACATCATTAGACACTCTTCTGAAGTAAGTACAATTATGTTTTGAGATTCCCAACAAGACCTAATTTTTTTTTCATGAAGATATCCCATAAAGGTAGTGAATTTCCCTTCTTTAGCTTATTTGAAAAATAAAATCAATTTATATTTTAGAACATTAAATATTCAATCTCCATCAATGTTGGGTATTAAGCCATGTGAATAAAATTTGAGTGCATATAATATTTTTTCACTATATTCATTAAATACTTTCTTCACTACTTTATCCATATTTTCTTCTGAAAAAGATAGCTTTGATAAAATACTTTTTTTTTATTTGTGGAAAACATCCCAAAAGGGATGCCACTTTCGGGTAAGACCCAAGGAGGCAAGGGTATCCATTCCGCCAAAAACACCCAGGACTCGGACCTAGCCTACCACCTTTGACATACTCAAGGAACAAACAAACACAAAAAACCAAATTAAAAAAATAAAATAACAACAAAAATAATAAAATAAAATAAAATACAAACTCCTTGAGTGTGTCAAAACCAAAAGCACAACCAAACACGCACAATAAGATAAAAGAAACCATAACACAAACCACATATAAAAACACAAGAACCACATAACAAAACACAAACAAGACAAAAACAACATAACACTACAAAGACATAACCCAAAAAAACATGAAAAATAAACACAACCAAAACCTAAAAAATAAAATAAATAAAATAAAAATAAAAACAACCAACAACAAACAATAAACAAAAACAAAATACATAGAAAACACTCACACATAAAAAAATGAAATAACACAAACAAAGAGAAACCCAAGAACAAGAACAAAAAAAACAGGAACAATAACAATAAACATAAAAAAAAACAACAAAAACACAAGAACAACAAAAAAACAACACAAAGAACACAAAAACAAAACAAAACAAAAGAACCCACCCACCTTAAAAAACTAAACAAAAAAACAAAGAAGACAAAAGAAAAAAAATGAACAAAACAATGACCTATCTAGACCAGAAGACTATTAATGCAAGAATCAATAGAGGAAACAAAATAAAGAATAGAATGAGCTAGGGAACTAAAAAAACTAAATGAACCAAAGAGAAACAAAAAAAAAACAAGAAGAAACTAGGTACCTTCAGAACTAGAGCCATCCAAATAAATGATAGAAAGAAGAGCTTCCCTACTTTGAGAAGCCCACCAAATAGGAGGGTGGCCATAACAAGTAAGATCATCTTTGTCCAAAGCCCAATTAGCTAAAGCATCAACACTCTTGTTTTGATATCTGACCAAATGATTGTAATAAACTAGCTTTGATAAAATGCTTAGCTTTCTAAGTTTTCCTTTAATTTGAATCCCTTATTTGTTCCTAATTATGAATAGAAAGCTAAAGATAATTTTGATGCAATTTCAAATTCTCTACTCTTTATTTCTCCTTAGTTTTGAATGATACACTAAGGATAATTTTTAATTGTTAATCTTAATGTTGGTAACCTTTTATCTCCCTAGTTAGACTTGTCAAATAATACCTTTGAAGTAATTTCAGTTTTCAAAACTTCAATCTTTATGTCTCTTTACTTTTGAATGAGAGACTAAATATCAATGCAATTTTCAGTTTTTCAAAACCTATGTTGAATTCCTTTTATCTCCAAATTTCAATAATATAATCTCTTCAATTCTAAATTTCCCAATCCTATGTTGGTGTTGAATTCCTTATAAATCCAAATTTAGAAATTTAGAAATACTATAAAAGATATTTGCAAGTTTTGTATTCCTAATTTGATGTAGGAAATCTTATTTATCCAAACTTATCAAATTGCAAATATTTCAAAGTGTTTTGTAAACTTAAATAATCATGTAGGAAACTAAATTGGATGACAACAACTCCAAAAGAGTAGCAACCAACATATGGAAGAGTGCAGAGTGTATTGCTAGCCCATCCCATGGAGCTTATGGGGGCCTCCTTTGCCTATGGAATCCCTTACAGGTTGAAGGAAGACTATTATCCATATCTAACAGAGTTACAAATATCCTCTTCTATTTTAAAGACACCATATCAAGTTGGGTTCTTTCAAATATTTATGCCCCAAATTCTTGTATAGAGATAACCAACCTTTGGAACACCCTTAACCAAATGAAAGATAGTTTTTCCAACTAGCCATGGATTCTAGCTAGGGACTTTAATCCCCCATCTACCCTTCTGATAAAATGGGGGGTACATCTATCTCTCTAGGAAATTATGAAGAATTCAATGACTTTGTTGACTCCAACGATCTCATGGATATTCACATCAAAGGATCTATATACACATGAAGTAATAGAAGAATTAGAAATATGCATATCCAATTTAGGCTTGACTGATTCCTCACCTCCTATGAAGATATTTCCATGTTTGGATATGCTACCCTCAATGCCCTACCTAAAATAGGGTCTAACCACAATCTCCTAGTATTTGAAGCTACCTATAAATCCTCTTTCAAAACCTCCTTTTGCTTTGAGTCTATGTGGGTCCAACATCCTGATTTGAGGGGTCGCATCTCAGAATTGTGGAGCCTCCCTCACCCAAGAAACCCAGTTTTTCAAGTCACCAAAAAACTTAGGATCATCAAATCCAATCTTAAAATATAGAATAAGGAGATTTTTGGGAACATATTTCAAAATAAATAGGCCATAAAATAAATACTCCAATTGATCAAGAACCAAATTTAGTAAGGGAGCATTGACACCAATACCAGGGATGAAGAAATAAGACTATTGTCAGAATATCATAACATCATGGCAAGGGAAGAAACCTTATGAAGATAAAAATCTAGGGTTCAATGGTTAAAATAAGGTGACTCCAATATAAATGTTTTCCATGCATCCACACTCAGGCATCGTAGATCCAACAGGATCAGGGAGTTGCGTAGAGGAGATGGTTCTTCCACCACCAACATCCATGAGATCAGGCTCGAGGTTGTCAACCATTTTTTATCCTTCCTTGAAGAACCCCAGCCTAGCTCTGACTATGCCCACCAAACTCTCATATACCACATCCCCAACCATAGTCCTCAATATTTAAACCAACACTTCTTACATCCTTTCACTAATAATGAAATAAAATATACCCTATTCTCCATGTCACCTGATAAAGATTTGTGTCCCGATGGGTTTCCCCTCCACTTTTTTCAAAAATTTTGGGAAATTGTTGGGCCTAAAACTTTCTTTGTCATTCGCTTCATCCAAAATTCTACGCATATTTTGAGAGACATCAATTCAATATTCCTCACCCTTATTCCCAAAAAAGCATATTGTAGATCCTTTTTCGAGTTCTAGCCCATTAGCCTATGCAATGTACTTTAAAATTTTTGACCAAATCCATATCTACTAGAATGTAGGAAGTCCTTCCCCTCATTATTGATCCCTACCAAGGAAGTATTGTCCAAGGAAGGAAAGCCATTGATGGTGTCATCACAATCCATGAAGTGATACGTTCCATCTTTAAGAGAAAGAAATTTGTATTTCTCCTCAATATTGATATGAATAAGGCCTTCAATAGTGTCTCATGGGACTTCCTTCTTGTGGTTCTACTCAAATTTGGGTTCCATCCATAGTGGGTTGAACTCATCAGAGTGTGTATATCCTCAGCCTAGTTTTTGGTCATTATCAATGGGTCTACAGTAGGATACTTCAAAAGTATTAGAGGTATCAGATAGGGAGACCCCCTATCATCATGCCTATTCAAAATTTTAGTCGAGGACCTAAGAATAACTCTTAAATTTTTTCATTCTATTGTAGCCATATTTGGAATCAAATCTACTTCCCAACTCAAACCGATCACCCACCAATAATTTATTGATGACACTATTTTAGCTACCTTGGCTTCGATGGTAGAAGCTAAAATCATCAAATCCATTCTCAACCTTTATGAGGAGGTAGCGAGCCAACAATTTAACTACACCAAAAGAAATATATTATTTATTAACACACCCCTCGCCCACCAACATCGAATTTCTAAATTCCTCCAATTATCCATTGCTAATCTACCCACATATTACCTCATCCTTCCTCTATTCATTGGTAGTCCTTCTGATAGCATGTGGAACAATGTTGTAGATAGGCTCCTCAAAAAGCTTATAGTATGGAAAGGGACCCTCCTAATCCAAGCTGCTAAAGCCACCCTGGTTAATGCATGCATTCAAAGTATTCCAGTCTTCTTCATGTCCATATTTAAAGTCCCATAATTAATTTGCTCCAAGATTGAATAGATCCAAAAATGCTTTCTTTGGATAGGATCAAAAACAAAAAAAGGTATCACCTTGTTGCTTGGGACAAAGTCTGCAGACCCAAATCTCAAGGGGGGATCAACCTGAGAAGAGTTAACAAGATGAACCTTACCTTCATCACTAGAAAGACTTGGAAAATAGTGACCAATGTAAACTTGGAATGGATCTCCATTACTAAAATAAAATACATGCAACATTTAAATCTCATGGATGATGGCCCTGCTATCATCTTCGCCTTCTAGAACTCAATTACAAAAACTAAAGGCATTATATCTAAAGACACAACATGGTAGTTCTCCAATAGGTAGACCATTGACCTTTGGCATGATCTTTGGATCCATGATCAAACCCTCATTGTTGACCTCACCCTTACCCCTCTAAAACCTTTCACTAACACCCTCTTCAGATGAAATTTTATTGACTTCATAGCTCTCTCCTCAGGAATACCCCCTGGAAAGCCATTCCCACCTCCTCCCTTCCTCCCAACCTCTCGAACACTGCTTCCACCCTAACCTCCATTCTCCACTCCATAATTCCCATCCCTGGTGTTACCCTTGACACTCCCATTTGGAAATAATGTGATGATGATCAATTCACAATTAAATCTACCTGCCTCTTGATTGATCAACCCATCAATTGCAACATCCTCATTAAGTCCATTTGGCTTAAGAACCTTATCCCAAAATTAGGTTTTTCTTGGTTATCTACCCAAAATAAATTTTTGACTTTGGACAACCTCATAAATCATTGGCTATAGCTTCCCAACCAATGCTATCTCTGTATATCTAAGTAGGAATCTTTCAGCCACCTTTTTATTGAATTTTCTTTCATTGAATCAGTTATGAGCTCAATATTTACCATTTTAAACATTTCTTGGACCCACCACCGCACCCTAATTGACCTATTTAACCAATGGCCCAACCCCTTCAAGAACCCCAGAGTCAAATCCCTTTGGTCAATGTGCCTCCATCATTTTTTATGGTAAATTTGGCTTGAGTGTAACAACCATGCTTTCTCAAATTCCCCTAGGGATCCCTCCTTGATTGCCAATAGGATCCTCAGCTTCACCACTAAAAATGTTTCCTTGTACCTATCCTCCAAATCCCCAAGACCTAGGATTGAAACCTTCATTGCCTAATTCCTCCACCTATCCATGGACCCCATCAACCAACCCATGCACCCCAAATATAGAGCCAACTTAAAATGGAAACCACACCTAGAAGTTTGGTTTAATATGAACTTTGATGGCTCTTCTAGAGGTAATACTAGGCCAACTGGAAAAGGAGGAATCATTAGACCATGAAGGAGGTATAATCATTTCCTATATTGAGAATATTAACACCCTCACCAACCATACTATAGAAGCCAAAGCTCTCTATCAAGGATTATTAATCACTAGTGATCTCCAATGTAAGTTAGTGATCGAAGGAGAATCACTAAACATCATCAACTATTCCAAAACCAACAAGAACCTTAGCTAGAGGTTCAAGAACATTAATTATAAAGTCATACAACTCCTCATTCATCTGAAGACTATTGTGCAACACGTATTCAAAGAAGCTAATGAAGCTACTGATTCACTGGCCAATCTAGGCCACTCTCTGAGGTCCCTCAATTTTTGGTATAATGATTTCCATACAGACCTTCTAGAAATTGTATCTTAGGATCACCTTGGTCATATTTAATCCCCAGCATTCATCCCAAGTTTCATGCCCTTTGGCTGGTGTTCTACCCTCACCACCCATGTATCACCCTTGTTGGTTCATCCTTTGTTGACCCTCCACCCCCTTATCCTTAGCAGTCCACATGTACCCTATCGACTCCTATCCTCCTTGATCACCATTGATCATCCATAATCATCACTTTTTGCTTTATGTGTTGGGTTCCAATGTCCATATCATATTGGGTGCTAGATCCATGATGCCTTATTTCACCTTGATCATGCAAATTAATCCTCATGAAATTAATTCTCAGGCCCTATCCAATTAGCATCGTGTGAAATTTACATCTGTGTATTTCACATGTGCTTTTATAATATCGAGCATGTTTCCATTAACATTCATATATGCACCACCTTCAAAAATCACTACAGATATATCAACTCAAACATTACAACTTCCCACACCATGATTATCCATTGTGTTTATGAAAACCACCACTTCACCCATGGTCCTCTCTCACACAGTGCTTGGGCATAACTGATAGGCACACATACCATTAAACACTATCTTTCACTCCCCATGTCACTTCTATGCATCTCAACACATTATTTATTTGACATGTGTGTTGGTTGAATTTTTAAATTGAGTTGGTATTCGAACACTTTTCATTTCAATTAGCCTCACTCACATCTTGTGTATCTTAAATATAAAACCCTCCGTCCAATCCTCCCAATGGTAATTCTTGAGCCTTTGACCCTAAACCTTGACCCTGTAGATGAGAATACCTTGAAAAGTCATAATTACCTTCCTTTCTTGAGAAAAATTGCCAAAAATGAGGAGGACATTACCAAAGCCATCATCAAAACCTGGGAGGATGGTTATTTCTTTGTTTATGGCCTAGAGTTTACCATTGATGTGCAACTACTAGTGGAGGTGACGAGTCTCCCTATGGATGGAAGGAGCGTTCATAAAGATAAATATTTGATGGAAATAAAGCTTGAGTTATTCCCTAAGAAATGTAAGTATCTCCTCACCACTAATGGGGGCATTGAAAGAACCAAGCTCCCTGGTCCTTGGGATTGAGTAATGATTCTCGTACTTTAATTTTTTACTGTTGATAAAATTGATTCTACTTTACGTAACTTCCATGTTGCCTTTCTAAGTCATTTTAGAGGTAGCAAAAAAATCAACATCTCTAATTTTCTTTTTAGAGATTCAAAAGTCATCAGTGGTATCAAATTATGCTTATTTACATCATTATATTAATCTTACCATATTGCAGCTATCATATATTTGATCTTGTGAATTTTATCTTGTGAGTTTACATTAATATTAAGGATTCAAAAGTCATCAGTGGTATCAAATCTAAAACAAGAAGTTTCTTGCATAGGGTAAATTTATTTAGCTAGATATAAAATCAATTTTTGTCCAGTGTGAAAAAACTAGTTTAGAGTTTTTGTACTTTAAAGGGACTTAGACCTAGACTCTATAGTATGGTCAAACAAAGAAAAAGCTAGTCTTCCCATAGTTTTACAAACAACTAGTGAATACTATGACTCATATATAGAGTCTTTCCACTATTATAGAATAACCAGTGAATACTAGGACTCAACTATTAGGGTGAATAAACTTGAAGACAAATGATTATTTAGAAAAGTAGCCAACCCTTGACATTGATTTTAGAGATATAGAGTTTTCAAGGACAGATAATTCCTAACACTAATTTCTATCAACACAAAATAAAATTGAAAGATTTGGTACAATCAAGTCATCTCAACTTTAATTGATGCATCAGGAAAATCTGATTCACCTTGACATCATTGGAGTTCTTAAGTGCAACCTAAGATATTTTTGTAGCAAATATTGGTTGTTACAAGAGTGAGAAGCTTCCTACACCAGATAGAGAATACTTTCATCTTCAAGTGTAAGAAGGCAGAAATATTTCATCAAATAGATATTGATTTAAGTTGTGAACTATTAATTGAATTAGGTATTGAAGGTAAACCTTGATATAATAGATTCAGGTCTTGAAGATAGACCTTAAAAAAGAAGGATTTAGGTCTTGAAGGTAGACCTTGATAGAGAAGGATTCAGGTCTTGAAGGCAGACCTTGAAAAAGAAATGTTCAAGTCTTGAAGTAAGACTTTTATAGAGATAGAATATTCAAGTCTTTAAGATAGACCTTGACATAAAGCATTGAGAAATAATCAAATCTTCCAATGATATTGAAAGTATATTGACCTTAACATTGGTTCAAGAAACGAATATTGCAGATATAGACCCAAGAGGTCAAGGAGGAGACCCTTTGAGAAAAGAGGTCTAAATAAGGAAGGACCTTATATGACACATACAATAGGCCATATATATAAGTCCCTTATTAAAGGAAAGAAATGAGGCTTGAATATAGAGAAGATAAGTAGATTCAAAATAAGAATTAGAGAAAGAGACTCAAAGTTAAAAGGATCAGAGAATGTAAGCAGCAATAAGATAAATCCCATAGAATAAGAAAAATAAGGCCCAAAGAATAAGATAAATAAAGCCTAGAAAATAAGAGAAGAAAGATCAAAAATAAGAGAAGAAGGCTCAAGGTATAAAGATCCTGATACATATAGCAGTCAGCAATCCAGTATTGGAACCATGTGATCATCTAGGAGTAAAAGGTAAAATACAAGGAGAAGGATATTTGAGAATAGAAGTGCATTGAAATAAAGAGTCAAAGGTAGAATACAGGGTGGTAGCCACCTAAAATCAGGAGCATCAAATGTAGACAAAGAGTTGAAAGAAGAAGCTAATTGGAAGAAGTCTAAAGATCTATTGAAGAATATCTAAGTGTAAGAATAAGTTGTAGCAAATGTTACCTATGAAGATAAGAATTAAAGTGCCTAATGTAAAGGTTTAAACATGTGCTTATAAGAGTAATTTAATGTAGAACAAAGCAACATTATTAAATGTGTTTCATTCATAAAGTTCTTCAAGTATCCATATACTAAGCAGAGTCACAATTGAACCTGCACAAGACACAACATATTAAAGAAGGTAAAGCAAAAGTGTTCTATAGATTTACTGGAAGGTCCAAGCCATGAGAAGAGTTGAACATAGCTGAACTAACCTACAAGGAAGAAGCATCGGGTGCAATCAAATCAACCAATGTAGAGGAAATGTAGCTAATCCAGGAAGAGGAAGCACTGCAAGAAGAAACATAGTTGATTTAGGAAGAGGAAGTGTTGCAAGAGGAAACACAACTGAGCTAGAGAAAAGAGGAAGTGCTACAATCATTTTTTTCCAAGTGTAAAGATGAAGCAAAATGAACTACAACCGATGTTATCATTTGAAGCTAAATACTTAAGTTAAAATAACCACAAGATCTAAAATAAAGTTACAATATGAAATATAAGATAATGGTAATATTGTAAATATATAAAAATAAATAATTTTTATAATAACTCATAGAAATGCAATTAACAAATGCTCATGGAAATTATATCTTCATTAAATAAATATCTCAAATACACCATACTTCCACACACTCTCATTCTACAATATATGTAATGGAATGTGACTCTTCATATGGAGCACTCTTGTCCTTCACTCTTCTTGAGACTCTTCACTATCCTACTCTATTGACTCATGTGCACATGAACTATTATGCACATTTACATTACCAAAATGCTTTGCACACTTGTGCATTTATTACATTGCATAAAGTAAATACTCACACTCTAATCTAAGACACTCTCCTAATATAAAGATATACCCAAGGTGGTACATTAACATATATTAAATAATGTAATATATTTCAACACCCCATTTATACATTATTTGGTTATTGAAGACTTTAGTCTTCAATATGTATCTTTGTCTCTTATCTTCAGTCTATCTCTTAAAGATCAATTTTTGAATTTGCACAAAATGGTTCCTGTTTAACCTTTCTGATGTGACTCCTTCTTTTCTTATTTTACTTTATTTGATTTTGTATCTTAATTGATGCTTCTCCTTCTAATAATTTTTTTATAAAATCATCATAGTAATACAAATTTGATTCTTATCTTGGAATCTTAAAATAAACATCTTCTCCAAGTTTAGTCTTCATCTTGTTTTTCTTGATCTGATTTATTTTCTTGTTTCTTTTTCTTCTTTGTTCCTACATTCTTACTAGTGATTCTACTTCAATGTGGTGAGTTAGTATATCATCACAATAATATTGACTTAGATTTTATTATTCTTCCTTAATATAATCATGTGAAGGATTTCTTTCAACTTGTATCTTTCCTTGAAATATTTCAAAAATAATTAATGAAAGATACATCATTAGACACTCTTCTGAAGTAAGTACAATGATGTTTTGAGATTCCCAACAAGACCTAATTTTTTTTTCATGAAGATATCCCATAAAGGTAGTAAATTTTCCTTCTTTAGCTTCTTTGAAAAATAAAATCAATTTATCTTTTAGAACATTAAATATTCAATCTCCATCAATGTTAGGTATTAAGCCATGTGAATAAAATTTGAGTGCATATAATATTTTTTCACTATATTCATTAAATACTTTCTTCACTACTTTATCTATATTTTCTTCTGAACAAGATAGCTTTGATAAAATACTTTTTTTTTTATTTGTGGAAAACATCCCAAAAGGGATGCCACTTTCGAGGTAAGACCCAAGGAGGCAGGGGTATCCATTCCGGCAAAGACACCTAGGACTCGGACCTGGCCTACCACCTTTGACATACTCAAGGAGCAAACAAACACACAAAACCAAATTAAAAAAATAAAATAACAACAAAAATAATAAAATAAAATAAAATACAAACTCCTTGAGTGTGTCAAAACCAAAAGCACAACCAAACACTCATAATAAGATAAAAGAAACCATAACACAAACCACATAGAAAAACACAAGAACCACATAACAAAACACAAACAAGACAAAAACAACATAACACTACAAAGACATAACCCAAAAAAACATGAAAAATAAACACAACCAAAACCTAAAAAATAAAATAAATAAAATAAAAATAAAAACAACCAACAACAGACAATAAACAAAAACAAAATACATAGAAAACACTCACACATAAAAAAATGAAATAACACAAACAAAGAGAAACCCAAGAACAAGAACAAAAAAAACACACGAACAATAACAATAAACATAAAAAAAAACAACAAAAACACAAGAACAACAAAAAAACAACACAAAGAACACAAAAACAAAACAAAACAAAAGAACCCACCCACCTTAAAAAACTAAACAAAAAAACAAAGAAGACAAAAGAAAAAAAAATGAACAAAACAACGACCTCTCTAGACCAGAAGACTATTAATGCAAGAATCAATAGAGGAAACAAAATAAAGAATAGAATGAGCTAGGGAACTAAAAAAACTAAATGAACCAAAGAGAAACAAAAAAAAATAACAAGAAGAAACTAGGTACCTTCAGAACTGGAGCCATCCAAAGAAATGATAGAAATAAGAGCTTCCCTAATTTGAGAAGCCCACCAAATAGGAGGGTGGCCATAACAAGTAAGATCACCTTTTTCCAAAGCCCAATTAGCTAAAGCATCAGCACTCTTGTTTTGATCTCTGACCACATGATTGTAATCAACTAGCTTTGATAAAATGCTTAGCTTTCTAAGTTTTCCTTTAATTTGAATCCCTTATTTGTTCCTAATTATGAATAGAAAGCTAAAGATAATTTTGATGCAATTTCAAATTCTCTACTCTTTATTTCTCCTTAGTTTTGAATGATAGACTAAGGAAAATTTTCAATTATTAATCTTAATGTTGGTAACCTTTTATCTCCCTAGTTAGACTTGTCAAATAATACCTTTGAAGTAATTTCAGTTTTCAAAACTTCAATCTTTATGTCTCTTTACTTTTGAATGAGAGACTAAATATCAATGCAATTTTCAGTTTTTCAAAACCTATGTTGAATTCCTTTTATCTCCAAATTTCACTAATATAATCTCTTCAATTATAAATTTCCCAATCCTATGTTGGTGATGAATTCCTTATAAATCCAAATTTAGAAATTTAGAAATACTTTAAAAGATATTTGCAAATTTTGTATTCCTAATTTGATGTAGGAAATCTTATTTATCCAAACTTATCAAATTGCAAATATTTCAAAATGTTTTGTAAACTTAAATAATCACGTAGGAAACTAAATTGGATGACAACTCCAAAAGAGTAGCAACCAACATATGGAAGAGTGCAGAGTGTATTGCTAGCCCATCCCATGGAGCTTATGGGGGCCTCCTTTGCCTATGGAATCCCTTACAGGTTGAAGGAAGACTATTATCCACATCTGACAGAGTTACAAATATCCTCTTCTATTGTAAAGACACCATATCAAGTTGGGTTCTTTCAAATATTTATGCCCCAAATTATTGTATAGAGATAACCAACCTTTGGAACACCCTTAACCAAATGAAAGATATTTTTTCCAACTAGCCATGGATTCTAGCTAGGGACTTTAATCCCCCATCTACCCTTCTGATAAAATGGGGGGTACATCTATCTCTCCAAGAAATTATGAAGAATTCAATGACTTTGTTGACTCCAACGATCTCATGGATATTCACATCAAAGGATCTATATACACATGAAGTAATAGAAGAATTAGAAATATGCATATCCAATTTAGGCTTAACTGATTCCTCATCTCCTATGAAGATATTTCCATGTTTGGATATGCTACCCTCAATGCCCTACCTAAAATAGGGTCTAACCACAATCTCCTAGTATTTGAAGCTACCTGTAAATCCTCTTTCAAAACCTCCTTTTGCTTTGAGTCTATGTGGGTCCAACATCATGATTTGAGGGGTCGCATTTCACAATTGTGGAGCCTCTCTCACCCAAGAAACCCAGTTTTTCAAGTCATCAAAAAACTTAGGATCATCAAATCCAATATTAAAATATAGAATAAGGAGATTTTTGGGAACATATTTCAAAATAAATAGGCCATAAAATAAATACTCCAATTGATCAAGAACCAAATTTAGTAAGGGAGCATTGACACCAATACCAGGGATGAAGAAATAAGACTATTGTCAGAATATCATAACATCATGGCAAGGGAATAAACCTTATGAAAATAAAAATATAGGGTTCAATGGTTAAAATAAGGTGACTCCAATATAAATGTTTTCCATGCATCCACACTCAGGCATCGTAGCTCCAAAAGGATCAGGGAGTTGCTTAGAGGAGATGGTTCTTCCACCACCAACATCCATGAGATCAGGCTCGAGGTTGTCAACCATTTTTTATCCTTCCTTGAAGAACCCCAGCCTAGCTCTGACTATGCCCACCAAACTCTCATATACCACATCCCCAACCATAGTCCTCAAGATTTAAACCAACACATCTTACATCCTTTCACTAATAATGAAATAAAATATACCCTATTCTCCATGTCACCTGATAAATATTTGTGTCCTGATGGGTTTCCCCTCCACTTTTTTCAAACTTTTTGGGAAATTGTTGGGCCTAAAACTTTCTCTGCCATTCGCTTCATCCAAAATTCTAGGCACATTTTGAGAGACGTCAATTCAATATTCCTCACCCTTATTCCCAAACAAGCATATTGCAGATCCCTTTTCGAGTTCTAGCCCATTAGCCTATGCAATGTACTTTAAAAATTTTGACCAAATCCATATCTACTAGAATGCAGGAAGTCCTTCCCCTCATTATTGATCCCTACCAAGGAAGGAACGTCACTGATGGTGTTATCACAATTCATGAAGTGATACGTTCCATCTCTGAGAGAAAGAAATTTGTATTTCTCCTCAAAATTGATATGAATAAGGCCTTCAATAGTGTCTCATGGGACTTCCTTCTTGTGGTTCTACTCAAATTTGGGTTCCATCCATAGTGGGTTGATCTCATCAGAATGTGTATATCCTCAGCCTAGTTTTTGGTCATTATCAATGGGTCTACAGTAGGATACTTCAAAAGTACTAGAGGGATTAGATAGGGAGACCCCCTATCATCATGCCTATTCAAAATTTTAGTCGAGGACCTAAGAATAACTCTCAAATTTTTTCATTCTAGTGTAGCCATATTTGGAATCAAATCTGCTTCCCAACTCAAACCAGTCACCCACCAACAATTTATTGATGACACTATTTTAGCTACCTTGGCTTCGATGGTAGAAGCTAAAATCATCAAATCCATTCTCAACCTTTATGAGGAGGTAGCGAGCCAACAATTTAACTACACCAAAAGAAATATATTATTTATTAACACACCCCTTGCCCACCAACATCGAATTTCTAAATTCCTCCAATTATCCATTGCTAATCTACCCACATATTACCTCATCCTTCCTCTCTTCATTGGTAGTCCTTCCGATAGCATGTGGAACAATGTTGTAGACAGGCTCCTCAAAAAGCTTATAGTATGGAAAGGGACCCTCCTTAGCCAAGCCGCTAAAGCCACCCTGGTTAATGCATGTCTTCAAAGTATTCCAGTCTACTTCCTGTCCATATTTAAAGTCCCATCATTAATTTGCTCCAAGATTGAATAGATCCAAAAATGCTTTCTTTGGATAGGATCAAAAACAAAAAAAGGTATCACCTTGTTGCTTGGGACAAAGTCTGCAGACCCAAATCTCAAGGGGGGATCAACCTGAGAAGAATTAACAATATGAACCTTACCCTCATCACTAGAAAGACTTGGAAAATAGTGACCAATGTAAACTTGGAATGGATCTCCATTACTAAAATAAAATACATGCAACATTTAAATCTCATGGATGATGGCCCCCCTATCATCTTTGCCTTCTGGAACTCAATTACAAAAACTAAAGGCATTATATCTAAAGACACAAGATGGTAGTTCTCCAATGGGTAGACCATTGACCTTTGGCATGATCTTTGGATCCATGATCAAAACCTCATTGTTGACCCCACCCTTACCCCTCTAAAACATTTCACTAACACACTCTTCAAATGAAATTTTATTGACTTCATAGCTCTCTCCTCAGGAAGACCCCCTGGAAAGCCATTCCCACCTCCTCCCTTCCTCCCAACATCTCGAACACTACTTCCACACTAACCTCCATTATCCACTGCTCCATAATTCCCATCCCTGGTGTTACTATTGACACTCCCATTTGGAAATATTATGATGATGATCAATTCACAATTAAATCTACCTGCCTCTTTATTGATCATCTCATCAATTGCAACATCCTCATTAAGTCCATTTGGCTTAAGAACCTTATCCCAAAATTAGGTTTTTCTTGGTTATCTACCCAAAATAAATTTTTGACTTTGGACAACCTCATAAATCATTGGCTATAGCTTCCCAACCAATGCTATCTCTGTATATCTAAGTGGGAATCTTTCAGCCACCTTTTTATTGAATTTTCTTTCATTGAATCAGTTATGAGCTCAATATTTACCATTTTAAACATTTCTTGGACCCACCACCACACCCTAATTGACCTATTTAACCAATGACCCAACCCCTTCAAGAACCCTAGAGTCAAATCTCTTTGGTCAATGTGCCTCCATCATTTTTAGTGGTAAATTTGGCTTTAGTGTAACAACCACACTTTCTCAAATTCCCTTAGGGATCCCTCCTTGATTACCAATAGGATCTTTAGCTTCACCACTAAAAATGTTTCCTTGTACCTATCCTCCAGATCCCCAAGACCTAGGATTGAAACCTTCATTACCTAATTCCTCCACCTATCCATGGACCCCATCAACCAACCCATGCACCCCAAATATAGAGCCAACTTAAAATGGAAACCACACCTAGAAGGTTGGTTTAATATGAAATTTGATGGCTCTTCTAGAGGTAATACTAGGCCAAATGGAAAAGGAGGAATCATTAGACCATGAAGGAGGTATAATCATTTCCTATATTGAGAATATTGACACCCTCACCAACCATACTATAGAATCCAAAGCTCTTTATCAGGGATTATTAATCACTAGTGATCTCCAATGTAAGTTAGTGATCGAAGGAGAATCACTAAACATCATCAACTATTCCAAAACCAACAAGAACCCTAGCTAGAGGTTCAAGAACATTAATTATAAAGTCATACAACTCCTCATTCATCTGAAGACTATTGTGCAACACGTATTCAAAGAAGCTAATGAAGCTACTGATTCACTGGCCAATCTAGGCCACTCTCTGAGGTCCCTCAATTTTTGGTATAATGGTTTCCTTACAGACATTCTAGAAATTGTATCTTAGGATCACCTTGGTCATGTTTAATCCCCAGCCCTCATCCCAAGTGTCAGGCCCTTTGGCTGGTGTTCTACCCTCATGTATCACCCTTGTTGGTTCATCCTTTGTTGACCCTCCACCCCCTTATCCTTAGCAGTCCACATGTACCCTATCGACCCCTATCCTCCTCGATCACCATTGATCATCCATCATCATCACTTTTTGCTTTGTGTGTTGGGTTCCAATGTCCATCTCATATTGGGTGCTAGATCCATGATGCCTTGTTTCGCCTTGATCATGCAAATTAATCCTCATGAAATTAATTCTCAGGCCCTGTCTAATTAGCATCGTGTGAACTTTACATCCGTGCCTTTCACATGTGTTTTTATAATATCGAGCATGTTTCCATTAACATTCATATATGCACCACCTTCAAAAATCACTACAGATATATCAACTCAAACATTACAACTTCCCACACCATGATTATCCATTGTGTTTATGAAAACCACCACTTCACCAATGGTCCTATCCCACACAGTGCTTGGGCATAACTGATAGGCACACATACCATTAAACACTATCTTTCACTCTCCATGTCACTTCTATGCATCTCAACACCTTATTTCTTTGACATGTGTGTTGGTAGAATTTTTAAATTGAGTTGGTATTCAAACACTTTTCATTTCAATTAGCCTCACTCACATCTTGTGTATCTTAAATATAAAACCCTTTGTCCAATCCTCCCAATGGTAATTCTTGAGCCTTTGACCCTGAACCTTGACCCTGTAGATGAGAATACCTTGAAAAGTCATAATTACCTTCCTTTCTTGAGAAAATTTGCCAGAAATGAGGACATTAACAAAGCCATCATCAAAACTTGGGAGGATGGTCATTTCTTTGTTTATGGCCTAGAGTTTACCATTGATGTGCAACTACTAGTGGAGGTGATGAGTCTCCCTATGGATGGAAGGAGCATTCATAGAGATAAATATTTGATGGAAATAAAGCTTGAGTTCTTCCCTAAGAAAGGTAAGTATCTCCTCACCACTAATGGGGGCATTGAAAGAACCAAGCTCCCTAGTCCTTGGGATTGAGTAATGATTCTCGTACTTTAATTTTTTACTGTTGATAAAATTGATTCTACTTTACGTAACTTCCATGTTGCCTTTCTAAGTCATTTTAGAGGTAGCAAAAAAATCAACATCTCTAATTTTCTTTTTAGATCCATCAAATTGTCTATCACAAATATTCTCACTAGGAAATGCCACTATGCTATCCACCAAGGCCTTCACTACATACTTTACAGGCACGCCCTCAATTTTTGTTCTATAAGAGATTTTATCATCACTACCCCTCTCACCCCCTCCAACTCCTATTCCCCCTCTACTTCCCTTACCCTCTACAACCCCTCTAACCATACCTCCCCTAGCTTTCCTCAGTTTGCCCCTGGTCCCTCTCAATATACACCTGGTCCCTCTCAACCTGCCCCCCAGCCCCCCACTATCTACCCCTTCACATTTCCCTTCCTATCCACTTGCCCCACATTCCAAGTCCACTGGAAGCTCTAGTAGTGAAACCCATATCTAGGAGGTCCCCAATGATGACTCAGACCCTGATTTCTCATACCTTGCTACTCCTTTTATCAAATTCAAGGCTCAAGAAGATTTTGAGCATAATCTAAGAGCAGTGAAGCATTCTTCATCCAATATTTTCCAAAATCCTAGCCCTTCCTACATGCATGTCTCCCCGTGGCTAAAGAAACTCAAATATAACTTAGCTTTCCCTACTCAAAATAGTGAGTTAGGAAAAAAAACTGACTCTTCTCTAGCTAAGTCTATAGAAGTGGTAAACAATTTTGCTCGAGTGGAGATGAAGATAGATGGCATTGGTGCTTCAGGACTGAAGAATTTTATCAATGATAAGATTGCTCTCTATAGTGTGGTTCTTAGTCATCTGGCTAGATCTATGACCACCCTCTCTACGACTACCAAAACTATTAAGTCATAGTGGATTTTCCTCCAGTAGGTGGTGAATGACCTTGGCACCACCCATGCACAACTCAGTATCATATTTAAGGATGCATAGGATATTTGCACTACCCCTAATGGAAATTTATTATTTGGACCCAAATTTGGAGCCCCCTCAAGATGTGCTTGTCCTCTGGGATGGGACCATCCCTTCTGTCTTGCAATTCCTCCAATTTTTATTTTTTGGGTTGCTCACTATTTTTGATATATTTTACTGTGTTAGCTATTAAGCCTAATATAATTTAATTTTAATTTGGATGTATTAAGGTTTTGGGGTCCCTTCCAAACCCTTATATTAATGCAAATTTTATTTACCGACCAAAAAAAAATTAAAAAACTTCAAATTAACTCCAATTCTTCAAATCAATTTTCAAATATTGTAACTCCAATTAACTTTAGTATTTGAATTTGGTACCTCTATGCTTGCTTTTGTAGGTATGTTTGAGTTTCTTCAATACCTCCAAGCATGAGCTTCTAAATTCTCTACATGCTCCACATGTACACTTAGCCAATGGGCTTCCATGTTGCTTATCTTGATGTTCTTTCCTTGTTGCTCTTTGTAAACTCATCTTAGAATTTGCATTCAGTATGTTCTTATCTCCTCAAGAAATGCAAGTATCTTAATAGATGCTTTGTGCATTTTAATTCACCCAGGGCATTTTGTATTTTGACTTTCAAGTTCCAAATGACATCGAATGTCTTTTTTGCACTTCAATAACATTATATTCTTCTTTGGGTGTGTTCTTCTTCCTCTCTCAACACTTGGCTGCCTATGTAACATCTTTTATCTTACCAATCAAGAAACACAATGTTATCTCCTCTACATTGAATTTTATAATATTATATATTCCAACTCTTCACTTCTCCTTATGGTAGTTGTAAAACCTAAATGTTTGATTTTCTTCCTATGCCTTTTTGATGTTTGAATGGTGTCTCTTCTATTGCTCACATTTCAAAACTTGCAAGCAAAAATTTTGCTTCTCTTATGGTGATTATCTACTCTATAATGGTTCTTAGTCCTCATAGCCTTGGTGGCTCCACCATTCAATAGTGGCTCTCTAAAAATAGTTCTTTGTGGGTTCCTCCAAGGTGGATCTTCATGGTGGCTCAACTTCAAAATGGTGGCTCTCATTCTCTTACTCAGTGGTTCCTCCACTTGCTTTGTGGCTTCCCATTTCATGTTTGGTGGCTACTACTTCTACCTTCTTTGGCTACCACTCTTAAAACTACAACACTTATTCTTAACTCAGCTTTATGTTGTTCAACTTCTCCATTATGTGAATCGATTCGTTGGCTTTTATTTAAAACTAATTTTCCAAGTGCTTATGCTCCTCCTTTGGCACTAACTTTTCTAACTCTTAGTTTTGAAATTTGTGCAGGTTTTGAAGATGTTATTCTTCCTTCAAGAGCTTAAAATTAACTTCCTTCAAAACCTATAAATTTTCACAATATTTGAGTGCTCCTTTGTAACCTCTTTACTTGCTAACTTTAGCTTCAATAGTGCTTACAAAAACAACATTTATATTATGCTTTTAAAACACTATTTTATTTCCCTTATTACTCCTTTAGCTTGGAAACACTCTATATCAACTTCCTTTTTGATAGCTTTGAAACTTGAATATGTAGCTATTAAAAACAGTTTCTATTATGCCTTAAGAAAGCACTTTTATAGCTACCTTTTTGCTTGCCAAGTTTACTACCTTAAAATGGTGAAATTGTAGCTCCTCTTTTCTTCTTCTAATGTTTCCCAAATTTGTAGCTCCAGTATCTTAAATTTCTGCTCACAAGATCTGATTTCTTTACTTTCTAAGAATATTTTCTAACTCTTCCAATTTTATGCCTTCTTTTTCTATCAATTTTTTCTTCAATTGGTTGTCCAAGACTCTGCAATTTAAAGCTTCAATTACTGCCAAAAATCAATTTACTTTGCTATCCAAAGCTCTCCCAAAAATTCTTCAAAATTTCTCAAAATTGTAGCCTTCTTTTGCTTTCAATTCCTACTTTAATTTTTTGTTCAAGGGCACTTCAAAATCTGCCCAAATCTTCTTCAATTTGCAGCACTATGTCGCCTTCAACTTGTTGTCCTATGACTCTTCAAATTTTGTTGTAAACATCAACAATATTATTATTTATAAATCAGCCTTAAAATATTTGTGGCTATCCTCAAACTTCTCAAAAATCTAGCCTCTTCAATTATTCTTTATCCTTGAATCTTCTTGACAAATTCTTACTTCAAATATGATCTCTTTCATTGTCCTCTTTCTCAAGAATCTGAACATCTTGAGGTCTTCAAAAATCTTCTCAAAATTTGGCAAACTTCTTGCAAAATCCTTCTTCCTTTTGGGCTTATTGTCGGATTGGTGATAATTATTCCAAATTCTTCTTTTCAGGATCTTTTGCTGCTTGCAATCTTCTGACACAAACTTTCTTCAAATATCCTCCAATGACCACTTCTTCAATTTTGCAATGAGGTTTTCTTTAGCCTTCTTATTCTTCTTCAAATTCTCTTGAGACCTCTTCTTTGGGTCTTCTAATTCTGCAACTTATTAAATTATTCTTCACAAAAACTTCAATGAGACATTTCATTTAGTATCTTCAACTTCTAACTATAAAAATTCTGCAATGAGATCTCTTTCTTGGATCTCCAAATTCTATAGCTTCTCAAGTCCTCAATAAGACCTTTTTCTTAGCCCTCCTCTATCTTCAATATCAAATCTACAATGAGGACCTCTTCACTTGGGTATCCTCCTTCTCAATTTTTAATCTTCTATGGGGACCTCTTTCTTAGGTCTCCTCAATATTTAATCTACAATCTTCAATATTCAATGAGGTTTCTTTCTTGGACTTCTTTAATATGCAATATCTACTCTTTTGCTGCAACTCAAAACTAATCCCTGCATGAGGAAAGCACATAAAATTTTAGGCAAATGAAGGTGAAATTCTTCTCTATATGCTATAGTAAGCTTCTCAAATTCTAAGAACTAATATTCTACAACAAAAAAAATAAATAGTAGCAACCAAATACATTCAAATTTTCAAAATTCTAAAATCAATAAACTTCACTAGTTATTCTCAATACTAGTGGAAAGAAATCTATGTTGAGTCCTAGTCTTCATGAGTTTTCCTTCAATCCTATGGAAAGGCTCTAGCAAAATAGTAATCTAGAATCTTCTTCTATCTATTGAAATTTTCAATATGACCTCCTTCTCTGGTCTCTTAATCTCATCAATGTCAAGGTCTATCTTCAAGACTTGTTAATTTCCTTCTATTTTGAATTTGCTCTTGGAATAGGTAAATCTTAAAAATTCAATAGTTTTCCTTCAACACCATGAAAAATACTATCTTCCCTAGTTTTATTTTCCAAAGGTAATTCTTTCGACTTCATTGGTTTCTCCTTAACCAGTGGAAATCTCTTTTGCAACTTTAAAACATGTGTATAACAAAATCTTGTTGTAGCTATGATACCATTGTTAGCTTTTGAATCTAAATACTTAAGATAAAATAACCACAAGATCTAAAATAAAGTTGCAATATGAAATATAAGATAATGACAATACTCTAAATATGTAAAACTCATAAATAACTTCTATAATAACTCATAGAATTGCCATTAACAAATGCTCATAAAAATTGTATCTCTCATTCTACAATATATGTAATGGAATGTGACTCTTCATATGGAGCACTCTTGGCCTTCACTCTTATTGATACTATTCACTATCTTACTCTATAGACTCATGTGAACATAGACTATTATGCACATTTACATTACTAAAATACTTTGCATAGTTGTGCATTTATTACATTGCATAAAGAAAATATTCACACTCTAATCTAAGACACTCTCATAATATAAATATGTATCCAAGGTGGTACATTAGCATATATTAAATAATGTAATATATTCCAATAACCAAGTCAGGACAAGCTATCGTCAAAGGCAAGGGAAAGAAAATAATTATTTTGTGATAGAAGTGTAATGCCTATGCCAATTGGAGGAACGTTCAAATTTTTGGTATAAGACCAAACAATATGTGCTAGAAGACTAAGTAATATTCAAGTAGGAAATCAAATGTTTTATTGAAAATGAAATGCTTGAGGCAGATTTAGATATTCTATTGCTTCACTTAATGTGAAACATCTAAGTATGTAGCACCTAATAAAGGTTTTTCACATAATTATAGTCCAAGGTAACTTCCACACAATCCAAATGTAGTCCAAAAAAATCTTAACACAATTTGAGTGTAGTCCAAAGAAAACCCAATGCAGCTTGAGTGCATGGTATGAAACTAAATGGTGCAAGAAGCAGGATCGTTTTTATATTGAATCACTTTTTTATTGTAAGGTAGAAAACCCACAATAGACTTAATTTATATATTTGTTCGATGATGCCTTATTATCATATGTGGATTGCATTTAAATACCTAGTCTAATAGTTGTAAGAGTGAAGGGTTGTGACCCTATAATATAATGAATAAATAATATAAGTAATTAGGACATGTTAGGAGGGTCCTAACATGCCACCCCCCTTAAAGGAGATTTGTCCTCAAAGCTGAAAATTTGGAAATTGCTGTTGGATATCTTGAAAAATTTTCCACATTGTGTCTTCTAAAGGTAGACCTTTCCAATGGATTAAAACTTCCGTGATATCGCGAGTACGAAGGTGACAAGAGTGGCAATCAGGATAGATTCTGGCTCGACTAGAAGTACTCCATCATCAGAGAATTCAGGTAGAGTGGGTTGTGTCATGATATGGGCTCCCATTGCGAGCTTAAGGCAAGATACATGAAATACGGGGTGAAGTTTGGAAGAGGGAGGAAGCTCTAGTTTGTAAGCAACGGTCCCAATACGTTGGAGAAATTTATACGGCCCATAAAATTTGGGTGCTAACTTCTGAGAACCTTTTTGTTTAAGAGAGGATTGACAGTAAGGTTGGAGACGTAAGAAAACCATATCACCCTCATGGAAACTATGTTCGCTTCTATGTTGATTGACTTGTTGCTTCATGCGATGTTGGGTGGTGTGTAGGTTCTCTTTTAGGATCCGTAGTATGTCATCTCTATTAGCAAGTTTCGTTTCCACTGCATGGACTTTTGTAGTCCCTAGAATATAGGAAGTGAGGGATGGTGGTGTTTGACCATATAGTGCTTCATAAGGAGTCATTTTGATGGATGTATGGTATGAAGTGTTATACCACCATTCCGTTAGCGAAATCCACTTTACCCAATGGAGTGGTTGAGTAGAAACAAAACATCGAAGGTATGTTTCCAAGCATTTATTTACAACTTATGTTTGGCCATCGGTTTGAGGATGGTAAGCGAAGCTCATACGAAGTTGAGTACCTTGTAATTTGAACAATTCCTTCCAAAAGGTGCTAGTGAAAGTTGGGTCACGGTCACTAACAATTGAGGAGGGCATACCAAGTAATTTAAAGATGTTATCTAGGAAGAAGTGGGCTATAGTGCTAGCGGTATAAGGATGAGCCACAAGACAAAAATGGGCATATTTAGATAAACGATCAATGACTATGAAAATGGTTGTTTTTCCTCCTAATTTTGGTAATCCTTCAATAAAGTCCATAGAAATATTTGCCCATGTTTTGGTGGGTATAGGAAGAGGTTGAAGTAATCTTGGAATAGCGAGGGTCTCCCCCTTTTGTCTTTGGAAAAATTCACATTCTTTTACAAAGTTTTTGATGTAATTTTTCATTCCTACCCAATAGAAGGAGGTAGTGGCTCTTTTATAGGTTTTTAAGAACCCTGAGTGGCCTGTAGTGGGTGAGGTATGTAACTCATGAAGAATTTTTTCACAATAAGTTGAATTGGGGGTGAGGACCATCCTCCCTTTGTATCTTAATATATTGTCCTTCCAAGTGTATGGAGTTTTGCTACTAGGATTATGTTGAAGTTGTTGAATTAAGGCATGGATAGTAGGATCATTTATCCATTCTTCATGCACCTCATCTACCCATTTAGGAATAATGGAGGAAAGAGCATGGACTTGAGGCATATCTTCAAATTTTCTAGAAAGTGCATCGGCTGCCATGTTGTCCTTTCCATTTTTATATGTAATTTCATAATCATAGCCAAGAATTTTAGTAACCCATTTTTGTTGTTCCGGGGTATTAGTCCTTTGTTCAAAAAATACTTCAAGCTATGATGGTCAGTGCGTATAATGAAATGTTGGCCAATAAGGTAAGGCCTCCAATGTTGAATAGCATGGAAAATCGCCAACATCTCTTTTTCATACGTAGAGCGAGCTAAATTCTTAGGATAAAATGCTTTGCTTATAAAAGCTAGAGGCCTTTCATCCTGCATGAGTATGGATCCCATTCCTATTCTTGAAGCGTCACTTTCAATGACAAATGGTTTAGAAAATTTGGGCATGGCTAGAACAGCGGTGGTACACATTGCAGTTTTCAAGGTGATAAAGGCCTCATCCGCTTTAGACGACCATTTGAAAGCATTTTTTTTAAGTAATGATGTTAGAGGAGCAGTGATTTTACCATAATTTTGGACAAATTTTCTATAATATCCCGTTAGTCCAAGAAACCCACGTAGGCTTTTAAGGTTTTTGGAATGGGCCAATTTTTCACCTCCTCAATTTTGGAAGGATCTACCATAACTCCTTCCTTTGAGACAATATGCCCTAAGTATTCAATTTCTTGTTTTCCAAAGGAACACTTTGATATTTTTGCATAAAGTTGATTTTCCTCCAAGATTTGGAATGCTTGTCTAACATGGTCCAAATGTTCTTCCCATGTTTTGCTATAAATCAAAATTTCATCAAAGAAAACTAATATAAATTTACGAAGAAAAGGGTGAAATACCTTATTCATTAGACTTTGAAAGGTAGAAGGAGTGTTGGTCAGGCAAAATGGCATCACCAAGAATTCATAGTGCCCTTCATGAGTGCGAAAGGTCGTCTTAGGAATATCATTTTCATTGAATCGTATTTGGTGGTAGCCTGACCGTAATTCTAACTTGGAAAAATAAGATGCCCCATGGAGTTCATCTAATAGCTCGTCTATGACCGAAATAGGAAATTTATCTTTGATGGTCATTTTATTAAGCGCTTGAAAATCGACACATAAACACCACGAGCCATCCTTTTTTCTAACTAAAATAATTGGAGAGGAGTAAGGGCTTTTGCTAGGTCTAATGACTCATGCCTTAAGAAGCTCTTGTACTAATTTCTCTATTTCAGTCTTTTGGAGGTATGGATAACGATAAGGTCTAATATTAGGAAGGTGATGCCCTGGAAATAGTGGAATAGTGTGATCGTGATTTCGTTGTGGAGGTAGTCCTTTTGGTTCATTGAATACCGCCTTATGGTGGTTTAAAATATTTTGTAACTCTGGTGTCTTGTCTTCTTTGTGACTAGGTTGAATTGAAAATAATTGGGTGACCATTCCTTTGTTTCCTCTTCGGATAATTTTCTCCATTCTATGCGAGCTGACGATTTGGGAAGGTCCTGATTTTAGGCCTTGGATAATATAGGTTTGGTTCTTTGCTATGAATTTCATCCATAGTTCATCAAATTCCCATTGGACTATGCCCAAGGTTCATAACCATTGTACGCCTAGTACAATGTCACACCCACCTAGGGGTAGGACGTACATGTCGCCTTTCATGTTATAAACCCCCATAGTTAGTTTTATATTTCTGCATTTTCCTTTGCATGCAATTTTTTCACCATTTCCAATCATCACTTCGAAGTTATTGCAGGGGTATATAAAACAATTTGCTTATTTAGCCACCTTTGGATTGATAAAATTGTGTGTTCTACCAGAATCTAGGAGCATGGTAAGGTTTTGTTTCTTAAAATACCCTTTAACTCACATTGTTTGAGGGGAAAAAAATCTGGCAAGGGCATTGAAGGAAACCTTTGGTGCATTTTCTTCGTCACTTTCAAGTGTGTTGGATAATACCTCTACTTAGAGTTCAGGTTCCTCTTCAGTAGAATTCCCTTCCTCTACGACATCTAGAATATATAATTTTTGTGAGGCACATTTATGATTTCTGTCAAATTTCTCATCACAATGGTAGCAAAGACCCTTAGCTCGTCTTTCCTTCATTTCCTCGAAACTCGGACGCTTAATTGGTAGAGCGGGGTTAATTTTGGGGGCTATGTAGGATTTTTGGGTTCGTCCATTTTGCATTGGTTTGGGGTTGGTATAAGTGTTTTATGGTTTCCCCCAAGTTTGTTTTGTGAATCGATTCCATGCCTTGATTTTATCCTCCACTAATTTCGCCAAGCCGATGGTCTCTAACATGTTTTTAGGGTTATACATTTGCACCTCTATTCAAATTTCTTCTTTTAATCCACTGACAAAACATTCTTGAAATAATGTAGTGTCTAATATGGATGTTTGATTAGCTAGCCTTTCAAATTTTTCTTGGTATTCGCTTACCGACGTGGTTTGGCATAATTTAGTGAGGGCCCCTGTAAATCTTTGAAACTTGCTAGGGCTGAATCGCACTAATAGATTTTGTGTAAAGGTTGACCATGTCGGAGTGCCATTAGTTTTCTCAAACCATTGGTACCATTGGATGGCATTGTTTTCCAAGTGGAAGGAGGTGATATGCACTTTTTGCATTTCCAGAATTTGATTTAGTGAGACATATTGCTCTGCTCGGTAGATCCAGTTTGTAGGGTCTCCTCCTTTAAATTTTGGGAATTCTAATTTGGTCGTCCGTGGTAGAATGGAAGTTTGTGGACCTCCTAACATTGCTCGGTTTGATGACTCGTGGTTGGGTGAATTTGCATGTGTTGTTGCCTAATTTTGACTGATGGTATCAAGTTTAACATCCATTGAAAATATTTTCTTGAAGAGTTCTCTTGTGGTACGGGTATTCTCCTCTCTTTCCTGTTGAACTTCTTCAGCGAGCCTTTCATGTTTATCATGAATGAAATCCAGTGATCATCGTCCTTCAGCCATTGTGGTTGGTGTAGGTAACAATAAATATGACTTGGTATAGGTGAGCAAAAAAAAATAAAAAATAAAAAAATAATTTTAATTTTTTTTTTCTTTTACGTTTCGAACGTTGAAAACCTTGAAGCTGCGTTGAAGATTTTAGCTTTTTCAAAATAGCCACCGGTCACCATGCGAAAGGTCGAGCAATTTGGGTGTAAGACAACTTAATTCATACCTTAGGAGAAGGTTTAATTTTCTACAAGGATTTTGACATGGATCCGTGAAGTGTGAATGTTGTTTGCGTCCTCGCGAATGTGGACTGGCTAAAATTTGTGGTGGGAAAAATTTTTAATGGTGAATTTGATCCTTGATCTAGCTTTGATCCAGATGGTATGAAACTAAATGGTGCGGGAAGCAGGATCATTTTTATATTGAATCACTTTTTGATTGTAAGGTAGAAAACCCACAATAGACTTAATTTATATATTTGTTCGATGATGCCTTATTATCATATGTGGATTGCATTTAAATACCTAGTCTAATAGTTGTAAAAGTGAAGGGTTGTGACCCTAGAATATAATGAATAAATAATATAAGTAATTAGGACATGTTAGGAGGGTCCTAACAGTGTAGTTGGAGATAATATAAAATGTTCAAATAATTTCAAGGTACACTATGCAAATTTATAAGGTGACTTTAATTTAGGTTTTTATAAAGTTTTCTAAGGAGTAATAAGGTAGAAACAAATTGATATTTTATTTAGATAAAGGTTAATTTCTTAATTGAGTGATAATATTTATTTGAATATTTTTAGTTTGGAGTGGTAAGTAGGTTTATAATCTGTTTTTTTTTTTAATTTGGAGTCATAAGGTTTATTCTATGGTTGTTAGTTTTCTAAATTTGAAGTTTAATTTTTCAAATAGAAGATTTGTAAATTAATTGATTTGGGAGTCAAAAGGAAGTCAACATCAAACTTAGGAAAGATTAAATTTGCAAAACTTTTATTTTTCTTAGTTTCTAAAATTTAGGAGAAATAAGGTTTTCTACATCATATATTTTGTAATTTAGAAACTTTGAATTTATTTAAAACTAGGGAGCTATATTTTTTTCAATTTAAAGGGTACAATGGATAAGTTATCAAGAGGAAATTTTTAATGTAGAATATATTATCAAAATATAAAACCATATTCTTCAAAAGGAAAAGTTTAGGAACAAGGTACATCAAGTGAGCAACATTATATTTCTCAAAACTCTTGTCAACAATGCAAAATAATTTCAAGTAAAGTCAATCAAGTGATTCAAATAAAAAAAAATCTGTGTTATATAGATTTAGGTGCTAGTCATCATATGACTGGTAATTTACAGTAATTTGATTTTTTGGAAGTCAAAAATAATTTCTATATGAAAATTGTTTATGATAAGAGGTATCTAATTTATGGAAGTGGTTGTGTAACACCTAGTGCACCATTATCAGATTTTATATTGAAAGATATTATGTATATTTTAGAGTTGACAACCAATCTCATTTTAGTTTCTAAACTAGTTGAAAGTAGAAGATCAATTGAGTTCAAATGTATAAATAAGAACAATATATGTATTATAAAAAATAAAAATATTATAGAGGCTATAGGTTTAATTAAGAATGGAATATATGCCTTAGATTCAATTGGTTTTTCTCAAGATATTATCTTATTTCAAGATAACATTGTTGAATGCTTTGAAAGACAAAATGTAGGAAATGAGAATCAAGAATCTTTCTACCATCAAAGGCATTGGGTGAATCCAAATTTTAAGATGATGAAAAATATGCAAGGACAACAAAAGATAACAAATCCACTTGTAGATTGAAGATTACTTGAAGGACAAAGACTATGATTGAAGACTAAAGTCTTCAATAACCAAATAATGTAATACATGGAGGTGTTGGAGAATATTATTTGATACATGCTATTGTACCCCCATGGTACCTTCATGGTACACCTTACAAATATTAGACTGGGATCAAGTCTTAGATTAGAGTGTGAGTAAATATTTTATGTAATGTACTAATATGCAAGAAATGCATGTGTGTCATGTGAGTAAGTGTGCAAGTGTGATGTGTGTATATGTGCACATGTATTTTATATGTAAGTGTGTACAAGTTTCCTTATATTAGAGAGTGCTAAGTGAATATTCATGTATAGGTGTACATACAAGATAGAGTCATGTGTATGCAAGTGTCAAGTAGAGAATCCAAGAGTCATGAGACAGCATAAGAAAAGGAATAGTCAAGTAACCAAAGAGTCACTCTACAATGGGTGTATATTACTCCATGGAGAAGCATATTGGATATAGTGTTCATAGCATTCATAGCATTCATAGTGATCATAGAGACTTAGTGAGTATAGAGATCATTTTTGTAATAGAGTTTTATGATAAATTTGTAAGAGGAAGAAGAATAATAAAGATTGCATACATTTGAGCAACTAATATTGTAAGTTGTGTTGTATGTTTGATTCAGGATATTACATTCATATTTTTGCATATTAATGAATGTTAGTTGATATATTATAAGCCTTGATTTACATATTAGTTGTCTCATATTATTCTTATTTACATAATTATATTGATCTTATCATATTATGACTATCATATATTTGATCTTGTGATCTTACATTAATATTAAGGCTTCAAAATCCATCACACACCAAAAAATATAGGTATATATTTTGAAGAATAAAAATGAAGCTTTCTTCTACTTTTAGCAATTTAAGGCCCAGGTAGAGACTTCCATAGGAAGAAAAATCCATGTCCTCTGTTGATGTCTAAAAATGTATGCCTACACTTGCACCCGTGCACAACACCAACATGGGAATTCTCTCTCGTTTGTGATAATCTACAGTTTTATTGAAATATCTACACAAACTATGTTTATATTTTAAAACAGATAATATTTGGTCTTTGTATTAACTATTACTTGCTTATTTAAGCATATATATATATATATAAAACAATCACCTGATGACTCTGCTGGTTAAAATGACCATATCATTGATTGCATCCTCATTTTATGAGGGGTGTGTCTACAAGAAGTAGTTCAAGAAGGGAAGGTAGATTCCAATTCTAGCAACTTTATTTTAATACCTCAAGGAATAAAATAAGGGGAAGGACTCAATATCAAGTTTCTACATCACCTCCAATTATCTCTTCTCCCTTTACTTAAAGGATCTACCATTCTACTTCATCCATGGCTTAGTTACCACCTAGAGTTTATCCCTCTTTCAATCAGGTAAGTCCATTGGCCTTGACAACACATGATGATATTTCCAGTATCAGGTTATCAACCCTTAAGGCTCTGCCTTATTATACTGGAGAAAACTTAATCACTCATGTGGAACATATCCAAGACATGGCAAATATATACTAAGTACATAATGTGATTGAAGACAACATGGATGGTAGGTTGTTAGCATCTTCTTTGAAGGTTAAATGCCTTCAACAATTTAGAAGCCTTCATATTCGCACCATTGCAAGTTGGGATGAGTTGGTTGATAAGCTGATAAAATAGTTCCAAGATAAATAAGATAGCTTGTCACATATGGAGCAACTGACTATCATCAAAAGAGCTCCCAATGAGCAAATCACAAATTTTAATTTTAGATTCCAAAGGGCATGGGATAGAGTACCTATGGAGGTAAGACCAAGTGCACAATTTACTTTTTTGTATTTCTTGAGAGCTTTGAGTTCTAATATGTCTAAACATCCAAACTAGATAAGTCAATACATTTCCTGATGCATATGAAAAGGTTATTTAAACTAAAAATTATTTAGTGCAGTGTGGTAGGATTACCCCTAGACCTCCTATACCTCTATTTCCAGATGTGAATATACCCAACCCATTATTTTCTCAAGCTTATGCTAATATTCTAGCAGTTAATCCATTGCCAATTAATGATGTACCTAACACTTTTGATCAATCAAATGACCAAATGAATGATCTATTGAATTTAGTTAGAACAATGGGTAACAAGCTCAATAGTCTAGAGAAGTAGCAAAACCAACCTCAATAGAGGTATTTCTAGCCATACTGCTCTCCTTATCAGCATAAGACTCCATATTAAAATCATACTCATCCAAAATGGCCTTTACAAGTATAGTTCCTTGCTATTACCAACTCAAATCAAGCCCTAGTACCTATGCAAAATAACTTAGTTGAGCAACAAAGGTGGTTCCCTCTTTATCAGTTTTCTCATGATCCAAATGGCTGTGCATATGGAAATAGTACTAGTTATTTAGTGGCATAGGATCCTAACTATTAGACATTAGAACAACAACAATATAAGCATCCTCTTGATAGCATTTTGATGTATTGATAAGAAAATGAGCATTGTGTAGTGAGCCAAATTGTGGATAATCAGCCTAAGAAGCAAGTACAGTCTGAATATAATACTAGGTCTAAAGGAAAAATTGTAACTGATGGTCCTTATATATCATAAGAAATCATATCATCTCAACCTCCAAGTACCAATGTCAAATATCATCCTGCAGTCACACTCAAGGATGTTCCAGATTGGAGAAATCAGCAGACTCAAAAACAAAAACATGCAATCATATTCAAGGATGTTCTAGATTAGAGAAATCAACATACTCAAATACAACCTATGATAAGGATTAATATTATATTCTATAATATTATCCCTCCTCACATGGATCATGATATATGGCATTTAATACTCACATAGATCATGTGTATTAAATGCCAAATTGTAAAGGCAAACATGCCTATTAATATATTTTTCGTTAATGCAATTGAAGTTTTCATTTGTGCAATTTCAAGTTGTCTATTAAGAGTGTTTCCCACTTAAATGGAAATGAAAGGTATTTAAGTACATAGGATACCCAGATATGGCATAACAACCTATGACTACCCTTATCCCTTAGTGAACCTTACAAACCATGTGTTGAGTGGTTGCTCAACTTATATTCATATTATATATGATGTAATAACTCCTAACATTCTCTCCTTATTACATCATGGTTTTGGAAAAGAAACTTTGGAATTATTCGAATTTGACTCATCCAAGTGGTTTTGTGAAAATGTCCACACATTGTTATTGAGTAGGATAAAATTTTAGCTGGATGTTCTACTATTGAACATGCTCACAAATGAAGTGACACTCCATGTTAATGTGCTTGGTACTTTCATGGAATACTGAATTACAAATAAGTTTTAGCACTCCTTAGTTGTTTTAATGCATGATTTTAGGTTATATTATGATACTCCCATATTATTCAACATATGTTTTAGCCATATTACTTCACAAATAGCGGTGCACAATATTTTGCTTTGGTGGAAGATCGAGCAACGGTTTGTTGTTTCTTACTTCCCCATGATATAGGTAAACCCTAGGAAGAATACATAACTAGAGGTTGAATCATCAAATAAAATTGCATAATCTATGTCTATATAACCTATTAAGAGGTGATCACACCTCTTGAATGCTAAACCAAACTTACTAGTGCCTTGTATGTCTTAGAATTCTCTTTACTGCCTTTCAATTGTCATCTTTGGTTCTTGCATGAAACATGAGAGATAACTCTCTATGAAATTTATATTTCATCTTGTGTAAGTTAGGTAGATGAGACTCCCAACTAACTAACAACAAAAAAGTACATTTTCTAGAGGATAAGAATCAAAATGTAAGAGTTGTAGACTTGATTCCATAGGAGTTGCTATAGGTTTACAATATTCCATGTGATTCTCAAGGATATTTTTGGTATATTTACTTTGTGCAAAAAAATTGTGATTTTTTACTTTACATCAAACTCTAGGCAACAATATAATAACCCCAAATCAAACATTTCAAAATATTTCTTCAAATCTTCTTTTGTAGCTAGAATCAGATTTCCAAAATTTCCTATGATGACCAAATCATATACATACACACTGATGAATATAATCCTCCCTTACTCTTTGTGATACAAACTTGGATCATATAGATTACTTTAAAAACCATACTTTCTAAAATATTCATATATCTTTATATACCATGCTTGAGGAGCTTGTTTGAGACCATAAAGAGATTTGACCAATTTGCATACCTTTATTTCTTGTTTAGCTATGATGAATCATTTTTGTTGAGTCATATAAACTTTTTTAAGTCTCCATTGATAAAGACACTTTTCATGTCCATTTGATGAATTTAGTAGCTAGAGAAAAGATAATGTTGATGGAATTTATTTTTGCTATAGGGAAATTTTTTTTTCATAATCTATGCCTTCCTTTTGTGCATATCCATTTACTATAAGTCTTGTTTTTTATTTATCAATATAGCCATTTGATTTATATTTGACCTTGAAAACCTATTTGCATCTAATGGCCTTTTTCTTCGATGGAATATCAATAAGATATCAAGTCTTTTTTTTCAATAGTGCTTGATATTCAATGTGCATGGCATTTTTCCAAGCAGTTTAATGAAGGGATTCTTGTACAATAGATGACTCAATTGTGCTCGTTAGAGCCATATTTTGTGCATTATGAGTCATAGTTTGTGTTATTTATCTTATAGAAGAGGTGTATGGAATTCAATCTATCCTAGATGCTTTCAATGTCTACCACTTACGCATTTGCCTTGTGTGCTATGGTGGAGTAGATAGATCTTCTTCATTAATTATATCACTAAAAATTTCTTCATTTGTAATTTCTTCATCACTTTTTATCATTACTAGATTTGAGTTAGATGAATATTATTGTGATGATGATGAAGGTGATTTTCCTTCATCAAATATAACATCATGGTTAATATTTTTTTTTGAAGCTAGATCAAATAGTATGTTAGCTTTTGATTCATCATTATAGCCTAGTAAGATGTATTATTGAGATTATTCATCCACTTTATGTCTTTTCTCTTCTAGAATGTACATGTATACTTCACAACCAAATACTTGAATATGAGGAATTGATGGTTTGTGTCTACTCCATGCTTCTTATAGAGTGATATGTCCAACTGATGTAGTGGGGGCTTGATTAATTAAATTGCTATATATACTACTTCCCAAAAAGAATGTCCAAGTTGTGATTCCTTCAACAAAATTCATACAATTTTCATTATTGTTCTATTTTTGTATACTAAAATACCATTTTTTTGTAGTGATTAGGCCATTTTCAGTTGTCATTAAATACCTTATTCCTTTATAAATTCTAAAAAATCATTGCTGGTAAATTTCTCCCTTGATCTGAGTGGAGGAAATGGATCTTTCTTCCTATGGAAATTCCACATAGTATGATTTCTCTATTTTTATTTCTGATTGGTACCAATTTGGCTACCCAAGTGGAGTTCTTTATGGGATCTATGATATGTGCCTTAATCAGTTTTAGCAATTCTTTTGTCATCAAAGTTTCAACTTTGGGATCGATAGGTCTCTACTTCTGTTGCATTGGTTTAACATCAAGGAGCTTTATAGTATGTTGTATAACATCAAGAGCATACTCCTTTAACTGGTCATAATCCCGTGCTATAATATCATAAAATTATTTGTATTTCTAAATGAATATAGCGTCTTGATTAGGAGAATTGCATTTAATAAGCAAAGAGACTTTACCTGGAGTAATTTGGACATCTCAAAAAGCATTAATTTTTGTTGTTATTCTTTATTGTTTACCTTTGTATTTATCATTAGGAGTGAACAAGATTTCCAAAGTAATGAGTTCCTTTGGAAAATTATTGCTACTAAGTTGAATGATATCACCATCCTCATATATCTGCTGCAACTTAGCTTGGATATCCTCTAGAAAATTTAGCTTCTTGTAAAATAAAGTTTGCTATATGTTGATTGCATTCAAACACTTGACAATGTTTATCATTATTAGGAACTGAGGGCCTAATAATTGATTTTAGATGTTGTTCCTCCTTGAATAAGTCAACATGTAACTCATATTGTTCCCCATAATTTCCATCCTATAAGATTCTTGATTGCTCTTTCTAGGGATTTTTTGGATGTTCAAGGCATAAAATCCTTCAAGTAGGTCCAACACTCTGTATTTATATGCTTTTAGAAGTTTATTATGAACAACACACTGACCCTTCACTTGCTGCACTACCAATTTTGAATCACCAAAAATCTATAGTAGTTTCACACCTCTTTTCTCTATTTGTATAAGTCCATGAATTAGAGCTTCATACTCTACCATGTTGTTAGTGCAGCTGAACTAGAGGTTGAAGGAATTTATCTTCAGAAGGAGAGGTGATCACTACACCATCACCAACATGTTTCTTGCACTTAGCTCCATTAAAATACAACTTCCACACACCTATTTGTTGTTCTATTTTCATGACCTCTAGAATTGTGCTCTCCTCCTCCAATATACAACAGGTTCCCATGCCAACCTCTTAAAAATTATCATATGGATAAGATCCATATAATCTATTTTCCCACTCATCAAGCTAAGTATCAAGAATAAGAGGTGTTTGGATCTACTCAAAATAATTGCCTGACTCCATAGCTACATAATTAATTTTATATTTAGGATCATGGAGTTCTACATGGAAGTGACATATAGGCTCAGCTAATATGAATATTTGATACCATATCTTGTGTTTAAGGACATCTTGGACCAATATAGAGACATATAACCCCCTAGTTTTGTTGTGAATTCCCTAGATAGGCATAAAGAAAACATAGGTGGAAGTTCTATGATTGATATATCATGTATAATAGTAAGGCTAGGGCAGGCATACAAATTCAGGTCCAAATTTATAACCACATCCAATGTCCTAATAGTGGTGTCATCTAGCTGCATGACATCAGTATTCATAGGCTCAATTTATAGTCCTAAAAAACTAGCTATTCTCTTTGGCATTACACAACTTCTAGCTCCTGAATCAATCATGCAATTATAGGCCAAATACTATACTATGATGAGGGTCATACAAAAAGGAGGAAGTTTAGTAGGTGACTGTACCTCATTAGGAGCCATTTATATCAAACTTGTAGCTTCTACAATAGAATCTTTATTCTTATTAGGTCTTGAAGATATGTGACTTAGAGCTTCTTTGAGGAGGTCCATCTATCCTGGCAATGCAAGAGCATCCCGCATAAAATTGTAAGTTGGCCTTCTTCATTTGCTCCACCAAGTTGATAGGCTAATTTTTCTCTGTTTGTTTGGCATTCCAATCATTTCTTGATCTCTAAAAAACTGGGTAAGTAGGCATGTTTTCCTATGTTTTACTAGGCTGATGTAGGAAACACTCTTAATAGACAACACAAAATGGCACAAATGAAAAGTGTCAATTGCATTAATCAAAAACATATTTATGGGTATCTCTGTCTTTAGATTTTGGAATTTAATACGCATGATCCGTGTGAGTATTAAATACCATATATCATGATCCATGTGAGGAGGGATAATATTATATAATATAATATTAATCCCTATCATTCCTCCCCATTGTAGAAGCATTGGACTCCAATGCGCTAAAAAAAGAGAAGGAATCTAAGGATAAATCAAAGGTTGTGGGGATGGTCCATAATTAGGCTCCATGTAGATTCAACGTGGACTACAAATATGAATAGGATTATTATATATGAATGGAAATTATTGATATGCCACCAGATTTTGAAAGTCCTGCAATATGAAGGAGGCAAGATGCAGAGTGGTGTGAACCAAATGAGGAACTATAGGTTGATCTATAATTGGAGTAGGAGAAATATTGATAATAAGATATTTTTGTGCAATAGGAGTAGGTTTTGGTGCAATAGGAACAATTGTTGGTGCAACAAGAACTATTGGTACAACCAAAATAACTACTGGTGCAATAGGAATTATTGGGACAATAAGAACAACTATTGGTGCAATAGGAACAACTATTGGTGTAACAAGAACAACTACTAGAACAATAAAAATAATTTTTGGAACAATAGAAATAAAAATAAAAACTATTAGAACCATAGGAAAAACCAAATGTACAACAATAATAGGAGCCCGATGAATGTGAGGTTGTAGACATGAAAAATTGACTCATTTTCCTTAGTTTTTATCATAGAAAAATAAGATCATTTTAAAGAGAATTTTTACCCTATAAATCATCTCAATTATTCTCAATTTTTATACCATTGGATAGGGCTTGAAAAGAGATTTTCAATGGTATATTATATGTCCAATTTTGACATTGTTTGACCCCTCAAACTACCAAAACACTAAGTACATGTCTAATACGATTTTGTGTACGATATCTACGATCATAATATGATTTTGTGTATGGTCTCTATGATCGTAATACGATATTGCTCAAAAACAAAAAAAAAATAGATAAACAAAAAACCAGTTACAATTTTTTGTCTTTACTTGTGCAATCGTATGATAGTTACGGGATCGGATTTGTCGATCAGCCCAACTTGGAAGAAGTTGCAACCAATTTTTTTTTTAGCCTATTTTCATCAGCCCACTTAGACTATTTTCATCAGCCTACTCAACCCATTTAATCTAGCCTCCCTCACCTTTAATTTCTTCTACCGGGTTGACTAACTTTCACATTTTAGTCGCTCAAATTTCTACATTAGGCCTTGTTATTTTATTGTTTTTCTACAGGATCGAAGGATACAATCAGTGATATAGGAGGATATGATCTTATTATTTTGATACGATCTTAATGTTTTTTATATGATCTTGTTGTTTTTAATATGATCTTGCTATTTTGATACGATATTGCTATTTTTAATACGATCTTGTTATTTTTGATACGATCTTGTTGGTTAGCATACAATATTGATATTTTTGATACAATATTGTTGTTTAGCATATGATCTTGTTGTTTAGCATACGATCTTGCTTTGTAGTTATGATCTCGCTTGCATGTCACTTAGGGGTAACTCCAAGCTCTAGTTTGCATCCCTGAAGCCTTCAAATTGCATTTTTACATCATATTTATCATTTTTTTATTTCATATAGATTAGTATTTGCATATCATCATTCTTGGAGTTCACAAAATTCATATTTAAATGCATACTTCACATAGTTCAAGGTATATACATGTTAATTCATGTTAATAATGCATTCAATAAGTCTTATAGGAGCTAATATCTATTCAATAAAGTCTGTATCATATTCCATTTTCTATTCTTTGCACTCTACCCATGAAATTGTAGGTTTCTATCAAAATTAGAATAGTCGATCTCTAATCGATGGGCACGATCTTATGATCGTAATGTGATCTTGTAGATTGTAATACAATATTGACCTTGCTGCATCCAATCTTACCTGCAAAAAAATTAGAATCTTCATCAGACTTTTGGATACATGTCAAAATTTCAAATTACTTTTTAGGGATTGCATTGTTCTTTAAAGCTCTATTTTCTATTTTTTGTTATTTACATATGAATCAAAATTGCATATAGGTTAGCATAGTTGCATATTGGCCAAAAATAGGTGTATGTGAGATTTGCAAAAGGAACACATCAAAATAAACTCCAAAACCTAGGCATGGAAACTGCCATAAAATGTTTCCTAGTGAACCCTAAACCAATTCATCAAAAAATCACCATAAGAAGGTACGATCAAGTACCTCTCTTTTGAGGTGTAGACCTACTATTCTCCCATTCCCCTTCGAGGCATGAATCCATTAGCTTGGAGGAAAGGAGTGCGAGAATTTTAGAGCTACATTCTTTGGTGAACCCGACATGAAAAACATAGGCATATTTTTGATTTATAAAACATAAAAACATAAAAATTACAAAACATAAAACAAAAAACAAAAGATCAAAATTTGCACATTTTAAGTTAATTTCTTAGATGTTAGATTTCAACATAGGAAGAGCCTTGTTTTAAAAAAATCAAAACACAAAAACCAAAAACCAAAAACAAAACAAATATAATATATATATTTATTTAGGTATATATATAACATATATACCCTAAGAATTTAAGCATATATATAGCATATATATCTGCAAGATAAAAATCCTAAAACAAAAATGCCTAGAATTTTGAGAAGTGGTAAGCAATTAGAATATGATTACATGGAGGAACAAGATCAAGAAAACTTTGATGATAGAGTTCAAATAGAATATGATAGAATTTTAGAACAAAATGAAGAGAATAATAAAGAAGATGAAGTAGAAGATCCTAATGAACCTTTTGTAGATTCCCAAGGAAATGTTAGCTTTAAAAATGTCCAAAAATTTACTAAATTTTTGAAAGACAATATAGATGACCTTCATCACATAATAAAGACATAATAATTACTCCCATTGGGAGATTATTCAATGGAGGCCGCTATAGAAGTTGCTCTCCAATTAAATGCAAACCCAATGACATACATAAATAAGACAAACCAAAATCAAGTTGGTCCATCTCATCAAAATATGATGCCTTTTAATCAAAATGTTCAAAAACCAACAACACAATCATCTAAAATTGATGCTAGCAACACCAAAACCAATCTTAAACAATAGAAACAACTATTTTCTTCCATATTATCTCAAGATCTTAATCAATAAATATCAAACCAACAAAATACTAAACAAATGCAAAATGTAAATTATTATCAACAGAAAATCCAATAAAATACAATCCCATATAAAATCCATAACATTGTTCCCACAAAAACTTTGCACAAAAATATTTCAATTGGAAATCCTTACACAAAAACATCAACTTATCATCAAAGACACAACAACATGGTGTAACAAATCAATTTGGTGGACAACCACAGGGTCTTGAAGACATAGTTAAACAATTAGCTTCAAGACTAGATCAAATATATCCCTACCGTCCCTCATATAGTTTTAGAGAGATGTAGCCAACCCTTGGATCCTATTGTGGTTGCCCAACCATACCCAAAATATTTCCCTATGCCTGTCCTCCTAACATATAAAGGAACCGAAGATCCTATTGAGCATCTTTGCATGTTTAGGACAACATGTCATGATATTTCTCATGATAACTTGTTGTTGCTAAAAATATTTCCATAAAATTCTTAGAGGCATGGCTCTAGAATGGTACTATCAACTACCTACAAACTCTTTAAGGAACTTTGAAGAAATAGTAGAGATGTTTGTCCATCAATTTAGTACCTATATAGAGTGGCATGTGACCATAAAGGATTTATATAATTTGAAACAAGGTAAAGATAAGAGTTTTTCCAAATTCTTGACTAAGTGGAGACAACTCTTAGGCAAACTACATTTTGCATTACCTCATCATGAAATGTTGGATATATTTATTGGTAATTTACAAGAACAACTATCTTACAAACTTTCTACTACTACAGTAACTTCCTTTGATAAAACCTTGATCTAGCTAAGAGGGTATAAGATGACCTCATTAGGAGAAGACAATTTAAGAAGAAATATGAATATAAGACTCCTAAAAATCAATATAAGAATAAGCAAGTAGTGGGTGATGGGGTTACTGATAGCATAAACACCTCAAATTTTAACCTTGCTAACATTGTAAAGAAATTTATATTTAAAATCCTTGATAAGCCACCAAGAGAATTTACAAGATTAAATCAACCCTTAACTATGATTTTACCTCAATTATTGGAACAAGGCTTGATACGATTACCCGAGGTAAGACAACCAGACACTACTGCAACTGGATATAGGGTTGATTTACATTGTAATTTTCACCAAGTAGATGGACATTCTACAAATGTTTATAAAAGGTTAAAGCATATGATACAATATTTGATGGACAAAGGTAATATGGAAGTACAACAATTTCCTACAAATAATAATACCCAAAATAATACCCAAAAACAACCAACTCAAAATGCAAATCAAACTCTATAAATCTTTCAACATCCTTTACCCAAACATGGTAAAGAGGTTGTGAACCAATTAGAACATTATAATGTTTCTTCTCCAACAAAGTATGTGGGAACCATTAGCAATTTTTTACCACAATAAGGTTTGCAAACTTCATATGTACCTAATTTTTCTACAATCACAACTAGACAAATACAATATTTTCAAACTTCATCTTTAGAAGATACAAGAAGTGACACAGAAAACACAGAAAGTGAAATGGATATCACCTCAAATAATTCCAATAGTTCTAAAGATGAGTCAGATCAAATTCTTCCCATCATAGATTTGTTAGTTCTAGAAGAACGATTCCCTAAAAGAATGACCACTCGACCCTCATCTCAACAAACTCTTTCAATTGAAAAAATAATAAATTTTAGACCTCACTTGGATCACTTACAACATAATAACATTGTGGATACTATTGGATCCATCACTAGACAACAATATTAAAATCAAAATTCCCAATCACAAACTCAAATAAGTGATCAAGACATAGGGATCTTATAAAATTCCTTACCCCATCTTCAACAAAAGGAAAATAAATTGTAATTTCATAATGTGCCTCATTACAACGATATTATTAGTTTAGTAGTAGAGACTAAAAAAAAGCAAATTATTACCCAAATAAATTATCTTGACAATTAGGAGACAAATTCTTCATCCAACCAATCTTCAAGACCTCTCCTAGTTCTTAAGAATAATAAAAAAGAAGATACAAGCATAGAAAACCCATATTTAGCATTGAAATATCAACCTAAAGTCTCATTTAATATTCAATCACAATCAGACAATCTTCCAACTAAGATATCCTTTTTGAAACTTTTGTAAACCTCTCCCATTCATAGGGAATTTGTATTCTCTATTCTCTCTTTCTTTATCATCACTACATTAAGTTCTCTATTCTCTTCCTCTTTATCACCATTGACACCTTTTGTTCATTACCTTTTGTTCTTCATTCTCTCTTTCTTTATCATTATCACATCAAGTTATCTATTATTTTCCTCTTCATCATTTTTTTCATCACCTTTCTTCATCTATATCTGATCATCATCCTCCATCACAACAATATCAAACATCAACAATTCAACTTCAATCACCTTCACCACAACTAAGTGATCCTTCAAATTTTCCTTTGATTTTGAAGCCACCTTAGACATGTTATGCATAAATCACCTTGTATAGTGTATATATAGCATTTTTTATATATATTATCAATTTTATCAAATTCTTAAAACAACCAAAAAAATTAGAAAAACATGAAAATTTCCATAAATATTTCAAATGGTTAATCTCTTATTAATTGCATCAGTGTGTGTTGTTTTCCAAAATTCAAATTATATTTTGTTTTATTTTAGATAAATTCAAAAATTATCTTGAACCAATCACTTTATTTACATCTTTACTAAATTTTGATTTTGTCACTCTGATTATAAATCTCTCTTGTATTAGAAAGCACTATTACTTCATTAAATAAATTTTGACTTTTGTGAAATGATCCTGCTACTTCTTAAACCAAGAACACATTTTCACATTCTAAATATGATTTGTCGCAAATTCAAAATTGGATACTACATAGCAGTCTTGGTTCCATAAGTGAAAAGTTTCCCTTGATATCCTATTATGCGCATGGTCTAGAATACTGAGAATTGGCAAAAGGACAAGCTCCTCCTCTACCCAAATAAAATCCATTGTCCTACGTCTAATCTGGGTAAGTATCCTTAAAAAAAAAATAGAGAAAAAACAAATAAAAAAGAAAGAGAAAAAGCAAGAGAAAGAAAAGCAATAAAATCCCCTTGTTCAAAAATGGAAAAGAAATCCCTAATCCAAAAATTTGAATAAAAGAAGAGGGTAGTGATCTTGAATCCCTAGAGTTTCTCAATTATTTGAAAGCCATGAGGTGAGCCCCATAATATATGGTTTGTGCACAACCCGCTTGATCTTGGTTAATCCTTTCATGTGGTGACATGTCTATCACATTAGCGACCTTCTTTTGTATAGACCAATGTCCACTTGTGGATTAGCTAGATTTTGGCAACTTGAATTATAGATTAGTTTGGTACAATGACATGCACAAAATTAGGGTTAATGAACATTTCATGTGCACACACATTGGTTCATAAAATTTTTCTTGTATCACTACCTTACTCAAAATCGGTAAATTAATTTCACAAGCACACACATTTGATCCTTGAGATATTTTGTATCATTGTAACAAATCAATATGGATAATGAACTCACACATCACACATTGGTTCTCGATAAATTTTACTTTATCCTTGAAATAATTTAAAATATTTCTTTGATTTTTCTAGAAAATATTGGTTTGTAAGAACTTGCATTAATCCCCATAAATCACTTCATTTTAGCACCTACAATATATATTGTCCTAAAAAATTTTCAACATGTGACACAAAGATTTATTTTCAAAATATAATTTGCATTTTCAAAATCATATATAATCATGCATTACATTTTGACTTTGTGATGATGGTATAATTCCTAGTAATTATTTTCTCTCAAATTTCACAATAGGAATTCTATGCCTAGCGCAAGTCATCATTCCCATTTTTTCATGCTTAAATCACTTTATATCACTCACAAAAACAATGTTTATCAACCTATATTTCAAAATCAATTTCTTTTAAAATAAACATCTCCTTTCATCGTCATAAGCCTCAAGGTCACTCTTGAGCTCACAATATTTTTTATATTAGCAATACAAAAATTCCTCACAACAGGATCCACTTCATGACCTAGTGAGCATCGATCTCCACCAACGGTCATATAACAACACAACATCCTTTGAGGTTCATTGTTAATCCATCTATTTTTTCACCACACAAAAATATCTTTTTCAAAACACACTTTACAAAATCAAATCATTTCCTTTTATGTTAAGCATGATCAAAATAGTTCAAAATCAAAGCATGATTACAAGAAATTATATAACACAAACCATCATAAGCAAGTGTAATAAATCATATAAATCAAAACATCCAATGCCACATAGACAAATATATATATATATATATATATATATATATATATATATATATATATATATATATATATATATATATAAATTGGGTTTTCCACCAAACATAGAATTTGGTGTAAAATCTCAAGGGGCATCCTAGTCAAGTAAATTAGTAATTATTTTTCTAAAACATCAATTTCTCATGAACTATTAATTATAAACCATCTCCTCCTTTTTTCCAATTTCAATTATAATAATTTCTACTCAAGTGTCTACACTTTTCTTTTACGCATTTATTGTTCATAAATATGCCAAAGAGGGGGTAAAATATAGACATGAAAAATTGACTCATTTTCCTTAGTTTTCCTCCTAGAAAACTAAAGTCATATTCAAGAGAATTTTTACCTTAAAAAATAATCTCAATTCTTCTTAAATTTTATACCATTGGATAGATATTGAAAAGAGATTTCCAACGATATATTATATGTCCAATTTTAACACTGTTTGACCCCTCAAAACACCAAAAAATTAGGTACATGTCTAATACGATTTTGTGTACGATATTTATGATCGTAATACGATTTTGTGTAAGATATCTATGATTGTAATATGATCTCTACGATCATAATACAATCTTGCTCAAAAATAGAAAAAAAATTAGATAAACGATAAACCAATTACAATGTTCTTTATCTTTACTTGTGCAACCGTACGACAGTTATGAGATCAGATCCACTGATCAGCCTAGCTTTGAAGAAGTTGCAACCAAATTTGTTTTTAGCCTATTTTCATCAGCCTGATCAACCTATTTAACCTAGCCTCCCTCACCTTGAATTTATCCTACCAGGTCGACTAACTTTTACATTTTAGTCGCTCAAGTTTCTACATTAGACCTTGTTATTTTGTTATTTTTCTATAGGATTGGAGGATACAATCACCAATATAGGAGGATATGATCTTGCTATTTTGATATGATCTTGCAGTTTTTGATACGATCTTGCCATTTTTTATACAATCTTGTTGTTTTTAATATGATCATTGTTTTTTATATGATATTGCTTTTTAGCATACGATCTTACTATTTTTTATATGATCTTGTTGTTTAGAATACGATCTTGATGTTGAGCATATGATCCTGCTCTATAATTACGAACTTGCCTATAGTTTGCCTGGGGGCAACTCCAAGTTTTGGTTTGCATCTTTGAAGCCTTCAATTTATATTTTTACATCACATTTATCATTTGTTATTTCATATAGATCAGTATTTGCATATCATTCTTGGAGTTCACCAAATTCGTATTTAATTGCATACTTCACATAGTTCAAGGTATATACATGTTAATTCCTATTAATACTACATCAAATAAGTCTTATAGGAGCTAATCTCTATTCAATAAATTTTATAGCACATTCTATTTTCTGTTCTCTATACTCTACCCATGAAATTACAGGTTTCTATCAAAATCATAACTATCAATCTCTGATCGATGGGTACTATCTTGCGATCGTAATACGATCTTACAGATTGTAATACGATATTGACCCTACTGCATCTAATATTACCTACAACAAAAATCAAAATATTCATCAATTTTTTGAATACAGATCAGAATTTCAAATTACTTTTTAGGAATTGCATTGTTCTTTAAAGCTCTATTTTTTGTTGTTTGCTATTTGCATATGAATAAAAATTGCATATAGGTTAGCATAGTTGCATATTGTCAAAAAATAGGTGTATGTGATATTTTCTAAAAGGAACACATCAAAACAAACTCCAAAACCTAGGCATGGAAACTGCCATAAAATATTTTCTGGTTAACCCTAAACCAATTCATCGAAAAATCACCATAAGAAGGTATGATCAAGTACCTCTCTTTCGAGGTGTAGACCTACTATTGTCTCATTCCCCTTCAAGGCACAGATCCATTAACCTGGATAAAATAAGTGAGATAATTTTAGAGCTACATTCTTTGGTGAACCTGACATGAAAAACATAGACATCTTTCTGATTTATAAAACATAAAAAAATATAAAACAAAGAAACAAAAGATCAAAATTTGCACATTTTAAGTTAATTTCTTAGATGTTAGATTTCAACATAGGAAGAGCCTTGTTTTAAAAAATCCAAAACACCAAAAACCAAAAACAAAACAAGTATAATATATATATATTTATTTAGGTATATATAACATATATACATCAATAATTTAAGTATATATAGCATAGATAATTGTAAGATAAAAATATTCAAACAAAAATACCTAGAATTTTGAGAAGTGGTAAGCAATTAGAATCTGATTACATGGAGGAACAAGATCAAGAAAACTTTGATGATAGAGTTCAAATAGAAGATGATAGAATTTTAGAACAAGGTGAAGAGAATAATAAAGAAGATGAAGTAGAAGACCCTAATGAACCTTTTGTAGATTCCCAAGGCAATGTTAGCTTTAAAACTGTCCAACAATTTACTAAATTTTTGAAAGACAATATAGATGACCTTCATCATGTAATAAATATAGAAAAATTACTCCCATCGAGATATTATTCAATGGAGGCCACTATAGAAGCTGCTCTCTAATTAAATGCAAACCCAATGACATACATAAATAATACAGACCAAAATTAATCAAGACCATCTAATCAAAATATGATGCCTATAAATCAAAATGTTCAAAAACAAACAACACAATCATCTAAAATTGCTGCTAGAAACACCAAAAACAATCTTAAACAACAGAAAAAACTACTTTCTTCCATCTTCTCTGAAGCTCTTAATCAATAAATATCAAACCAACAAAAGACTAAACAAATGCAAAATGTAAATTATTATCAATAGAAAATCCAACATAATACAATCCCATAAAAACTCCATAAAAATGTTCCTACAAACACTTTGCACAACAATATTTCAATTGGAAATCCTTACACAACAACTTCAACTTATCATCAAAGACACAACAACATGGTGCAACAAAATAAATTTGGTGGAGAAACACATGGCCTTGAAGAAATAGTTAAACAATTAGCTTCAAGAATAGATCAAATTGATCCCTACTGTCGCTCATATAGTTATAAAGAGATGTGTAGCCAACCCTTGGATCCTATTGTGGTTGCCCAACCATACCCAAAACATTTCCTTGTGTCTATCCTCCTGACATATAAATGACCTAAATATCCTATTGAGAATCTTCACATGTTTAGGACAACATTTCATGATATTTATCATGATGACTTATTGTTGCTAAAAATATTTCCTAAAAGTCTTGGAGGCATGGCTCTAGAATGGTACTACCTAGAATCTCTTTAAGGAACTTTGAAGAAATAGCAGAGATGTTTGTCCATTAATTTAGTGCCTATATAGAGAGGAATGTGACCATCAAATATTTATATAATTTAAAACAAGGTAAAGATGAGAGTTTTGCTGATTTTTTGACTAAGTGGAGACAACTCTTAGGTAAACTACATTTTCATTACTGCATCATGAAATATTGGATATATTTATTGGTAATTTACAAGCACAACTATCTTACAAACTTTCTACTTCTACAGTAACTTCCTTTGATAAAGCCATTGATCTAGCTAGGAGGGTAAAATATGCCCTCATTAGGAGAGGATAATTTAAGAAAAATATGAAGATAAGACTCCTAAAAATCAATATAAGAATAAGAAAGTAGTGGGTGATGGGGTTACTGATAGCAAAAACAACTTAAATGTTAAACTTGCTAAAACTATAAAGAAATTTATATTAAAACCCTTGATAAGCCACTAATATAATTTACAATATTAAATCAACCCTTAACTATGATTTTACCTCAATTATTGGAACAAGGCTTGATACGATTACCCAAGGTAAGACAACCAGACACTATTGTAGCTGGATATAGGGTTGATTTACATTGTAATTTTCACCAAGTAGATGGACATTCTACAAATTCTTGTAAAATTTTAAAGCATATGATACAAGATTTGATTGAAAAATGTAAGATGGAAGTACAAAAATTTCTTGCAAATAATAATATCCAAAACAATACCCAAAAACAATGAACTCAAAATGTAAATCAAAATCTAGACATCTTTCAACATCCTTTACCCAAACATGGTAAAGAGTTTTTGAACCAATTAGAACATTATAATGTTCCTCCTCCAAAAAAGTATGTGGGAACCATTAGAAACTTTTTACCACAATAAGGTTTACAAACTTCCTATGTACCTAATTTTTTTGCAGTCATAACTAGACCAATACAATATTTGCAAACTTCATCTTCAAAAGATACAAGAAGTGACATAGAAAACACAAAAAGTGAAATGGATATCACCTCAAATAATTTCAATAGTTCTAAATATGAGTTAAATCAAATTATTCCCATCACAGATTTATCAGTTCTAGAATAACCATTCCCTAACACTATGGGTACTATTGGATCCATCACTAGACAACAAGATCAAAATCAAAATTCCCAATAACAAACTCAAATAAGTGATCAAGACACAGGGATCTTACAAAATATTTTACCCCGTCTTCAACAATAGGAAAATAATAAATTGTCATTTTATAATGTGCCTCATCACAATGATATTATTAGTTTAGTAGTAGAGACTAAAACAAAGCAAGTTCTTGCCCTACTAAATTATCTTGACAAGCAGGAGACAAATTCTTCATCCAACCAATCTTCAAGACCTCTCTTCGTTATGAAGAATAATCAAAAAGAAGATACAAGCATAGAAAAAAATATTTAGCATTGACATCTCAACCTAAAGTCTCCTTTAATATTCAATCACAATTATACAATCTTCCAACTAATATATCCTTTTTTAAACTTTTGCACACCTCTCCCATTCATAGAGAATTTGTATTCTCTATTCTCTTTTTCTTTACATCACTACATTAAGTTCTCTATTCTCTTACTCTTTATCATCATTGACACTTGTTGCTCTTCATTCTATCTTTCTTTATCATTATCACATCAAGTTCTCTATTATTTTCCTCTTCATCACTTTTTTTTCATCACCTTTATTCATCTATATTTGATCATCATCCTCCATCACAACAATATCAAACATCAACAAATCAACTTCAATCACCTTCACCACAACTAAGTGATCCTTCAAAATTTCCTTTGATTTTGAATCCACCTTAGACATGTTATGCATAAATCACCTTGTATAGTGTATATATAGCATTTTTTGTATATATTATCAATTTTATCAAATTCTTAAAACAACCAAAAAAATTAGAAAAACATGAAAATTTCCAAAAATATTTCAAATTATTAAGCTCTTATTCTTTGCATCAGTGTATGTTGTTTTCCAAAATTCAAGCTATATTTTGTTTTATTTTAGATAAATTCAAAATTTATCTTGAACCAATCACTTAATTTACATCTTTACTAAATTTTTATTTCGTCACTCTGATTATAAATCTCTCTTGTATCATAAAGCACTATTACTTCATTAAATAAATTTTGAGTTTTGGGAAATAATCTTACTACTTCTTGAACCAAGAACACATTTTCACATGATGATTTCAAAGGGGTAAAAATACAAATTGCAATGGGAGGGGAAGGGACCTGCCCCCTCTCCCTGCTCCCCTTTCCCTGGTTCTTGCACAATCCCTGATTCATCCCAAGTCATTCCACTCTGGGAATGGTTTGTATCAAATGATCTCTTTGGGGGGAGATCCTTACCCACTTTTTGCTCCTTTACCAGTAGTTTTTGGGGTTTCCTCATTTGAATCTCGGGCCTGGTGCTTCCCAGGGATCCTTTGGGGTTTCCTACATGTTCCTGGGATCCTGTCCCTGATCTCCCTTGGGCTTTTCCTTGGGGTTTTTTGTAGGTTGTTACTGGGATCCAGTTCCCAGGGCTTTATCGGTCTATGGTGGTTACAGGTTGGGTTCTCATTCGCTTCTTGGTGCATCTCGTGAGGTTCTCTCTTCATTGATGTTGGTCTAGGGGGGCCAGATTCCTCTTTTCTCATGTTTCCTCTCTTGGATGCCATTGGTTGCTGGTGGTCTCATCCTTTTGGGTGGGACCATGTTCATTTTCCTGTTTGAAGGCTTCTCTTTGTTGGATCTGCTACTTGGTGGATGCTTTAAGCATTTGCATGGCCTTGGGAGGGGGCCTCTTCTTTTACTTGACTTGTTCCCAGTCCTAGTCCTAGTTCCTTGAAGTTGTTTGTGTGCAAGGATAGGTATTCCTGGTCCTTTCTACCAATGTGCTTTGGGTTTTCTATTGCATATCTTGATATTAGGGGGGATCATTGATCTATGCATGCAAACCCCTGGATCCCTCAGTTTAGTTTTTCATGGATCCAATATTTGTGTCTGATGTTGCTTTCTATCTAAGCTTCGCAAGTTTTCATTCTAGTTTTTATTCGAGGGATTCTGCTTTCTGGTCCTGCTTCTTGGTGGACTCTCAAAGCTTGTTCTTGGCCTTGGGGGGGGAGGGCTTTTCTTGTTCTTGAGTTGTTCCTAGTCCCAGTTCCTCTTCCCTGGAACTATTCGTGAGCAAGGATGGTGGGTCTCTGGTCCTTTGTGGCTTTTGGGATCCTTTCTTTGTGCCTACATTTATTTCCCTGGATCCTTCTAGCTTCCTCATACTCCTATTGGTGGGATTCCAGTGTTGTAGTTTCCCAAACTCGTTCTTCTGCTAGTTCTCCTGCTGGGTGGGATTTTCCATTCCTGCTAGTTTTCCCATTGGGTAGGATTTTTCAATCCCATTTTTTTGTTGGTTTTCCTGCTGGGCGGGATGGGATTTCCTATTGGGCAGGATTTTCAAATCTTCTGGTTTTCTCGTTGGGTGGGATTTTTCAATCCCATTTTTTTGTTGGTTTTCTTGCTGGGTGGGACGAGATTTCCTCTTGGGCAAGATTTTCAAATCTTCTAGTTTTCCCATTGGGCAGGGTTTCCAATCTGGTGGTTTTCAACTGCTTCCCATTGGGCGGGATTCTCAAATTCATCATCCTGCATGTTTTCTCGTTAGGTAGGATTTTTTAAAACTAGTGGTTTCTCATTGGGCGGGATTTTTCAAAATTGGTGGTTTCCCACTGGGTGGGATTTTCCAATCTACTGGTTTTCCCATTGGGTGGGATTTCCAACCTGGTGGTTTTCGACTGCTTCTCGTTGGGTGGGATTTTTTAGAACTGGTGGTTTCCCATTGGGTGGGATTTTTCAAAATTGGTGGTTTCCCACTAGGCAAGATTTTTCAAAATTATCTTTTCTCGTTGGGTGGGTTTTTCCAAACTGTCTATTTTCCATTAGGCGGGATTTTTCAAATTGATTGTTCTTGACCTTTGGTTTGGTCGGTTGACCTGTTGTAAAAAGGTTTTGGGGTCCTTTCAAAACCCACTTTTAATATAATTTTTACCTACCAAAAAAAAAAAAAACACATTTTTACATTCTAAATATGATTTGTTGCAAATTCAAAATTGGATACTACATAGTAGTCTTGGTTCCATAACCAAAAAGTTTCCCTTGCTATCCTATTATGTGCATGGTCTAGAATCTCGAGAATTGGAAAAAGGATAATCTCTCCCTCTACCTGAATAAAATACCTTGCCCTACATCTAATCTGAGCAAGTATCCCAAAAAAGAAAAAGAAAGAGAAAAATCAAAGATAAAAGAAAGATAAAAAGCAAGAGAAATAAAAAACAAAATACAAAGCAGTAAAATCCCATTTTTCAAAAATGGACAAGAAATACCTACTCCAAAAATTTGAATAAAATAAGGGGGTAGTGAGCTTGAATCCCTGGAATTCCTCAATTATTTTAAATCCATCAAGTGAGGCCAATAATAGGTGATTTGTGCCCAACCCGCTTGACCTTGGGTAATCCCTTTCATGTGGCAACATGTCTATCACATTAGTGACCTTTTGTATAGACCAATGTTCGCTTGTGGATTAACTAGCTTTTGGAAACTTGACTTACAGATTAGTTTGGTACAATGGCATGCATAAAATCAGGATTAATAAACATTTCATGTGCACACACATTTGTTCATAAAAGTTTACTTGTATCACTACCTTACTCAAAATTGGTAAATTAATTTCACAAGCACACACATTTGATCCTTGAGATATTTTGTATCATTGTGACAAATCAATATGGATAATGAACTCACACATAACACACTAGTTCTTTATAAGTTTGAATTTATCCTTGAAATAATTTAAAATATTTCTTTAATTTTGCTATAAAACATCGATTTGTAAGCACTTGCATTAATCCCCATAAATCACTTCATTTTAGCACCTACAATATATATATTATCCTCAAAATTTTACATGTGACACAATGATTTATTTTCAAAATACAACTTGCATTTTCAAAATCATATATAATCATGCATTACATTTTGACTTCGCGATGATGGTATAATTCCTAGTAATTATTTTCTCTCAAATTTCACAATAGGAATTCTATGCCTAGCGCAAGTCATAATTCCCATATTTTCATGCTTAAATCACTTTTTATCACTCACAAAAACAATCTTTATCAACTTATTTTTTCAAAATCAATTTATTTTAAAATCAACATCTCCTTTCATCATCATAAGCCTCAAGGTCACTCTTGAGCCCACAATCTTTTTGATATTAGCAATACAAAAACTCCTCACAAAAATATTCGCTTCATGACCCAGTGAGCATATATCTCCACCAACGGTCATAAAAAACAACACAACATCCTTTGAATTTCATTGTTAATCCATCTATTTTTCACCACACAAAAACATATTTTTCAAAACACACTTTACAAAATCAAATTATTTCCTTTTATGTTAAGCATGATCAAAACAGTTCAAAATCAAAGCATGATTACAAGAAATTATATAACACAAACCATCATAAGCAAGTGTAATAAATCATATAAATCAAATCATTCAATTTCATATAGACAAAAATATCAATATATATATATATAATATATATATATAAATTTGGGTTTTCCACCAAACATAGAATTTGGTGTAAAAACTCAAGGGGCATCCTAGTCAAGTAAATTAGTAATTATTTTTCTAAAACATCAATTTATCATGAACTATTCATTCTAAACCATCTACTCCTTTTTACCAATATCAATTATAATCATTTCTACTCAACTGTCTACAGTTTTCTTTAACGCATTTATTGTTCATAAATACACCAAAGAGGGGGCAAAATATAGACATGAAAAATTTACTCATTTTCTTTAGTTTTTCTCCTAGAAAAATAATATAATATTCAAGAGAATTTTCCCCTATAAAATCATCTCAATTATTCTCAAATTTTATACCATTGGATAGGGATCGAAAAGAGCTTTCCAACGGTATATTATATGTCCAATTTTGACACCATTTGACCCCTCAAACTACCAAAAAACTAAGTACATGTCTAATACGATTTTGTGTATGATCTCTACCATTGTAATATGATTTTGTGTACGATATTTAAAATATTAATATGATATCTATGATCATAATATGATATTTATTAAAAAAAAAAAACAAATTTAGATAAATGACAAACCAGTTACAATGTTCATTGTCTTTACTTGTTCAATTGTACGACAGTTATGGGATAGGATCCGTCGATCAGTCCAGCTTGGAAGAAGTTGCAACCAAATTTATTTTCAACCTATTTTCATCAACCTGCTCAGCCTATTTAATCTAGCCTCCCTCACCTTGAATTTTTCCTACCGGGTTGACTAACTTTTGCATTTTAGTCACTCAAATTTTTGCATTAGGTCTTGTTATTTTTTTGTTTTTCTACAGGATCTGAGGATACGATCAACGATATAGGAGGATACGATCTTGTTGTTTTGATAATATCTTGCTATTTTTGATACGATCTTGCTATTTTTTATATGATCTTGCTATTTTTGATATAATATTGCTATTTTTAATACAATCTTGCTATTTTTGATACGATCTTGTTGTTTATCATGTGATCTTGCTAATTTTGATACAATCTTGTTGTTTAGCATATGATCCTACTTTGTAGTTAGGATCTCGCAACTCTAAGCTCTAGTTTGCATCCCTAAAGCCTTCAATTTGTATTTTTACATCACATTTATCATTTGTTATTTCATATAGATCAGTATTTGCATATCATCATTCTTGGAGTTCACCAAATTCGTATTTAATTGCATACTTTGCATAGTTCAAGGTATATACATGTTAATTCATATTAATACTATATTCAATAAGTCTTATAGGAGCTAATATCTATTTAATAAAGTGTGTAGCACATTCTATTTTCTGTTCTCTGCACTCTATCCATAAAATTGTAGGTTTTTGTCAAAATCAAAATAGACGATCTTTGATCTGTGGGTACGATATTGCGATTGGAATATGATCTTGTAGATTATAATATGATATTGACCCTACTGCATATAATCTTGTATACAACAAAAATCAAAATCTTCGTCAAAATTTTGGATACATGTCAAAATTTCAAATTACTTTTTAGGAATTGCTTTGTTCTTTAAAGCTCTATTTTCTGTTGTTTGCTATTTACATATGAATCAAAATCCATATAGATTAGCATAGTTGCATATTGGCCAAAACTAGGTGTATGTGAGATTTTCAAAAAGGAGCACATCAAAACAAACTCCAAAACCTAGGCATGAAAACTACCATAAAGTGTTTCTTGGTGAAACCTAAACCAATTCATCAAAAAATTACCATAATAAGGTATGATCAAGTACCTCTCTTTCGAGGTGTAGACCTACTATTCTCCAATTCCCATTTGAGGAACGGATACATTAGCCTAGAGTAAAGGAGTGCAAGAATTTTAGAGCTACAGAGGTGAAGTGGACAAAATTGCTCATGGTTGGACCTCCTTCTGTTGTGGTGTGCTAAAAATCAAAGCAATTGGTCATGCCTAATGTAAATTAGTGCAAGTTTGATGTGTAGTGGGTGGAACACTACAGACAAGAAAGGATTTATTCTCATGCTACAAAGTATATGTATTGTGATAGGTATCATAAGTGGTATGCCTATCATATTGGTAAGATTTACCTAGAATTAATCCACAACAATCCATGGGTGTGACATCACACATGACCTTATCCTAGAAATTGGGGCCAAATGCAAATGCAATGGTGCACATGTGTGTGATTTTTGATAATTTTTTGCTATCCTTCCACCCAAGAGAGTAGGGGTAAGGATCTTCAAATGTAGGGAGATTGACCCTATCGACAATGGACTGTGCAATCAAATTCTTTTGTGAGCCATTATCGATAAAAAAATCTACTACAATGTTATGGAGCAAGTGAGCACGAATGACAAAACATTGATCATGGTCACCTGCTCTGGAATGCTAATTCATGAGTGTTACATTATTAAGTTTCCCTATCAAATCCTCATAAATTTCTTCTTCTCCAGTAGTCTTAATGGGGTTATCACAAGTGCCCTCATCAGGTTGTACAAAAATATTCTTCTTCTTTTGTAATTATGGATATTGATTTTTATCATGGTCTTGCCTCTTAAAATAGTTATAAAATTTAGCAGTTTGAGCATAAGATAAATAATAAGAGGGAGAAGGAAATGAATTTTTAGAAGTAGGGGGTGAGTAATAAGTGGAATTAATAGAATAAGAAACATGGAAAGGTCTCTTTCGTCCTTGTTTATGCTTATGCACATCTTCTATCAAACCAGGGGAAGAGTAGTGAGGCTCCCGTTGTTGTGCCATGAACTTCTCCTCAACTAGTTGTGCATATTTTAATGCATCATTTAATGTTGTGCAAATAGTATATTTTATCTCTCTATGCAAGTGTGCAAGAAGACCACTTTTAAACTTTGCAATCAAGAAAACATCAAAATATGAAATGCCAAGACTCGAAGTCAGTTGAAATGATGAATGCAATCTTGTATAGATTCATTCTTGCCTTGATGAAGGTGTAACCATTGATTTAGTAAGTCCTCCTCATAATTTTATGGATAAAATGATGCCTTAAAAACTTGTACCATCTCCTCCCATATAAAAATTGGATTGTGGGGATTAGAAATGAGAACTTTGGCAATGTTAGAAATTTTGAGCTTTGTGAATGAAACCTTTTCATTATCAAGAGTGTGAGTATATTCAAACCAGGTCTCCATGTCAAGGATCCAACTACTGATTACATCAAGGTATTAGGAGCCTTCATATATTTTACTTCACACCTTGGACAAGGAGGATGGGAGCAACATTGAAGGTTTTGCAACATGGCAGCCATTTCTACTATTTTTTCATCATGGGCTGCAATGATTTTAGCCAATTTTTTAACAATGGCCATATTGGTAGCCATGGGTTTACTAGGAGTAGCCAATGGTTTACTAGGCACTAATTTGGGTGGCAAAATGAGAATATGTAGCAAATTTTTTGTGGTCAAATTTTAATGGGCCTTCCCCCTCCTATTGGAGGAAGAATTTGATAGAACTCAAGGTAATTAAGTGGGGCAATTAATCAAAAATTAATGAGGGTAATCCACCAATGGTCAACACCTCCCAATTCCACCAATAGTCAATGCATCACCAACACTGAGGCCAATTACAACACTACCAACACTAAGGCCAATGATAACGAATAACACTAGTAGTGATAGAGACAACAATGTTAGCCCAATGGTCATGAACAACACTGACAATGAAAAAGATAGTGATGTAAGTAACATGGTCAACAAGGACACGACTAAGCAAGGACTGGAGATCAGTGGAACCAGATAGTAATGCAAGGGTCAACTCACAATGTTTAAAATCGATGATAGTGATAGCAAGGACCAATCGTGAATGGTCCAATGGAAACCAATAAACTTGTCGATAAAGGTTAATAAGGAAATAAAATAAATTTTAGTTTGTGGCAAGGAGCAATCGGAGGGGTGGGTAGCCAGCATAAGCTAGCTCCTATCTTATGTGCATTTTCAGGAATAAAAAAAAAGGTCCCATAGCACATAAAATATGGGATAAATCCATGATTCCTTCTAAACATAACCCATCGAAAGAAACCACCAGAAACAAAGTGCCATCGAAAAAGGACATCACCAAATTTTATGAAAGACATCAAAATTATTAAAACCACCAAAACCTTAGGAAAATGTCATCGAAAATATTTTGTAGCTGCCTGAAATGACTATATTTGTCAAAATTTGAAGGAGACCATAGTAAGATACAGAAAATTGTTGAATCATTACCAAAAATTATTGAAAATTGTGGTATCTCCAAATTTGCACACAAAAAAGACAAAAAATAGGTCAATAGCAACTGTGAGGGCTCCATAGTGTGAGACCCTCAAAAATAAATACAAACCCTAGCTATGCAATATAAAGAAAGTGAGCAAAATCTAAAAATATATGAAATAATATAAATCAATGTTGGATTTACCTTTTTCACATATTTTTCTATGATTTGTAGTAGTTGTTGTAGGAAAATGATGCAAAAATACCCTAGCAACACCTGAGGGTTTCGCTAGTCTTCAGTAGTAGGTTATGAAATTCCTGCGGGTACTTTACAGTAGCATAAAATGCTTGTGGATGCTCGAGGATGGTTAAAAGAACCCAGAGGCACTTAGGAATAGTAGATAGACATTCGAGAGTAGTAGAGAGGTGTTCAAGAATTGAGGTGAGGTCTGTAGAAGCAGATCTACTTCAATCGAGGTCTACAACAATCGATGTGGTGGTGGATGCATGGGCAAGGATGATTATGGATGAACTCCTTAGGCTAATTAGGGTATAAGTTTCTTAGGGAACTCGAAGGAAACTTGGGCTTATCAAAAACTCAGGGTGTATTTAGGATTCCAAGGAACTTCCAATTTAGGGATTGAGACAAACAAATTACTCCTATTTATAATCTCTCCTAGGGCACATTAGGGTTTCAACGACATAATTTGTGTGGTCAAGATTAAATTATGATGAAGGGTGGAGATTAAATCTGGGTAAGTGGTGTGGATCAAGGCGAATGAATGGCTAGGATTAAACCAATATGGATGGCTAGGATTAATTTACACACATATATATACATTTATTAAATATATATAAAAATATAATATAAAATATTAATTTTTAAATATATAAAATAAATATACATAAATATATAATCAAAGGGTGAAAATGGTGAGAAGATCTGTATGGATGAAAAGTGGCTAGATTTTTGTGCCTATAGATGCATCTTTTTGTACTACGTTTCACGAAACACAATGCAGTGCAGAAACACAAGACACCTATTTTGGCCTAATGCAGAAGCAACTTTGTTGAGATGTGGATATGGGCTTGAAGATAAAATAATTTTGATTGCATAGCTTATCCCCTTAATTTGAAAATGAGTTTGCAAATGAATCTCACGAGCCAATTGAAAAATGAGTGCAAATGATTGTATGAAATGTATGGTGTGATTATGGATGATATGAATGATGTAAATGTGATACCGTTTTTACCCCAATGATGAAAGAGGATTGGTGGAAAATGCAAGTGATTGATTATGTTTTTTATCTAACAGATGAAGGGTTTTTTTCCAAGTGTAGATGCCATGATCATGTAAGATGTATCCCATTATGGGAAAATTAAAACCAAATGTGGTTGCCCCAAATTTGGGGTGATTTTATGCTACTAAATAATGTGCCTTTGGGTGTCATTGATATGCAAGGATGAATATGCAAAGATAAAAATAGTCAACTTTAGAGGGCCAACTAGTGACTATTAGATAATTCCTATGATCGAAACCAATCGCCCTAGCTAAGTCGAGTCACCATGATGACTATCAAGGATATGTGAAATGATGAAATGTGATTTTATCTATGTTTTAAGCCCCATGAACTAGACCATAAGTGATAACTTTTGTGCAAATTGTTCTTGACAAGGTTTCACACAAAATGTGAAGTACCAAATATGATGCTATTTTTGAGCAATGAGTAGTGGATGATGAATCTGGCCAAGTTTCCTTATGGTAATTTATTTATCCTACCAAATTGCATGGATGCAAATTACTACAATCGCCAAGTAGATAGAATAAACCACTAGATACAAGGTTCACTTGAATGTTGTTTGAACTTGTTAAATATGCAAATGGCATGAATGATGATGGGAGATGATGTGAAATTGAATTATTGATGATGAGAATGATTATTAAGGTCATTTTGTGAATATTTGGACCATTTTGGAGTGCTTTTGAATTTGATAAGTGATTTGGCGCCTTTTGGGCGCAAACTAAAATTATGCATGCAAATCAATTTAGAACTTCACAAACTTGATAATATGATGAAATAGATCCACATATGTAATATGGAGTGATTTTATGGGGGTAAGCCACTATTTTTTGCAATGGTTTTGCCTTTTTATCAATTTTGATGCCAAACATTAGTTGATGCTTTCGACATGCACAGATTCCCATTAGTGTTTGGGCACTTTAAAAATGCCCTAGTGCACTTCAATGCACTATGAAATGCCCATGGTCACTTCAAGGTGCCTAAAGTCACTATAAATAGCCTACAAGGTGAGAATGGAGCTCATTTGTGTGTTTCTAAATTTGTGAAGTTGCATCTAGGATAATTGGGTGGAGTGAAGTGGAGTGAGGTGAATTGAGGTGAGCGTGAAAGCTATGGTGATGGAAGGAGTGGATGCAAGGACTGGAGCTAGAGCTAGAGTGTGATTTGCTAAGGTAAGTCTCTTATTTAAAACTCTTTTTTTTCTTGTGCAAAAAATTGATGTTTTTGTGATTATTTTGTTTTTTTTTGCATTATGAACATGTATTAACAACAAATATTTTGTGTTGTCCTACAACTGAGGATATGGAGGCTTGGAACCAATTTTTGTCTCTAATCCCTAGGACAATTAAGGTACTACAGAGTAAGTATCGGGATTGGTTGGAGTCTTTGGGGTTATGAGGTATAGCCTAGATAGATGTGGTGAGGGCTGACGATGAGTACCTCTCTACCTTAGCAAAGATATAGGATCCAGAGAGGGGGGCATTTGAGCTCCCTAGTGGAGAGATTACCCTCACACTTGAGGATGTATATTTCATCCTCAAGCTACTAGTAGATGGGATTCATGTTGAGGTTGGACATCTTCAAGGGATAAATATGATGAAGATGTTTGGAAATAGTTGGCAGAGTGTGTAGGTGATATGTGGGGGTATTTCGTACTTGTCCATGTATGTGGACAAGGAATTGGATGCCCTTTGAGCTTTGGTTAATTTTCATGTTGGTAAGAAACATGGTATCAAATAGTACTAGTTGTAGGTTCCCTTAGAACCTCATAGGGTTGGTGAATGATATGGTTGCGATACCACATGTGTATGCATGGGTTCTTGACTTATTTGTGCAAATGTATCAGGAGCTATATGATATGAGAAGACATGGGAGGATGGGATTTGGGTGTAATTTATTACTACACTACTGGGAATGGGAGAATTTTAGCATGGCTCGATCAGAGGGTCTACCAGCTATAGTTTGGGATAGGGAGCAACCCTATGCTAGGATATGGATGATGGTAAACAAGGTATAGTCGAGTCATATTATGTGGATGAGCGAGTGGTACATGAATTTGTGGGTTGTATTGACATCTACCCAAGTGATATGGATGCCATGGTGGGATTCTAGGTGGATAGGATATGGAGAGTAGCTATGATGGGTTAGGAAGGCTAAGTGGATGGTTCAGAGATATCGTAGTGAGGCTAAGTATATTCAGTTCTCATAGGTACTCTAGTAGTTTAGTTTTAGGTAGGAGGTTATTGATGAGCAAGTGCTCTATAGGAGGCATCAAGAGGAGATAGGGTTACCTTATGCTAAGCCATGGAGGGAGGCTTATGATGATTATGAGAAGATAGATCTCTCTAATATGGATGATGTGGGTACTACTATGAATTATGATGCATGGTTCATTGCACAACCACCATGGGTACCAACTCAAGTAGTAACTGGTGGATATGGGGATGAGGTTGAGGTTGAGGAGACCAATGAGGCTCTTAAGTGATACAAGTACCTTTGATTGAATAGTTGAAAGAAGAGGGTGAAGAGTGTGGTGAGGTAGGATCCAGGGAGTGGAGGAGATAGCAAATATGTGGATGATGTGGAGGAGACTCCGAATGGACCTCCAGATTAGAGAGATGACGATTGGGTGAGGGTGGAGCATCAAGTGGTAGAGTGGAATGCGATGGTGATGGCTCATGATGAGAGGATCACGAGGCTCCAAGAAGATCTATGAGATAGAACCTCATCATAATGTTGACATAGCGCACCTTTGGTCTTAATAGAGGTATATTGAGGTATTGGAGGATAGGTTGATGGAGAATCATATTCAACTTCTAGATCCTTTGACCTCATATGTATTCAAGGTTGGTAGGCTTAGTGAGTCTAGGCATATATCTAGGTCTACAACTCCTTCTAGGTCATAGGGGTCCTCTTGTAGGGCTTAGATATTTCTTAGATGCTTTTTGTATATGAGTCTTGGTGTTCCATTACATGTAGCCTTTTGGCACTCATTGTATATACAATATTTATACATATATACATGGCTTTTACCTTTTGTGTTACATATTTGTGTGAATGCTTTTTGTGGAATGCATGTTTATATGATTTATTAATTCAAGTGGTGGTGTTATGGATGATTAATGCAAGTGGTGGTATGCAAATGTTCTAATAACCATTCATAGTTTAGATTTTTCTTGGCCATATTCTAGCATAGTTGTTTAATCAGGGGAACCAAACTAGGTGGGATATGAGGTGGATGACAAATGAAACGACATGGATGTTGACATGGAAGAAGATATAAATGTTGATATGGAAGAATATATGGATGTTGATGTGCAAAAATAACTATTTTGTAGAGACTCGAACATACTAGTGGCATCAAATAAACTCACTAAAAATTACCTAAGTCCTCTAGGATCAAATGTGTGTGCAGTGAATTTATTTAACAAATCAAGAGCATGGTAATGACTCAAGGTAATCAAGAACCCATGTGTGTGCAAGTGAGTTTATTAACTCATCTTGAGTAAATTGGGTATGACCTATTATAGATGAAACCAAGAATCTAGATTGTCTATATGTGCGGTCAGAGGTCTCTTTCAAAGAGATGTGTCACCATGCATGAGCATACTTTACTACCAATCAAGCATCTATAGCTCCGATGGAGGCTAACTCCATAGTCCAATAATTTTGATCTTTTAATTTTTGGGTATGACTACCTAACCATCTGACTGGATATGTAGTACGATCCTTATAATCCAATGATCAGTGGTTTATGATATGTGAAATATTTAGATTTTTGTTAGTGACTTTTACCTACTCTTTCTTTAATTTTTAGAATTTGTGATTGTGGTGAAAACAACTATTTTTGTGGACTATGTTGCATGATGGGATAGGCAAGGATTATCCTTTTCACTTTGAGGTTCAACCAAAGTATGGTGTCATACCTCTTTGACGCAAGATGTTTTTAAGATTTGAAATTGTGTTTGATTCAAGAATTTTTTGGAGTCAATTTTTAGAACTCAATATTTTCTTAGTGAAGATGTGTAATGGTCCTAAAAAGAACTCACAATGTATTGGTGGTTTGCTTAAAACACTTGGAGTGGTTGAGTGATCGAAAAAACCTAGGAACTAGGAATATATGGAGGCAAATAATAATTTTTCACTTGGTGGAATTATGTGGATGATGTTGTGAAGGTGCTCCTGATTAAGGAGACATGACTTTAATGGACCAATTAAAACCCTGATTTGAATAAATGATCCCTAAAATGGAAATGTGTATGGAATGTATGAAATGCAATTTGTGAAATGCAATGTTTTTGAATGAAATGTGTGCAAATGAAATGCAATATTTTTGAATGAAATGTGTGCAAATGAAATGCAATGTTTTTGTGTATTAGCCATGTATATATACATATATATATATATATATATATATATATATATATATATATATATATATATATATCACATTATGCATAGAATGCTCTCAAGTATATAACATTAAGTGGTTCAAGTTATTTCTCTCCATATAGATTGGCAAGCCTATAAGTACCTTTACCCACTCTTTGAATAACAATGTATGAACCTAAACAATTAGCCATAAATTTATCATGAAGATGAAACAATGCATTGGTGTTTTGTTGGTTTTATTTAAGGACATATCCTAATTGGAATTCGTATAGATGAACTTTGGTATTGTAAGCATGCTTTAGGTGGTCTTGATAAACTCATAAATGCTCTAAAGCATTGAATCAGCTCTCATCAAGAAGTGTGAATTTGTCAAGATGTGCTTGTCTAACAGTATCATCATCTATGAATTCTTGCACAGAAATTTACAAGGAGGTGATCTCGATATCAAGAGGTATGATTGCTTCAGCTCCATAGACCAATGGAAATGGTGTTTCCCTAGTATGTGTGTGGATGATTTTTTGATAAGCCCATAATGCCAAGGGAATTTGTGTAAGCTAATCTCAATGATTATATTTAATAATTTTCTTGAGAATAGCAATTAAGGTCTTGTTGGTAGCATTAGCTTATCCATTTGCTTGTGGGTAATAAAGAGTCAAGAAAATGTGTTGGATGTTATATTTCTCACAAATTTCTTGAACATCCTTTTTTTTGAAATACTTGCCCTTATCTAAAATGATTTTTTAGGGAATACCAAAATTACAAATGATATGGCGAAGGAGAAACTCAAAAATTCTAGGTCCTATTGTACTAGTTAGAGGAATTGCCTCAACCCACTTTGTGAAGTATTCAGTGGCTGCTATGATGAATGTATGTTACCCCGAGGAAGGAGGTAATATTTTACCTAACGTTAAACCAGATTATTCCACAAAATGTAGTAAAAACTACAAGGAACATTTGTTTTACCCCTATCATGGGTAAAATGGATACGATATCAATAACTACCATGTATTTAAGAATATAGTACAAGACCTTATTGAGTTAGGGGTAATCAATCTTGATAGTCCTCTAGCTCAACAAAACCAAAATATTGGTATCTTCCAAATACCACTTCCTCATCAAGAGGAGGTGCAATCCATAATGGTAGAGTCTAACACCAAGACCCTTCCAAATCAAGTTAACCATGTTCAACAATACCAAAGTTTTGTAGATGCCATTCATGTGGTAACTCAAGGTCAACAATGAAAAACAATCAACAAGATACATGGCAACAACCCATTCAACAGCCCATGAACTCACAATAAAAAGAGTCTCAACATGTTCCATCACCACCCATCCAAATTTCCCCATCCTTTTCCACCAATCCACATTCCCAATCATTTTAATTCATCAAATAATCCCATAAATTACCCCCCAAGGCTAACCATCTCCTTGAGTAGTAGGTTAACCACAATTTTAAAAATGGATTCATCAAACTATCTATTTATGACCTAATTCAACAATATTTCCAACATTGTACTACAATCTTAAGATTCCAATGCCTTTAACAACTTTAAGAGAGTATTCAAAAATGAATGAAGCCTTCCATCACATTTTATGACTTTGAGATTAAACCAATATCATTAGAATTAGTAGACCCTCCATTGCATATAATGGCTCAAATAGATAGGAAACCATTCAAAAGAGTCTTAATTGATATTGTCTCCTCCATTAACATAATCACCACATCTACCCTTCATCATCTTAACCTTCCTTCATCTCACATAACCAAATCATCCTTCACCTTGAAATCATTTAATGATGCTCTTTGCTCTATAGTTGGAACTGTTGTTTTTCCCATTGAAGTAGGGGTAAAAATGTTGCATACCTTGTTCCACATCTTAGAAGTATCCATGACATATAATGTACTCCTTGGAAGATCTTGGATGAGATAAATGAGATTTTTCCCTTTCATATTACATCGATGTCTAAAATACATACAAGGGGTAAGTACATTGCATACATACGGATGTCGAGTCATTTAAGTATTGTAATTTCATCTCAAATACTTATGAATACATGCTTCCTTCTACTAAAATTTTCCTCACATCATCCACCATTTCATCAATCACTCCATCCAATCCGTAATCAAAATCTCCCATTCCTGAAGATATTTCCATCACCAACTCTAACCAATCATTCACTTCAACACCTTTATTATCATCATCATTTACTACATGTACATGTGGTGGAATCCAATCCATGCCATCCACATCATCATCCCCTTCATTGGTCATAAAAATTCCTTCACAACCAAATCCATCTCCATCAGCCAATATTTCACAAGTTGAGTTGTCAAATTGTGAAATACCCACATCTTCCCTATCATTTGAGCCATTAACCAACCATGAGCCTCCCATATCTACTTCATCCTCATCATACCAAGTTGAGGTCCACCTCACTAATATTGGTATTGTTGAATATGTAGTCCAAGACATCACAATCACACTGCTCAATATGTCAACTACTAAGGATTTTTACCACCCACGTGATCCACCTTTATCTATAGGAGTGGTATATAATATGGGTTCAATGCATAACAACTTACATTTTGTGTATAGGGGGAAAAAATAATTGTCTAATCCTACTTCCCAAGATGAACCCAAGAAACCAGCACCTACCAATATCTAAAAAATGATGGGTTTTCCATACCACTATTTTCATATATTAAATTGGCAAAGACATGGCTTAGGACGATATGAATAGGGAGTGCCTCAGCGTATTGATGTCCCATATCAATAAGTGCATGACCGTTTAGGTCTAGGTTATCACCCACTTCCCACCATCTCTTATTTTAAACAATATTTCCAAACTCTTAATCTAAATTTAGAAGAATCCCTCCACCCCTATGACTCTGATGAGAAAATGTACGAATACTTTGACCTCATGTCAATAGCTTTTGATGAATATGATGAGGAATTAAAGTCCATAATTTTCCACACCAAACAAGATGAGTTTTATCTTAGAATGTTCCCCATCCATGAGCCCATATTTCTCTTTCTTCTTCCACAAGAGCGAGCTGAACCTACCGGTGAACCACCACCCCCATCTCATTAATCCATATCATCAACCAAACTTGTAATATATGTACATAACTTCAAAAAAACCAAAAACAAAAGCAATGGTTTTCACCACTACAAAAAAATTATTTCATTACATTGTACTTATTTGTATTTATTTATGTTGCTTGTTTCTATCCAGGTTTACCAAGGTCCTAGCATTGGTTATTAGGATATTTTCATCCCATCCATGTACCCTTGCCAAGTAATTCATTTTCTCTATAATTCAACATGAATCATGTTGACTTGTTCACCTCACTCTATAATCCATACAATGCATCTAAACCAATTCAAATTGATGTATTGACATGGATCATATTTCCTCACCTCCATATTTATTTGAGTTTGTCCTATCCGAGGAATTGTTAAGGGCTTCATCCAACTACATTCCTCCATCCCCTCTACCTTCACCTTCATATTCACCTTCAAATCTTGAGGTTTTCCAGGTAGACATAGATGAGGATAAGTCAAAATAGATTAATGAAATCATAGAAAACATTCATCCTATCCCAATGCCCCATCAACTTGAGGAAGGTTCTCACATGTCAATTTAAGATACCATCAATGTGAACCTTAGTTCAAACAAAGACAATCCCTAAATTATGAGAGGTACAACCCCTTATTATTTCAATGATCTCTAAATCTATAATTGTTCATGCCAAATCTAAAGATGAAAATAATATTTGCTTCATCCAGTAAGATCCATATGATCCTTGTTCAAGCCAGATAGTAGCATTTCTCAATTTTGGAACACTTCGATATGATATATCTTGGACTGCTAAATACACTTTCAAGTAAAAAGTAGCTAATTTTTTCTCTTGGGGGACGTGTTGTATAAACATGATTATTATGGAATCCTCCTTCGATGTATCGAGGCTTTTGAAGCACAAAGAGGCATAGTTGAAGCTCATGATGGTACTTGTGGTGGTCATTTTAGTGGAATGGTCATTTCAAAGTGTATTCTATGCATGGGTTATTATTGGCCCACCATGGAACATGACTGTTGCAGATATGTCAAACATTGCAAGTAGTTTTAAGAGAATGCTAATTTAACTCATGTACCCTCATAAGCATTATAGCCTATTTAAAGCCTTTGGCCCTTCTCACAATGGGGTCTAGATTTAATTGGCAAAATCTCATTTCCTTTCTCAAGACAATATACATTCATCATCACAGCCATTTAATACTTTGTAAAGTGCGTTGAGGTAATTCCTCTAAAAGTACGACGAGACCTAGAATTGTAGATTTTCTCCTTCACCATAAGGATGTTTGAGCGCTTTTTGAGAAATATAACATCCAAAACATTTTTTCGACTCCTTATTACCCACAATAAAATGGACAAGTTGAGGCTACCAACAAGACCTTAATTTCTATTCTCAAGAAACTTATTAAATAAAATCATAGAGATTGGCATTCACAGATTTCCTTGGAATTATGGGCTTATAAACTAAGCATCATCACACATACTAGGGCAACATAATTTTCATTGGTCTATGGAGCCGAAGCAATCATGTCTCTTGAGCTCGATATCTTGCAAATTTATTTGCAAAAATTCATAGATTACGATATTGCTAGATAAGCACATCTTGACCAACTCACTCTTCTTGATGAAATATGAGTCAATACTTTAGAGCATTTACGAGTTTATCAATACCATATAAAGCATACCTACAATATCAAAGTTCATCTATGTGAATTCCAAGTAGGATATTTTGTCCTTAAAGAAAATAAAAAAAACACCAATGCATTACCATATCTTTATGATCAATTTATGGCTAATTGGTTAGTTTCATACATTGTTATTCAAAGAGTGAGTAAAGGTAATTAAAGGCTTGCCAATCTAGAGGGAGAGGAATAACTTGAACCACTTAATTTTATACACTTTGAGAGCATTCTATGCATAATGTGATTTGTATATATGTATATATACATGGCTAATACACAAAAAATATTGCATTTCATTTGCACACATTTCATTCAAAAACATTGCATTTCATTTGCACATATTTCATTCAAAAATATTGCATTTCATTCAAAAACATTGCATTTCATTTGCACACATTTCATTCAAAAATATTGTATTTTATTTGCACACATTTCATTCAAAACTATTACATTTCACAAATTGCATTTCATACATTCCATCCATATTTCCATTTTAGGGATCATTTATTCAGTTAATTTGTCCATTAAATTCATGTTGCCTTAATCAGGGGCACCTTCATAACATCATCCACACCACTCCACCAAGTCAAAATTATCATTTACCTCCATACATTCATAATTCCTAGGTGTTTCTTGTCACTCAGCCACTCCTAGTGTTTTAAGCAAACCACCAATACATATCAAGTTTTTTTAGGACCATTACACATCTTCACTAAGAAAATCTTGAGTTCTAGGAATTGAATCCAAAACATTCTTGAACCAAACACAATTTCACATCTTAAAAACATCTTGTGTCAAAGAGGGATAACACCATACTTGGGTTGAACCTCAAGGATAATCCTCACCTATCCCATCATGCAATATAGTCCACAAAAATAGTGGTTCTTCACCATTATCACAAATTCCAAAAAAATAAAAATAAAAAGAGTAGGGAAAACCCCTAACAAAAAATCTAAATATTTTACATATGACACACCACTGATTATTGGGTTGTAAGGATCATACTATATTTCCAGTAAAACAGTTAGGTAGTCATCCCCACAACTTAAAATATCAAAATTCTTGGACTATGGAGTTAGCCTCCATCAAATCTATAGACGCTTGACTGGTAGTGGAGTACACTCATGCATGGTGACACATGTCTTTCAAAGAGACTTTTGATTGCACATACAGACAAGCTAGCTTTTTGGTTTCATCCATAATAGGTCATAACCAATTTACTCAAGATGAGTCAATGAACTCACTTGTACACACATTGGTTCTTCATTGCCTCAAGTCATTACCATGATCTTGATCCAGTGAATGAATTCATTGTACACACATTTGGTCCTAGATGAATTAGATAGTTTTTAGTGAGTTTGTTTGATGCCACTAGTATGTTTGAGTCTCTACAATACAATTAGTTTTCCATACCAACATCCTATCTTCTTCCATATCAACGTCCATATCTTCTTCCATGTCAACATCCATGTCATTTCATGAGTCATCCACCTCATATCCCACCTAGTTTGGTGCCCCTGATTAAACAACAATGCTAGAATATGGTCAAACAAAATCTAAACTATGAATGATTATTAGAGCATTTTCATACCACCACTTGCATTAATCAACCATATAAACATACATTCCATAAAAAGCATTCACACAAACATGTAACAAAAAAGATAAAATCCATGTATATATGTATAAATATTGTATATACAATGGAACACCAAGGATCTATACATAAAGTGTATCTAAGAATTAGCTAAGCCCTCCAAGAGGACACCTATGACCTAGAAGGAGCCCTAGACCTAGAGCTATACCTAGAATCACTATGCCTAATAGCCTTGGATACAAATGAGATCGAAGGATATGGAAGTGGAATATAATGCTCCATCAACCTATCCTCTAATGCATCGATATACCACTATTGATATTGAAGGTGTGCTATGTCAACATTATTATGATGATCCCTCTTTAGCAACTCTACCTGGACCTTTGCAATCCTCTCATCTTGATCCATCACCATCAAATTTTGCTCTACCACCTACTACTCCACCCTCACCCAATACTCCTCGTTCCAACTTGGAGGTCCATTCGAAGTCTCCTTCACATCGTCCCCATATCCATAGTCTCCTTCACTCCATGGATCCTACCTTAATGCACCCTTCACCCTCCTCATTCAACTATTTTATTGAAGGTGCCTTTACCAATTAGGAGCCTCATATATCTCCTCAACCTCAATCTCATTCCCATCTCCACTAGCTAGTACTCGAGTTAGTACCCATTGTGGTAATGCAGTGAACCATGAATCATACTCCATAGTATTATCCACATCATCCAAATTGAGTAGATCTATCTCCTCATCATTCTTGTAAGACTCTCTTCATGGCTCAGAATAAGGGAACCATGTCTCCTCTTGATACCTCCTATAGAGCATTGGCTCATTAGGAAACCCCTACCACAAGTTGAACTACTAGAGTACCTGTGAGAACTAAATATACTCAGCCTCACTCTGATACCTCCAAACCACCCATCTAGCCTACCTGACCCATCATAGCTACTCTCCATCTCTTGTCCACATGGCACCTTACCATAGCCTCTATATCACTTGTACAGATGTCAATCTAGCCCAAAATTCCTTATACTACTCGCTCATTCACATAATATGACTTGATTGTGCCTCCTCCACCACCATCCATCTCCTAGCATAGGGATTCTCCCTATCCTAGCCTATAGTTGGTAGACCCTCTAGTTGATCCACACTAAAATGCTCCTATCCCCAATATTATAGTAACAAACAACACCCCAATACATTCCTCCCCTACCTCCTCACCTTATATAGCTCTCGATACATATACACCAATAAGGCAGGAGCCCATGCATACACTCATGGTATCCTGATCATATCACTCACCAACCCTATGAGGTTCCATAGGAACCTACAGCTAGTATTGTTTGGGACCATGATGTTGGCCAATATAAACATTATCAAAGCCTAAATGGCATCCAATTCCTTATCCACATACATAGAAAAGTATAAAATGCTCCTGCATATCACCCACACACTCTACCAATTGTCACCAAATATATTTATCATCTTCGTCCCTTGAACGTGTCCAATCTCAACATGAATCCCCTCTATCGATAGCTTGAGGATGTGATATACATCCTCAAGTGTGAGGGTAATATCTCTAGTAGAGATCTGAAAAATCCCCCTCTTTGGATCCCATCTCTCTACCAAGGCAGAGAGGTGCACATCGTTTTCCCTCACCACATCTATTTGGGCTACACTTGCTAACCCCACAAACTCCAACCAATCCCAATATTCATTTTGTAGTGCCTTCCTCATCCCATAGATGATAGGTGAGAACCAGTGCTGAGCCTCCAAAATCCTTGGCTGTAGCACAACATAAAATATTTGTTGTTACTACATGTTCATAATGAAAAAAAATACAAAAACATTAAATTTTTGCACAACAAAAATTGTTTCAAAGAATATACTTACCTTGGAAAATTGCACTCTAGCTCTAGCTCTAGCCCTGCATCCACTCCTTCCACTGTCATAACTTTTGCACTTGCCTCACTTCACCTCACTCCACTTCACTCTACCCAATTCTCTGATATGCAGCGTCACAAATTTAGAAATGTACAAATGAGATCCATTATCATCCTGTAGGCTATTTTTAGATTATTCATGCACCCTTAAGTTCCCATGGGTATTTCTTGGTGCATTGAAGTACACCAAGGCATTTGCAAAGCGCCTAAACATTGATGGGCGTTTGCGCATGCCAAAAATACAAACCAGTGTTGGCATAAAAATTAACAAAAAGGTAAAATCATTGAAAAAATAGTGGCTTACCTCCACCAAATCACTCCATTTTGTATTTGTGCATCCATTTCATCATATTATCAAGTTTTATGAAGGTCCACACCGATTTGCATGCATAATTTTAGTTTACACCCAAAAGGTGTCAAATCACTTATCAAATTCAAAAGAACTCCAAAATGGTCTGAATCTTCACAAAATGACCATAATCATCATTATCATCATCAATAATTCACTTTCACATCATTTCCAATCATCAATCATGATATTTGCATATTTTCCAAGTTCAAACAACATTCAAGTGAACCTCGTATCTAGTGGTTTATTCTATCTACTTGGTGATTGTAGCAATTTGCATCCATGCAATTTGGGGTGAATAAATTATGATAAGGACACTTGACCATATTAATCATCAACTATCTCATTGCTCAAAAATAGCATCATATTTGGTACTTCACATTTTGTATGAAACCTTGCCAAGGATAATTTGCAAAAAATCTATCATTGATAGCCTAGTTTGTGGGGCTTAAAACATGGACAAAGTCACGTTTCATCATTTCACATCTCTTTGATAATCATCATGGCTACTGACCTTAGATAGGGTGATTGGTTCTGATCATAGGAATTATCTAATAGTCATTAGTTGGCCCTCCGAAGTTGACTATTTTTATCTTTGCATATTCATCCTTACATATCAATGACACCCAAAGGCACATTCTTTAGCAGCATCGAATCACCCCAAATTTGGGGTAACCACATTTAGTTTTGATTTTCCCACAATGGGATACATATTACATGATCATGGCATCTACACTTGGCAAAAACGCCCTAAGTTTTTTATAATCCCAAGTTTTCCATGAGTTCCCTAATTAACTTATACCCTAAGTAGCCTAATATTTTCATCCATCATCACCCAAGCCCATGCATCCATCATTGCATCCACCATCATAGACCTCACCCTAAGTAGATTACTTCTGCAGACCTCGCCTCAATCCCTGAATGCCTCTCTGCTATTCCCGAATACCCACATACTACTCCCGGGCATGAAATGTTGGATTATGGATATATATTTGGTTGTGAAGGAATTATTGTGACCAATGAAGGGGATGATGATGTGGATGGCATGGATTGGGTTAGACCATATGTGCATGTAGTCAATGATTATGATAATGAAGATGTTGAAGTGAATGCTTGGTTGGAGTTGGTGATGGGAAGCTCTTTAGGAATGGGATATTTTGATGAAGGATTGGATGGAGTAATTTATGACATGATAGATAATGTGAGTAAAATATGAGTATAAGGAAGCATGGATTCATAAGGATTCAAGATGAAATTACAATACTTAAATGGCTTGATATCTGTAGGTATGCAATGTACTTGCCCTTCATGTACGTATTTCAAACATTGATGTAATATGGAAGGGACACATCTCATTTCCATCATCCAAGGTCTTCCAAGGAGTAAATTGTATGCCATGGATCCTTATAAGATGTGGAACAAGGTATGCAACATTTTTACCCCTACTTCGATAGGAAAAACAATAGTGCCAACTAAAGAGCAGAGAGCATCATTAAATGCTTTCAAGGTGAAGGATAATTTGGTGATGTGATATGAAGGAAGGTTAATATGATGAAGGGCAGATGTGATGATTATGTTCATGGAGGAGCCAATATCAATTAAGACTCTTTTGAATGGCTTCATGTCTATTTGAGCCATTATATGCAATGGAGGGTCTACTGATTCTGATGAGATTGGTTTAATCTCAAAGTCATAAAATATGATGGAAGTCTCCATGCATATTTGAATACTACCTATAAAGTTTTTAAATGCATTGGAGTCTTGAGATTGTAGTTCAATGGACTTTAGAATATCCATTAATGCCTCACGATGTTGGGGAGATTGTTGAATTAGGTCATAAATAGATAGTTTTGATGAAGCTATTTTTAAACTTGTGGTTAACCAGCTACTCAAGAATATGGTTGGCCTTAGGTACCAATTAATGAGATGTTTTGATGGATTAGAAAGATTGGGAATGTGGATTTGTGGAAAATTATTTGGAGAAATTCGGATGGGTGGTGATGGAACAGGTTGAGACTCCTTTACTTGTGATTTCATGGGCTTTTGAACGGGTTGTGTATCTTGTTGATTATTTTGTCTTTGTTGACCTCAAGTAACCACATGAATGGCACCTACAAAACCTTGGTATTTTTGAACATGGTTAACTTTATTTGGAGGAGTATTGCAGTTAGACCCTCCCATTGTGGATTTCACCTCCTCATGATGAGGAAGTGGTGTTTGGAAGATACCAAAATTTTGATTTTGTTGAGCTAGAGGACTATCAAGCTTGATTACCCCTAACTCAATAAGGTCTTGTACTATATTCTTAAATACATGGCAATTATTGATATCATGCCCATTTTGCCTATGGTAGTGGTAAAACAAATATTCCCTATAGTTTTTACTACATTTGGTGGGATCAACTAGTTTAACCTCAAGCAAAGAAAGTTGGTTAATGTCATACAAATTTCAAATATGGAAGTGTAGACACCTAAAACATGTCATATTTAAGGGACTACTCATATGGGCATCCTTGCAGACCATATAAATGATCTTAGACCATTCCAAGAGAAAGTAGTGGTTCTAATCAATCAATTTAGGCATCTTTGGCCTACTCAGTATTCACCACGTATGGCATCTATAGATAAGGTCTCAACCATGGCTAACACCCATGGCTAGGATTCTAGTTGTTCTTAAGAGTCATGGATAGCTCTGCAACTATATTGGACTCCTGAGCCAAGCCAAAATCAATTACAATATCCATCAAGTGAGGAAGCTTTTGGATTCTTCCTCCCAACTGCTCCAACCTCCCAGTTCATGATCTTGGCTTCCCAAGGAAGCTAGGATGAGGAATTGAGAGTGCTATAATACCCCCTCTAATTTGGGGAGAAATACTAGAAGATATTTCAATTGAATGCAATGAAGCCCTACCAAATTGGAGAGCCACTTACAACCCTTGAGGAGTGTCTACATGTTGTCCATTTGGAGAATCATGACTACGTTTGAAGCAATGGAGATCCTAAGAGCTTGAGGAGAAATCTTTCCCAATTGAACCACTTTAATTGCAAATTCGAGTGAACTTCATCACCAACCTATTACAAAAATGAAGAGGCAACCCTTGATCATAAATTCTTCAAAGGAATTAGCAATTTCAAGCCCTGGTTACAAGAGAAAGAGGAATTTTCCCTCAACCACAACTGTCAGTCGTGGCTAACATATCCAACTACATTTGAAACCCATGGATAGGGTTTAATGCTCATTTTTCTTTGTTTTAGCCATAGGATTTCAATTTCAATAATTTCATTAGTTAGATTTGACTTAGATTAACTTTATTTCATGCTTTTGTATGGTTAATTCCATAAATTTGAGGAAGCTTTACCTTTATTTCATCATATTTCCCAATTTGTAATAATTTTCTTAGATTAGATCCATTTCAAGTTTTAATTGTAAATTATACATTATATTAGCTATATTTATTGTTTTCTTAGCAATATTTTACTATAATCTAGAGATTTGATGATTATCTTGATAAGTCTTTATGTTTTCTTGGCATATTTGTTATAATTCATGCAAACATTCAACAAGAGCCTCATCATGAGAGGTATCATTTGCTTCTAACTATGCTATGTTTTTTATTGAATGCATATTTATAGGTTCTTGACATCTTACAAGTATTATTTGCATCAAATTCCTCCAAGCAAGTGAGAAGAAGGCTTTCTTAAGCCTTGAGCAATTCGTGTCTACTCTAAAACCCTACAGATTACACCATCCCCTTTTAGGGGCTTCATATTTGTATTAGTTGTATCAAGATTTTGGTACAATGAATTAATAAAAGAGTTCTTCATATTCTTATTAAATTCATTATTTCATATACTTTATTGCTTTAATATTTGGTATAATGATGCAATAACTTAGGTGCATACTTTTTAGAATAGTATAGATGGTGATCATGGTGGAACCCTCACAAAATGCACTGTAATTTACTGTTTTCTTTGTGTTTTTGTGTTGCAGTCCTTAGCCGCACTTAACAGCCATGATGCACAGTCTCATCCATTTTTGAAACTTGTGGCCAGCATCTCAGCTGCACTTGGTAAGCCACGATTAGTAGAAAATAGAGAAAAATATAGTAGATAGCCTGTCTCTTCATCAGATGAGGTATTCAAGGTAATTTTACCTTATATTTGATTTGCATGTTTCTATGGTTTTCCTATCAGTAGGCTAATTAGATCATCTAGCCAAAGTTAGAGAGGAAAATAATGAAAATTTCCTTATCTGTTGTTAGTTTTGGCTGATAACAATAGCTAGCATTGTTAGTTGTGGTTGTCACCTATAGCTAATATTTAGTTGTTTGTTAGTTGTGGTACATAACAATAGCTAACATTAAATCTTTGTGTTAGATTTTGCATGCTTGAGACCTGTTGGTCCGGCTTTCATGCACACCCCGGGAAAAAGGATGAAGGCAAGGAAAGCTCCGGAGACACCCACGGGACTGATCCCACTCATCTTTAGGATCTAGCTGGTTATCCAAGGTGCGAGTTACGTAGTTGGGTCGAATGGCAATTCACTCTTTTCCACTTCGGAATAGATTTCGATATGGATCGCTCTCGTTACCTTACAGGGGGTTCCCGAACTTGTTCGAGAGTTGCAAAAGTTGTTGACAATCGATTTAACTTGAATTCTTAGATCTAGCTCTCATGGGTCACAGATTTAAATAAAAGGCAAATAAAGAAAATAAAAATGGATCATTCACTGAAAGCAAAGAGAGGGTAGGGTAAGGCAGAAAAGAGAAGTTTATCAGACTTTAAACTGTAAAACTCTAAACTATCAATCTTATCTATGCTATCAGCTTCACAACGTAACAAATCCCGAAGAAAGTGTCCAATCACTCTAAGATCACTTTCAACTAAGAGCACAAGGCAGAGTGAAACGGATCTAGCAGAAAATTATAAATCCAAGGGGCAGCTGGTTAAAACTGGTATCTTTCACCGGCAGCCTAGCTCGCACAATGAAGACAAAGCAATTAGAACAAACTTACACCTGAAATCTGTAATTTCCCCTAGCAAACAATAGAACAACTGAAGCCTAACAAAGATATTTAATCTTGACAATGGCAGATTTACAGCATATATCTAACAAACTTTAAATGGAACGGATAACAAAAGAAAATACACTTATCACACTCGCAAAAGATTAGGCTCCCGGCCATGCTATCACGTAAAAGCTAAAGCACATCAACTCCAAGTCCGTAAACAAAGGATTTCACAAAATTTGCAAGAAATTGCTTATAAGCCTTTATTTCTAAGTCTCCGCCTCCTGCGATTACATTTAGAATTTGTATTTATAGACTCAGGACAGACCCTGATCTTTTCCAAAATATCTTGCTCAAACCCTAAATCTTATCGCACTTAAACCCTAGGACCCCGGTTTTACAATAAAAATCCATTTAAAAATCAAAGTCCGGATAGAACTTAACCCTTCGGCAAATCTGTGCAGTCAACTGCCATAAATGGAGAAGATAAAATAAAATGCAACTTGCATTCATTCGCAGCTGCAAATAAATGCTTTCATTAATTCTGCTGGTGAGCCGGATGAGTCACCACTTCTCCATCAATTTGATCTCCGCAAATCCATCTCTGAGTTGAAATGGTCTTCATGCTATCAAGTCTGCAATAAATTTGTTGTTGAATGCTCTCACCGGCAGCTTCTCTCCTAGCATGGCGGTCCTTGACTAAATCCGCACTTTATCTTCGCCTTTATGGTCTTTCCCGGTTGTCCCGTAAGTGCCAGGTGGAATCCCGCATGAAAGACAAAAAGATGCATTAGATTAGCATTTTAATTAAATCAGAAGCTTAAAACATTAAAAACAGATTAAATCCGCAAAATAAGCTTGCATGTCGGCTTCTTTTTGTCCCATTCACGCTTTGACACGTGTCGCTACCCCAGGAAGCCTTCTGTTTCCCGCCGGAATGCACTTTCAGGTCAAATATGACTTTCTCTCTCCTGCCGCGATTCTGCGACATGTCGCGATTTCGCGACATGTCGCGAAATCGCGACCCTGCCAGAGCATCGGCAACTTCCTCCCTCGTCGGCCGCGAAAACACGACATGTCGCGATTTCGCGACATGTCGCGAAATCGCGACCCTTCCTGGCCTCCGTACGCTTCTTGATTTTCAGCCGCGATTTTAGAACACGTCGCGATATCGCGACAGTTCCCTTACCTGCATGCGTTGACCGCGTTGACCGCGATTTTGGAACATGTTTCTGACTTAACCGATTTTTCATCCTGCAGCCCATTTTCTCTCTCCTGCCGCGAAAATGCGACATGTCGCGATTTCGCGACATGTCGCAAAATCGCGCCCTCCGTACAGCTTGCGTCTCTCTCCCAAAAACTGTCGCGATTTCGCGACATGTCGCGAAATCGCGACCTTTCTCGCACTTAGCCGCATTTTGACTTACCTGTCGCGATATCGCGACATTTCCGAAAATGGAAGTGTCGCGATATCGCGACACTACCAAAAATGGAAAGTTTGATTTTTCAAATGAATTTATGCAACTCGTTTTCCGGATTTTCTCGGTACCGGTGCAAGATTTTGCTTGTGCATGAATGATTCTAGCATGTAAAAAGTGAATTCTTGGATAACACAGCTAGAATGCAAGAAAAAGCACAACTTTAAAAAGGAGGCAAGCAAAATATGGATTTAAAACCTGAAAAGATCAAGAGGGTCCCTGCTGCAAAAAATGAAAGTTCAGAATTTTCTAAGGATGGAATCTCATTTTTCAGTGGGGGTGTGTTGCTTATCAACAAATGGCGATATCTGCGGGTAAAATAGTAGCACTATTTTAGAACCCAACACTCCGGTTTCAAAACAAAAAGACCATGCATCATGCCTTGCCACAGGCATTCTTCACAATAAATTGACTACTAACTGCCAGCTGTTAAAATTTTCCAAGGACATACTAGGCTGGATTACTTCAAGGAAGATTTCTGATGTGCAATTACAAAGGTATAGAACTTTCTTCAAGGATGACTGAATTGAATGATAAACTTGGATTAATCAACTTTTCTAGATTGTAAAAGGGGAAACCGAGTAGAGCTCTGTTTACTAGTTTAGCTTTTTACAGCCTAGACAGAGTTACCCTTTAGATTTACACGACCCAATTTACAACTGTAGGGCAGAATCTAATATTGGCTGCCTCTTTTAATCATATAACTCTCTTTTTTCTTTTTTCTTTTCTTCTTTTTTTTTTTTTTTTTTTTCTTATCTCTCTTTTTTTTGAAATATATCACTATCTGGAAGACCTTAGAGAAATTACAATTTTCTTTTAATATTTGATCAATCTGGAACTGTTTCAGTCTAGGCATTGATAGCCTCTGGTGACACCCAAATAATTGCATGAACCATAGTCCCCTCTTATAACCAGACTTTTCTTGGATTCCCCGGAGTTCCTCCAACTAAACAAAGATAACAGCTTTTCTATCATTAAAACAACCGTGGCAAGTAAGACACAAGATCCAATCATCTCTCTACCTTCATCCTCGGATAACAAAATAGTTCCACAGTTTAGTGCAAGCAGACTATCTCATTAGAATAATGAGCAGAATGGGGAGGCACTGGATTGAGGATTTATCAGCTAGGAATAAAACAATTTTCAGCAGGCTGACTTTTCATTGATTGCTCAGGCAGAGGTTAAAAAATAGAATTTTAGAAGCCAAAGGACTTTGTACAGGCTTCCAAGGACAGGCACAGGCTTCTAAAGCAAAAACAAAATAAAACTGTACAGACTAAAGCACAGAACTGTACAGGCAAGGGAAAAACAAATAAACTGAACAGACAACAAAGAAAAGGAAAAGCAGGGAAGAAAATAAAAACTGTACAGGCAATAAAAGAAATAAACTAAAAGAACTGAAGCAAAATAAAAAAATCGCAATCGAAATAAATTAAATCGCAAATCGTACGTAAGAAAAGAAATGCAATAAAGAAAAGATTTTAAAAAGGAAAATAAGAAATAAAATGAATGTAACATTTAAAAATAAACTGCACCGACAAAGAAATAAACTGAAAAACAAATAAATTAAAATCGCAGAGCATTAAAATTAAACTCGAAACATATTAAAACCGCACGTACATTGAAATAAAACCGCACCGACAAAGAAATAAAACCGAAAAACTTCAAAGCTTATTTACAATGCATACATATGTTACAACTTCCCTTCATACTCAAAAAATGCAGCAGTTGGGAAAGCAGAGAAATGGTGCTTTAAAAAATTTTGACCATGCAAGTAATTTAAAAAAAAATTACCTTTCGTGTCCTCGTTGACGAAATGCACTCCGCATCGTGCTTCAAAAATTTGCTATCCGGGAAAGACTTGGGTTTATCGTTTTCCCCGTCCCATTTGAAAAACAAATCCGCAACTCCTTCAAATTAAACAAATCATATAATAACAAATCATATGATAACATGTTTATGCTTCTAATTTAAGGGTTTGCTTAGTTCTTTCAAAAGGACTGAATGTAAAAACCCCCAGGATCAAATACTTTAAAACCTTGACAGACCTGCACCACCACATTTTCAAATTGATGTGACAACCGAAAGAAATCATGTTTTATCTCGTATGCCCCGGTTCTTAACAACTTGAACATTTTGTGGTTGCTGCACTGCTTCAATATCCAGGACTTCAATTTTTATCCCTCTAGCAGAATGCTTACAATTTTCCTTTTCACCTGAGCCTTGCTTAGACTTAACCTCATCAATGTGCAATGTCCAAACATCATTGTTGTTATTGATTAGAGTCTGTAACTGTTCCCACCTTTTCAGCTTGCCAAATCATAAACTCCAATATCTCGCATCAACACGCTTTATAGCCTCCTCTTTGACATTATGTTCGAAGTTGCAGTGCTTATGTTGAGACAAGTTCATCAATTCCAAGTTGGTCGACCACATTCATATTTACCATATTTTCCTCCTTTTCTTGAAATTCAACAGGTGGTCCAGAGTAAGCCTCAATCAAGTTAATGTTTTGTCCAACAATCTGAGGCAGCTTCATAGAGGGTGATGTCAGCTTTAAGTTCCCTCATATCCTCAATGATGCTATCCTCCTCGCCATTTCTTGCATAGTGAGATTGAATCTCACTTTCATCATCCTCTGATGAGGAAGGATCATTGTTAAGTTCTGGACTCTCACATTTCAAGTCATAACCGTCCATTTTGAACTGTTGAAAATCTTGCATTTCATCCACAGGAGTCTGTATAAGACTTTCTGTCTCTTCGGGAAAAGTGACAGAATCTGAAACCCTGGTTGTACTATTTTTGGGTGAACTAGAAATATCAATATTTCTTTGATCTCTAGGAAAATTTAACTCACCAGGAAAAACTTCGGATTTGGGTGGTGCCGGATCACAACTGTTCGGCTCAAGCACCTGCACTTTGAATTTGTCGAAACTTTTCTCTGTATTTTGCACATGTTGAGTGGATGTCACAGTTAACTGAGTCTCCTTGGGTAGAGCATGACATGTTGGCATTAACTCATGATGTGGAATGGGGTCTGGAATAGGCATGTTCTGTGTAACATAGGATATCAAAGGACTGCTCAAAATTTGAGGCCCTAGCTGTCTTTCAAGAATTAAGGCTTCTTTATAAGCCTCCCGCCAGTGGTTGTAATATTAATGTCTCTCTTGAGGAAAATAGAGGTCACTGAATCCAATGCATTCTTGTAGATTTCTAAGGCCAGATTTGCATTTGGGATGTAATGGCCGATCATTCTACCGTAAGCTCTTTGGAACCTCATATTGAAAGACCCGACAGCCTTCTCCCGACTCTTTCTTGATGCTCGGAAAATTGCTGATATAAAATGTCGGGATCTATCACTTCACCGAACTGTGATATAAAAGCTTTCTCTAGATCATCCCAACTAGTAATGGAATTGCTGGTGAGGTTTAAAAACCAGTCATAAGCTCCCTCCTGGAGAGTGAACGGGAACAATCTGCAGGCAACATCTTCATGCTATATATTCAATAATCTTAAAGCATTTTTAAAAGCTAGCAGATGTTCTTCTGCAGTTCTTGTCCCATCATGTTTGTACCTAGGGAGATACCTTTCTCGGACTTCTGGCAGTGTCATGGGCTATACCCGAATGTTCAAAGCGGTGGAGCCCAACCAATTTGCCATTATTACTTGGTCGATAAGTGATGTTCCGATTTGTAATTGGATAACCGCAAGTGATGATAGAACTGCTCTTAACAAACCACTGAACTTAAGGCCTTCTCTGGCAATTTTTAAAACTGTACTGACAATTTTCAAAAACTGCACTGACAATTTAAAAACTGCACTGACAATTTAAAAACTGCACTGACAATTTAAAAAACTGCATTAACAATTTACAGCTTCTAATGTGTTCGTATTTAGGAAAGTTTAAACACTGTACTGACAATTTATAAAACTGTACTGACAATTTATAAAACTGTCCGGAGTTCACTGTGGGTCCTTCAAATGTTGCTGTTATGCCCTTACAATACTTGAACTGAGTTCGGCCCTCCTTCTAGCGCCAATTAGGTGTTGGCTGAGGAGGAGGGGAAAATTGGCTACCAGACTTTGGATAAAATACAGCTTTCAGCTCCACATACAAATGGATTTCTCAACTCAAGTGCACTAAGAATAGTATGTTCGTGGCCCTCCTTCTAGCGCCAATTAGGTGTTGGTCCGGCTTTCATGCACACCCCGGGAAAAAGGATGAAGGCAAGGAAAGCTCCGGAGACACCCACGGGACCGATCCCACTCATCTTTAGGATCTAGCCGGTTATCCAAGGTGCGAGTTACGTAGTTGGGTCGAATGGCAATTCACTCTTTTCCACTTCGGAATAGATTTCGATATGGATCGCTTCCGTTACCTTACAGGGGGTTCCCGAACTTGTTCGCAGTTGCAAAAGTTGTTGACAATCGGATTTAACTTGAATTCTATGATCTAGCTCTCATGGGTCAGCAGATTTAAATAAAAGGCAAATAAAGAAAATAAAAATGGATAATTCACTGAAAGCAAAGAGAGGGTAGGGTAAGGCGTAAAAGAGAAGTTTATCGAACTTTAAACTCGTAAAACTCTAAACTATCAATCTTATCTATGCTATCACCTTCACAACGTAACAAATCCTAGAAGAAAGTGTCCAACTACCTAAGATCACTTTCAACTAAGAGCACAAGGCAGAGTGAAACGGATCTAGCAGTAAAATTATAAATCCAAGGGGCAACTGGTTAAAATCGGTATCTTTCACCTGCAGCCTAGCTCGCACAAATGAAGACAAAGCAATTAGAACAAACTTACACCTGAAATCAGTAATTTCCCCTAGCACACAATAGAACAACCGAAGCCTAACAAAGATATTTAATCTTGACAATGGCAGATTTACAAGATATATCTAACAAACTTTAAATGGAACGGATAACAAAAGAAAATACACTTATCACACTCGCAAAAGATTAGGCTCCCGGCCATGCTATCACGTAAAAGCTAAAGCACATCAACTCCAAGTCCGTAAACAAAGGATTTCACAAAATTTGCAAGAAATTGCTTATAAGCCTTTATTTCTAAGTCTCCGCCTCCTCGCGATTACATTTAGAATTTGTATTTATAGACTCGTGACAGACTCCCGATCTTTTCCAAAATATCTTGCTCAAACCCTAAATCTTATCGCACTTAAACCCTAGGACCCGGGTTTTACAATAAAAATCCATTTAAAAATCAAAGTCCGGATAGAACTTAACCCTTCGGCAAATCATGGCAATCACCGCCATAAATGGAGAAGATAAAATAAAATGCAACTTGCATTCATTCGCAGCTGCAAATAAATGCTTTCATTAATTCTGCCGGTGAGCCGGATGAGTCACCACTTCTCCATCAATTTGATCTCCGCAAATCCATCTCTGAGTTGAAATGGTCTTCATGCTATCAAGTCTGCAATAAATTTGTTGTTGAATGCTCTCACCGGCAGCTTCTCTCCTAGCATGGCGGTCCTTGACTAAATCCGCACTTTATCTTCGCCTTTATGGTCTTTCCCGGTTGTCCCGTAAGTGCCAGGTGGAATCCCGCATGAAAGACAAAAAGATGCATTAGATTAGCATTTTAATTAAATCAGAAGCTTAAAACATTAAAAACAGATTAAATCCGCAAAATAAGCTTGCATGTCGGCTTCTTTTTGTCCCATTCACGCTTTGACACGTGTCGCTACCCCAGGAAGCCTTCTGTTTCCCGCCGGAATGCACTTTCAGGTCAAAATATGACTTTCTCTCTCCTGCCGCGATTCTGCGACATGTCGCGATTTCGCGACATGTCGCGAAATCGCGACCCTGCCAGAGCATCGGCAACTTCCTCCCTCGTCGGCCGCGAAAACGCGACATGTCGCGATTTCGCGACATGTCGCGAAATCGCGACCCTTCCTGGCCTCCGTACGCTTCTTGATTTTCAGCCGCGATTTTAGAACACGTCGCGATATCGCGACAGTTCCCTTACCTGCATGCGTTGACCGCGTTGACCGCGATTTTGGAACATGTTTCTGACTTAACCGATTTTTCATCCCTAGCCCATTTTCTCTCTCCTTCCGCGAAAATGCGACATGTCGCGATTTCGCGACATGTCGCAAAATCGCGCCCTCCGTACAGCTTGCGTCTCTCTCCCAAAAACTGTCGCGATTTCGCGACATGTCGCGAAATCGCGACCTTTCTGGCACTTAGCCGCATTTTGACTTACCTGTCGCGATATCGCGACATTTCCGAAAATGGAAGTGTCGCGATATCGCGACACTACCAAAAATGGAAAGTTTGATTTTTCAGTGAATTTATGCAACTGTTTTCTGGATTTTTCTCGGTAACGGTGCAAGATTTTCTTGTGCATGAATGATTCTAGCATGTAAAAAGTGAATTCTTGGATAACACAGCTAGAATGCAAGAAAAAGCACAACTTTAAAAAGGAGGCAAGCAAAATATGGATTTAAAACCTGAAAAGATCAAGAGGGTCCCTGCTGCAAAAAATGAAAGTTCAGAATTTTCTAAGGATGGAATCTCATTTTTCAGTGGGGGTGTGTTGCTTATCAACAAGACCCAATCATAGGATGATTTATCATGTAGAATGCATTCTCTAAATTTTGTATAGCTAGATACATGCATCTTTTTGAACTTGAAATATCCTTATTTTAGGCATATAGGAAAGATCATGATTGCTTGGTGATGCATTTTCTCTTTTTATGCAAGGTTAAAATGAAACACACCACACAACACATAAAATGATAGTGATTTGGGATTCACACCCAACCACTAGTAGAGTTCAACAACGGTAGCAATTATTTCTATCCATTGGCTCAAATCCTGTGAACCTTATATTTTGGCTAATAATTACTCCAAGATCCATCGTATCCATACAAAATAGTCCACATTCCTCTTCAGAGGGGTGTATCATTATGCACGATGTGTTGGGTAAGGATCGGTAGGACCTATGCTCCTTGCATGGGTGTGGGTTTCATATCCACACTTTGGGGGGTTTACGTGACCGTGAATTTCATTGTCGGTTGTCGAGTTGTGAGCATACAAGTTAAATCCATTAAACTAAAAAAGTATATCATCAAAAAATCTAAAAACATGATGAGAGTTAGTTTATGGTTACAACACACCTAAACACATTAAAACAGTTTAGGGATCACAAAGAAATTTTAAAAGAGATAATCATCCTTGTATTCTTTGTTTTCTCTAAAATTTACACAGGAGATAATTCACATTATGGTTAATACATGAAGAGGCCGACCTTGATGCATAATCGATGTTGAAGCCAAAGCTCCAACAAACACACAAAACAACACGTTGAACTCTCAACCAACTCTCAACCACAAAATCCTCTTGAACGATATTCGACGAGTATTAGATGGGATGATTTAATGTGTGGGGATTCTATTCAGAACACCCTAGATAGAGGAGGTAACACACACTCCTAAAGGGATAAATCGAAGGGTGGATCAAGGCCCCCACCATCCTAGGATATAAAACAAGAAAATACACCCAATCAAGGGTAGGAATAGAGGGCTACTTCAAAACATAAGCCCGTGTAAACTCCAAATAATAATGAACTTGATAAGTTCACGATTGACATAGCTAGACTTGGAGAAAACGATAAATCAACCATGGAAAACAAGACAACTTTATGGTCTTGATAGATTCCTAGGGTAATTAGGATGTAGAGCCTCATCTGCATATTCTCATTCTATGAGTTCACACAGCAAGGGCACACATAGGACTATCAAGGAACCAGGAGAATTCTCAAAGCATTATCGAAGCATACGTGCCCCATCAACCCACATGGGTACAGATCATAGAAAATAGAAAAACATGAATGATATCTACATAGACAAAGGCAAGAGCATGGAAGACAAATCTATTGGGATTCACACCAAAAAAGCTACCCGAATAGAAAAAACCACTAGAGACCACATACTATCGATCTTATAGATCAATCGCAAAAACTAGTGTTAGAGCAAATGTAGCGGATCTTCCAAGATCAACTGGAAGATGTATGTGCAAATTATGAGCACCTCAAAAATAAGGATACTCAAAGATAGATGTTGTTAAGGCAATGTCTATATGAGCAGTGCATCCTTGACCAAAAGGAGCATGTAGAGAGAGAGGATAGATTGGCTCTCGTTAATTTGTGTTTGTAGAGTGAATATAGGGACAACCATCATAGGTGAGCTACTTCATAGATTGAATTACACCCTAAGCACATTGGAAATCATACTCATTATACGACCCAAAACATGTTGCAATGCCAAGCACTCAAACATCATGGGCGTACACAGTACGAAGAGGTGGAAGGAGATGACCAAGAACAAGTATATCCTGAGATCTCCTTAGTGGATGTGGAGGATGAGCCTAGTCCTCCACCTCGATCAAAGAAGAATATACCTCCAAAGGCTCCTCAAAGACCTCTAAGAGAAGAGGAGATTCTATCTTCAAAGGCCTACAAAGCCTTGGAAAAAAAGGTAAGGGCAATTGAGAAACAAGGGATGGATTACCAAAATCCAACCTTGAACAAGATGTACAATACGCCTTTATGCCCCTCAGTGCCTAATACAATGTATCCTAATCACTTCGATATGCCAAATTTGGATAAATTTCTAGGAGATGAATATTCCCAAGAGCATGTCACGTGTTTCATGAACATGTATTTTTAGATACAAAGCGATGATGCTTTGTTATTGAGGACCTCCATAATGACCCTTTTAGTCCCTGCCATAGAATGGTTCAACCAACTAAAGAGTCATAACATAACCAATTTTGAGTAGCTGGCTAATGATTTTATTGAACACTTTTTCTTCGACATCAAGAAGAAGACAAAACTATATTATGTGGATGCTCTAATGCAATACAATGATGAGCCAATCATGGACTATGGAAATAGATAGAGAAAGTTAATGGCAAAGCTACCATTTTCCATTCCAACAATAGAAATCACTTGAATTTTTACAAAGAGTTATGTGAAACACATCTCGCTATTGTTGCAACTACAATAATACTAGATATTTGAGGAGGCCTTGGTATAGGCTAAGGTAATTGAGGACATCAAGTTGCAGGAGGGTAACTTGAAGCTCCAGAACAAAAAGGATTGGAATAAGAAGAAAACTCAAAATAAAAATCACCAAGCCAAGCTGGCCCACGTGAATCAAGTAGTGTTGAACCTCCAAAAAGGGTACAAGGGCCAAAAACAACATAATTATCAAGATCAACCTCCCCCTATGCAATATAATCAATGCAATAATAAGAAGCAAGGTAAGAATAAGGAAGAGCACCCTCCTTGCTAGTTCACACCATTATAAGAGATTATGACATCGATCTTCCATCAATTATGTGAGGCTAAGACTATTAACTTACCTGAGATCAAGTTCCAAGATCCAAACTAATATAGATCGAAAGGGTATAGGGAGGATCAGTATTGCATGTACCACAAGATGAAGGGATATGACATTAAAGGATGTTATAGTTTTAAACACATGGTAAAAAACATAATCAACAAAGGTAAGCTAATCATCAACAACCCTTATGCTATGGATAACCAAAACATGGGGATTTTCAAAAATTCTCTTTTGAACCATGAGCCTCCGAGAAACCATGTTGGCCAAGTGAACCAAGTGTGGATTGAGCCACCTACGTAGGGTTTTATTGGTATGGTAAATATTATCACAAGAAAGGAAAGGGACAAATGACCAGATCCACCTCTATCTCAAATTAGGGTTCAAGCTATGCTTTTGCAAAGACCAACGCAAAACAATATGCCAAGCCCACCAACTAGACCAATGGTGATCATCAAAAATAGGCTTGTGCAAAGCCTATAGATAGCTTCAGCAAAGCTATAAGTTTATGAACTAATATAGTAGTCTCTTAAGCACAAGGATATTCTCATGGACATATTGAGGTCCATTGAAGTTCAATCCTAAGACCTAGAAGCATTTACAAATTTTTTGGGATATGTGCAATAGTGCAAAGAGCCTTTGATTCAATTTCATTATCATGAGATTAAAATGGTCTCTATTGCTATAGTGGACCCACCGCTTCATATAATTGCATGTGTTAACCACACACCTTTCAAATGGGTACTGATCAACATAGGGTCATTGATCAATATTATTACAAATAAGGCATTGGTACATTTGAAGTTACCAAAATTGCATATTGTACCTTCGACCTTCACTTTGTGAGCATTCAATGATGCATTATGCTCAATAGTTGGTACTATAGTCTTGCCTATTCAGGTTGGAATGAAGATCATCCCTATGATGTGTCACGTACTAGAAGGTTCAATGCAATATAATATCCTCTTGGGCAGGCCTTGGATCAGAGATATGCATTGTGTTCCCTCAATTTGACATCAATGTATCAAGTATATATATGAGGGACAAGTGCACATGGTTCCTTCCGATGAGGAGCCATTTAAATATGTGAATAAAGTAGACTTACCTAGATATTTTATTCTCCCTTCAACACATATGGATATACAACCAACTTCACCCATTAAATATCCAAAAGGTAAACTAAAGGAAGTGTGTACTAGACCTTCAACGTTGAAACCACGACCATCTGAGCATACAACAATAACTTCTGCAAAGCCTACAACATTGATGATGCTTAGGAATTACTAGAAGCTTAAGGTATTATTGGGAAAGAAAGAGACAAAGAAAACACCCAAAGTAGCCAATGTGAATGTCCCTAGTCCCATGGATGAGGGGGATGCACAAAACCAAGTTGAGGAGGCACCTCAACATGCTTCACCTATTTCTTTAGTTGGGTCATCTACATCGTAGGTGACCATCCATTTGGTTAATCTTAGGCTAGAAGAGTACATAGTGTAGAATGTGACATTCACACATTTTATCAAGATTGCACAGGATATGGGTAGACCTCAAGCCCATCGCTTTCCTGTAGGGATGCTAGTACCCCTGGGGGTGCCACCCAACCAAACAAATTTCATCTATGGAGGTCTTGACCAACTTGAAGATCACATGCCCATAGATGAATATGATGATGAACCATTCTCTATGAATGTTCATTATTTGTCCAACCTAGAGTTTGTCTTATAATATTTTGAATTTTACCATTGGCATGATTATGTTCTAGGCTTATTTAAGAAAGGGCACCAAAATCCCTATGAACCACAATATCAATTTCCAACTAATAGGTTCAGGTTGGGACACCATATAAGAGGACAGGATGAGCTTTTAGCAGCATCTCTCGATTTCTTGAATCTCAACTTAGAGGATAACGTGGATTGGAACCCCTACCACCCTAAACCTTCTTATTTATGAAGGATTAATATGCTAGTGACCATAGATATCTATAGAACCATATAATATCTATCATGACAACATCATGGTGGAGGTCAATCCAGGAGACATTCCAAGAGCCAACTTGGAGATCAAAAGTCATGAAGCTATCGATGACACTAGCATCCAAATCCATAATGCTATTTTAGCAATAGATTCCAAATCAAAAGTTGCTTTTGAAGATGTTAGAGTAGAATCCATTTCCAAAATATATGGATCAGAATGTTATTCTAGAGGTGATGATGATGAGAAATCCTCAGATAATAAGAATATGAGGATGAAATAAAAATGGCCTACCTTAGGCCTAGACATACTACTCAATGCCCTATTCCAATAGGTAGGAATGAGATATTCTTCATAGATGATAGTGATTACAAAGATGAGACTGAGATGGCCTATCTTGGGCCATGATATTTGTGTCATCTTGTAGATCCAATTGATATGGAGGAATTTTATCGAACAATATTTCATGACCCTTGCATCCTAATAAAATTGGCTGATCTAAATGAGATTTATCATAGGATCTTCCCTGATCCACCTACATATCGAGATCTCCTTAAGCCAAATGATCCTAGTTTCTAGTTTGTTCATAGACTAGATTTAGAGATCCCCATATCCCCAGAGCCACATCTTGGGTATGTGAATAGCACTAATAAGGTAGAATTGCACACATATGATCATGGAGATATAATCCATTCCATCTACATGATCTCCATTGATCTAACCACTCCACTATGTAATCTAGCAGATCCTTCCAAACCATTGTGTCTTAATCTAGGCACTATTGATTAGGATCACACTGATTCACCTTTAGATCCTAAATATTTCTTCCCAAATGAAGAAATGTTACAACCATTTTATTTTGCACTAGGCTATACACATGATTTTTATCATGCTAAGGGTAATTTTGATGTGGAACCTTTAAACCCAACTGATGACATCCACCTAATTCCTATGCCTCACCAAGTTGAGGAGGGATCGCACATATTAGTAGAGGAAACCTTTAATGTGGATATCGGTGATGATCCCACTAATCCTAAGAATGTTAAATTTTGAGAGAGTCTATCTCTTGAGGAGTGTGCCAACCTCATCCCTCTACTAAAAGAGAGACTCGATCTCTTTTCTTAGAATTACAAGGATATATTGGGACTAGATCCAAAAGTGATTACTCATAACATTCTTCTAGATCCCTCTAAAAAGCTAGTCAAGCAAAATCTCAAGCAAAATGCATCCAACCATTGTTTTAATGGTTAAAGACGAGATGTAGAAGTTGGATGTAGATTTTATTATCTCCATCGACTATCCAAAATGGGTATCAAAAATGGTACCTATAGGAAAACCTGAAGGAAGGATCCATATATGTACAAATTTTAGAGATCTCAACAAGGTAACACCAAAGGATTAATTTCTATTGCCCAACATAGATGCTCTCATAGATGCAACTGCAGGTCATGAGATACTCTCCCTAATGGAGGGTTTTTTTGGTTATAATAAAATTTGGATTAAGCCCAAAGACCAACACAAAACCACATTCACAATGCCATGGGGGACATTTTGCTACAAGGTTATTCCATTCGGTCTTAAAAATGCTAGTGCCATATATCAAAGAGCCATGACATACATATTCCATGACTACATGCACAAGATCCTAGAGTATTATATCAATGACTTATTGGTAAAGCCATTGTTACATGAAGAGCATGTTGAGGTTCTTAGAAAGGTCTTTGATCGCCTTATAGAGCATAATGTTAGGTTGAATCCCAAGAAGTGTGTATTTGGTATAACTTTAGGAAAAATTTTGGGATTCACCATATCTAAATGAGGGATCAAATTCGATCCTAGCAAAGGTCAAGGTCATACTAGAAATCTATCCTCCCACCAATATCAAGGATCTAAGAATCCTACAAGGCAAAGTAGCATCCATAAATTGATTCATCACACAATTATTGAACAAATTTTGACCCATGAATCGACTACTACACAAGGGGATCCCATTCAATTAAGATGAGGACTATCAAGTGGCCTTTGCTAAAATTAAGCAATAATTAGAAATACTGCTAGTGCTAGCTCCACCAAGACCATATGTGTCATTCTTGTATTATATATCAGCTACTAAATTTTCACTGGGAACCATGTTAGCCCAAAAGAATATGCAAGACAAAGATCAAGTGATATATTATATCAGCCACACCTTGGTGAGTTATGAGCTAGGATACACATGTAGAAAAGTTGTGTTTAGAAGTGGTGTTTGAAACTAAGAAGTTGCATCATTACATGCTAATTCATATGATGTATGTGATATCCAAACAAAATCCTTTATAGTATATGATGAGCAAGACATATCATAATACACATACTACAAAGTGGATCATGCTATTGACAAAATTTGACTTGGAATTCATCAACCAAAATTCCATCAAGGGATAGGTCATATCTAATTAACTAGTAGAGGTACCTCTTGAAGATAATAAGCCTCTCATCATAGAGCTTCCCAATGATATAGTATTTGCATTATAGAAGTCTCTCTAACCCCAAGAACCGGACAACAAAGTGGATATGATGTTGTTCTTCAATAGTTTGAAGTGTGAGCAAGGGGGTGGTGTAGGAATTATCTTCTTCATGCCACGAGGTGGTCCAATGCCCTTGTCATTAAAGATAGAATTTTCTTGTACCAATTACAACGCTGAATATGAGGCCCTAATATTGGACTCCAAACAATAATCACCATGATGATTAAAATATTAAACATCTTTGGTGAATCCCTTCTCATTGTCAACCAAGTGAAGGGACTATTTCAATGTAGGTGTCCTATCTTGAAATCTTATAAGTATCTTGTTGATACTTATCTAGCCCGACTAGAGTGGTATGACAATGAGGCAATCCCTCGTACATAAAAAAATTCACAAACACTATAGCATCCTTGGGATCTTTAATCCCTCAGAATCTATCTTCCTATTTTACTACCATTCATGTGAAGACACCTTCGCATACGATGATGCAACGTGAGGCTTTTGACAATAAAGAATCATTCAACATGATTCATATAGAACCAAACCATGAGTGGTTCTATAAAGCCAAAGAATTTCTCAAGAAGGCACCCTGGGGTCTTTGATATCACAAGGTCCTATGGGGAATGGCACCACCATTCACCACAAGGTTGTATCCCAATATATATTCACACACAATGAACCACAAGGAAAACAAGTCATCTTGTCAATCCAGGTAGAAGCTTGTAAGGATTGGATGTCGCAATTGCACAACTTCCTTAAGTTTGGTTTAATTCTATAGGGATTTTTGTGTGCTATAAAATGCACATCCAAATAGAAAGTGACAAAGTATGTCTTGTTAGGATATATCTTGTACCATTGAAGCTATGATGGAGTTCTCCTTCATTGTCTTGAGCCCCAAGAGTCATATTGGGAAATCTCAAAGCTCATGATGGTACGTGTAGTGGCCATTTCAATGGCATGGCCATCATCAAGCACATCCTTTGAATGGGTTATTATTGGCCCACTATGGAGAAGGATTACACCATGTATGTCAAGAAATACATTAAATATCAACATCATGCTAATATTACGCACTTGCCATCATAGGACTTATAGCCCATCCAAGTGGCTTGGCCATTTGCTCAGTGGGGTCTAGATCTAATTGGTAAGATCTCTCTCCCATCATTAGGCCAAAATACATTTATTATAATGGCTACTGAGTATTTTATAAAATAGGTGGAAGTAATCCCTTTGACAATGACAACTAGAGCACGTATTGTGGAGTTCATACTCCATAATATCATAAGTCATTTTGGGTTACCATCCAAGATAATATCGGATAATGGAATATCATTCAAGAATAAAATTATAAGGGCTTTAACCTCCAAGTACAATAGACAACATAGTTTTGTGACTCCATACTATTCGTAGGAAAACAGGCAAGTTGAGGCTTCAAATAAGATAGTGGTAACCATATTGAAAAAGAATGTTCAATAAAACCATAAAGATTGGCATATCTAGCTACCCCTTGCATTATGGGCTTATAGGACTAGTATATAGATGCCCACGGGGGCAACCCTATTTTTACTAGTATAAGGCGTTGAGGCCATTATGCCCTTAGAGTTTGAGATTCCAACCTTGCACGTCGCATTGAAATATTTCATCAATAATGACATTGCACGACAAGCTCACCTCGACCAATTGATGCTTCTTGATGAAAATCACATGAATACCCTTGAGCATCTTCGATTTTATCAGGAATGCCTAAAATGAGCTTATAATAATAAATTCCATCTGAGGGACTTTAAAGTTGGGGATCTTGTACTAAAAGAGAACCAACATAACTCAAACCTATTGCCGCACTTATGAGACAAATTTGTAGCCAACTGGTTAGGTCCATATATCATCTTCAAGAAGATTGGACCTGGAACGTATCGCCTAACATCACTTGAAGGTGTTGAAGAGCCTGAGCTTTCCCAAAATCCTTCATCTTAAGGTATTCCACACATAAATTCAAAAACTTAAAATCATTCAAAATAATCAAAAAATTTAAAAAATAAATGGAAAACATCAAAATCCATAAACATCAATAAGCAATAAAATTCTAAAAATATTGCAAAACATAAAAAATACAAAAACATTTGCATTATGCATTTTAATTTTGTACATGCATTCATGTATTTGTATTGCATTTAGACATTACCATCCATTGCATTTGCATTAGGATACATTGTGTTTGCCATATTATAAATGACACCATGTTTGTATGCTAGTCACACATCTATTCATCATTATCATCCATCACCCTTGTGAGTAATTGTGTTTTTCAACATAATCCCTCCTATTGCTATAAGGAATAAACTAGGGTTTTTCGATCATTTAGCCATACCTAGTGATCTTTTTAGATTTTATAGAAAGCTTACTTTGCTTTTGTAGATGAGGTCTAGTTTTGATAGTGCCTAGCATATGTCAAAATCCCATCACTAATTAAACACATTAACAATCCTAATTAGGACAAGGAAATATGAACACTATAAAGTGGTCCTAGTCACTTTAACTTAAAGGTTTTACTTGCTCATTTTGTGATGTGCATGGTCTAGAGTGGTGATCATTAGTAAAATGACAAGCTCCCCCCTACCCAAGAAATACCTTGCCTACAAAAATGAGCAAAATTCCATAATCAAATCAAATCCTTTGCTCAAAAAAAAAAGAATACAAAATAAACAGTAATTTTTATCATTATGCATGAGCAAGTATCCAAATAAATCAAAATAAAATAAGGGGTTGAAGATCTTGAATCCTTTGAATGGTCATCACTTGAAACCATAGAGTGATCCCAATACAACAATGGGCTGAATGAATCTCACCTGGCATTGGGGTAGTTCTAAGCATGTCATAAATGATCTAGCTTTAGATGGCTTGTATTACCTAGTAGTCTAGTCCAACTGTGTCCAAACTTAAGATCATGATGAACATGTGGTGATCCTCATTATAATAATGGGTTGAATGAATCCTACCTGGAAATGAGGTAGTCTTATGTCTCATATAATATATGAAGAACACAAGCTTATGCTGAGAGGGAGGGTGAATATTATAAGGCCACTTTCTACTTTTCTTTCCCAATCAATATTATGTAATGTATAGATAGCAATATCAACAACAGTAATCAAAGCAATGCATAAATCACCACACAATAGAGACACCAATTTAATGTGGTTCACCTAATGTGGGCTACTCCATGAAGAAAATATTTCACTAAAATTTTCTCAATCAGTCTCTTGGGAATCTTTTCCCTAGTACAATATTTATGGACCTTTTTCCAAAGGATAAACCAATCCCCTAATAAAGTTCATGGATCTCTATGTACAGGAAAACTCCTTTCTCCTTGGCTCTGACTGGTGATATTCTAGAAGAAATATTGCCCCCACTACTCTGGCTAATGGATCTCTATCCACTGAAGACACCTATACTCACTACCTTGTCTTATGGATCTCTATCCACTAGAGACTATCATCCTCTATACTCTATCATCTTAAAATCTCTATCTCAAATCTGCACTAAACATAGTACTTTCTTCTAGCATAAATCTGCTCAATATTTGTCTCTGGTCTGGCACAAAGCTATCCTCAAATTTGCACCAAACTTTATCCTCAAATCTATACTAAACATAGTGCTTAGGTCTAGCACAAATATATCCTCAATATCTATCCTTTGATCTGCACTAAACACAGTCCTTCAATCTAGCACAAATATATCCTCAATCTCTATCCTCAAGCCTTAACACAAAGCTTAAATCAATCTCAAATTAACTCTGCTAGATCTGCCCCAAACCTTAACTCAATATTTGAATAAATCAATCAATCAACTCTGCTCACTAGTCTTCTCAAAGACTTATCTTAAATCTATCTTATAAGCTTCCATAAAATCTCACACTAATCTGTCCACAAGTCCTTTCTAGAACTTATCCAAATCTGCTCAACAAGTCCTCACTAGAACTTGTCCAAATTAGCTCTCAATCTCTGTCCTCAAATCTGTATTGTAAGCTTCCACAAAATCTTACACAAATCTATCCACAAGTCTTCTCTAAGACTTACCTCAAATCTACTCAACAAGTCCACACTAGAACTTGTCCAATCTCATAGAAACATAAAGAGAATTGTTAGAGACTCAATATGCTTTAGATTCATGACAATGGTCAATCACTTTCAATCACTCTTTGAAACATATAGATAATTTTTAGATACTCAATATGCTTCACATTCATCAACTCTCAATCACTTTCAATCACTCTTTTTACCATAGAAACATATAGATAGTTGTTAGAGACTCAATATACTTCACACTCACAAACTCTCAATCACTTTCTCAACTCAATTTAGAATATAGAATAATTTATTTCATAGAACTTGAACTATCACATCAACACATCCACTTGACTAGGCTCAACCAACTCTACTCAAAAAATCACTCAATGAAATAATCCTTGCTTAAAAATCCTAGTCCCAATTCATGAACATTCACTCAAATGTTTCCAAAAATGATCATAAACCAATCTCACATAACAATGATACTCATGTTCTTTACAAACCCTAGTTCCAGTTCTTCACTCAACCAATCACTTCAACAACAATGCTTATAAAATAATCTTCACATAACAATGATACTCATGATCTTTACAAACCCTAGTTCAAGTTCACTAAACTTAATCAGCTCAACAACAATACTTATAAAGCAAAGTTTTATCAACAACTCTTTATACTAGAAAACCTTGAAGCTTTTAATCAAAACACACTCAACAATGCTTACCAAACAATCCTTTTCACTCCAAATTTGCATTCACAATATTCAAAAATAACTCACTAGGAATATGTGCCCATACCTTTTGTTTGATGTATAAGTGCCCTTAGAAAAACCTATCTTCAATCACAATTTTCTTCTTTGCCAATTTCAATGGTTAGATGATAAAATATCACACTAACTCTCTTTCAAATTATTTTCAAACACAAAAACAATCAATCCTAGATACACCTTATTACTCCTTGAAATTAGAAATCATCAAATCACACATAAAAATAATCACTCAAATTGCTCCTTATAATATCCAATTTAATAAATCAATCTTTAAAAAATAACCCTTTCGGAATAATAATTGCCTATCCTTTTATATCCCTAAAAACACTCAATAACCAATTTTAATTTAGGCAAAATAAACTTTACAAGGCACAAAACATATTTTATTTTTCAAACTTTAGCATCTCTGAAATTAATAAAGCAACCAAGCATATGACATTAGCGCATACCTCTTCAATTACCAAAAATGCCTCGATGGATTTCAACCCTGAAAAATCTCCATAGAATTCCTTACCAAGGCGCTAGCCCACCACGTGGGCTAGGTTCTTCCACGAGGAGGGGAATGTGCTTGTCCCCCTTTATTTCCTCATTGGCACCGCTTCCAAAATGAAGACATTCCTTCCTTGCAAAACATGAACCCTGTAGGATTTGAACATACATCCTTGCCACAACCCATCTTAACACATTTCGTCGTCGCATAAATCTAGAACATAGACATTCGAATAAATTTTGATGGTGACTTAAGGTAAAGGTTTTGCCTTTATATATACGATGCCTTATTGTCATAACACGTCGGTGCTCAAATCGAATTAAAAATTTTAATTTATAAACTTAGCTTTATAACCCTTTTTAGGGTTTATTTAAATTAATAAAAAATCAATTTATAATTAAATTAAAATTAACTTATAATTAACTTAAGTAACATGAAAGTTAATTAATAAAAGCAATTTTATAACATACATGAGTTGAGGGATAACAAATTGAGCTCTGGCGATTTGGCGGGAAACCTTCTGAACTGCCGACGGCCGAGCCTCTAGGGTTTCTGATCGGAAGCCTCTTCCAGGGTCTTGGGGGGTTTGCTGCTGGTCTTTATTGTAGGCTCTTTCGGTGCCCCGGGAGGGCCCAATGGGGTCTCCTCCAGGTTTTCTCGAGGGGAAGAAGACCTCTTATGCGGAGATATTACGAGAAAATCCTGCGTCTTCCTCTGATGATGCTCAACGGAGTGCTTTCCATCTGCTATCCAGGAATGCGGGCAAGGGTTCTCCTGTGCATAGAGTCAATGGATGTCTCCCGCAATCTGCGTCAAGACCGAAGATAGTCATTGAACCAGTAGCTGGTTGAAGACACGATAAACTATCGTGCTACTCATGATCCGATCTCGCAAATTCATGGGCATTCGACCCACCCCCGCACTTTTTGCATTCCCTGGGTGAGACAAAACTGGAGCCTATCGGTGAGTACTCCTTATGGCCCATAAGCAATGGGTATTTTATTATTAGTTTTTCTTCCTTATTGGATAGAAACAGAGCATTTGAATCAGAGAAGAGGAGCCATGGCCCGGCAGGGTTATTTGTCCAACCGTGGAGAGCGGGTTTCGACCCTCGCATTGAGCCCACGGCTGTCCCGGTTTGGATCCGGCTGTATGCTCTCCCGATGGAGTTTTGGGGTGAGCAGATTCTTGAACTGATAGGCAACTCTCTAGGTAGATATTTGGGAGTTTCCAAGGATACCATTGAAGGAAATACTGTTGTTTATGCGAGAATTTGTGTAGAACTGGATATTAGCCAACCGCTACCAGCTGAGATGGAACTGGAGTTAGCAGGACATTCCTGGATACAGCAGCTAGACTATGAAGCCCTACCTTTCCGATGTAGAGTCTGTCATTTGCATGGCCATTTGGCAAGGCTCTGCCCAAATATCTTGAGCACCAAAGCGGATGCTCCACAGGGAATGTCAAATCGCCCCCGAGAGGGTAAGTCCACTTCGGTCAAGGATCCACCCATCATTCCCCCTGGTTCTGAGGGCCTGAAAGATGGCTTTGAACAGCAGAAGAGAAGAAGAAACAAAAAGAGAAATGGCAAGGAGCAAGCTCTTCCCAAGCCAACCAACCGGTATGAAATCTTCAAATCTCTTGTGGATCAAGAAGACCAAATTATGGAAGGAGCAGATGGGAACCTTGAGGATAATATCATCCTTACTCATGCTCCTCCCTCATCAACCCCTGTCCTTGAACAGGTGATTGACTCCTCTGAGACTTTGCAGCAAGAAAACCCAGGGACTCTGGTAATCCACTCCCCAGTACAGCCAGCTATCAAAGATGTTACCATGGGAATTGCAGAAAAGCTCAGAGAAAGACCAGCTCTTGGAATTTCCCAGGTGGAGAAGAGGTCGAAAAATAGTAATTCTCAAGGGGTGGGCAGGAAATCCAATAAGGATCTAATTGCAGTGCAAGGAGATAAGCTAATCAATGGAGGATTGGCGAGAACAATTGATTCGTATTGCTCCCAAGGTTTCCAATGATTATTCAATCTTGGAATGTGAGGGGTTTAAACAATAGAACCCATCAATCTGCTGTTCAAAGACTTTTAGAGAGAAGTAAAACAGACTTTCTGCTCATTCAGGAGACAAAAATTTCATTAGACCTTATGAGTAAAACCGTCACCCGAACTGGAGGGGTGCCGGCCATATGGCGGTGGTCGCTCTAGGTGCCTCGGGAGGGATTGCTACTCTTTGGAATCCTCCGGCGTGGATAGCAATAGAACATATAGCCCGGAGAGGTGTCCTCACATCTCTTTTTAAGAATATTGTTACAACTCGAACAAGTCTTAATTACAAATTTCTATGGGGCTCGTAACACCGATGGTCAGCGGTTTCAATGGAAAGTCGTTCAAAACATGAGGTCCTCCCGGGAAGATTGTGATTGGATTATTGTCGGGGACTTCAATGCTAAATTATCTGCTAGGGATCAGGAAGGTGGCATCCCAATTTTGGATACAGGGGACCGGTTGTTTATTGCCCAAGTCCAGGCCTTTAACCTTGTTGATATCAAAGGCCCTGGTACAAACTTTACCTGGACTAATAAGAGAAGAGAGCCATACAATAGGAGGGTTAAGCTTGACCGGTTTCTCGGTCTCGGAGGAAGCTTATGTTAGATGGAATATCAAATTCCAGATTTTGGAGGGCCCAGCCTCGCATCACTCTCCCATTTTGGTCGGAGGGAGGGACTATGTCAGGGAAGTATTACAAACCTTTTAAATTTGAAAATTTTTGGTTGCAAAAAGAGGACCTACGAAGGAAAATTCCACAGTGGTGGGAAGAAGGTCGTCTCCCTTTCGGAACAGCTATGTTCAAATTTCATAAACAACTTCTTTTTGTTAAGAGTAAACTAAAACAATGGGAAGCAAACTAACAAATCTGATTTCCAGCTCCAACGGGCTCCCTTGTTGGCCAGATGGAATGAGGTGCAAAAACAATTCAGAGAAGGAATTATTTCTGAGCATCTTAAATTCGAGGATGACGCTTTACGCAAAGCGGTTGAGGACATTGATAATCAAGAAGAGATCTACTGGAGACAGAGAGCAAGAAATACTTGGCTATTAGAAGGAGACAGAAATACAAAATTTTTCCATCGCTCTGCCTGTGCTAGAAGGCAATTGAATAACATGGAATTCCTTCAAGACGAGAATGGAAACTCTTTTGACACTCTCCCTGATATGCACTCCCTCTCTATGGAGTACTTCTCAAACCTCTTCAAGGAAAGTATGCAAGATGATGTGGAAGCCCAAAATGAAGTCATTGAGGGCATTCCCTCTATTATTTCTCATGAAGAGAATCAGGCCCTTCTTAAGCCCATTGATCGTGATGAACTCAAGAAGGTGGTCTTTGGGATGTGCACAGGAAAATCGCCTGGTCCGGACGGTTTCCCTATTGAGTTCTTTCAGGCCTTTTGGGATATCTTGGAGGAGGATGTGTTGGCTGTCATTGAGGAGTCCCGAACTAACAAAAGAATGCTCAAGGCTCTAAATCACACCTTTATCACCTTAATTCCTAAAGGAGAGGGGGGGCTCACATTTCTGATTTCAGACCTATTGCCTTATGTAATGTGATTTACAAAATTATCACTAAAATTATGGCTGAAAGACTAAAACCCCTTCTTCAGAATATAATCTCCCCTGAGCAAGGGGGTTTTGTTGAAGGAAGACAGATCTTGGATGGAGTGATATTGGCTCAGGAGGCTATCCATTCTATGCACAATTCAGGTAACAAGGGAATGTTCATCAAACTGGATATGTCTAAGGCTTATGACAGAGTAGAGTGGGGCTTCTTGGTCAAGATGTTGGCAGCCTTTGGTTTTTCTCAGGACTGGATTGCCTGGGTCATGAGCTGTATCTCAACGCCATCCTACTCTGTTTTAATTAAGGGACTTCCCTCGCCACCTTTTGGAGCCTCTCGGGGTCTCCGCCAAGGAGATCCTTGCTCTCCTTATCTCTTTCTCATCTTGGCTGAAGGATTAGGCAGACTCCTCCTGAGAAGAAGACGTCAAGGACAGATAACAGGAATTAAAATCGGGGCTGAAGTTTTGACTCATTTACAGTTTGTGGATGATACTGGTTTGGTGGGAGTTGCCAGCCTCAGGGAAGCAAGAGGAATCAAAGATTCTCTTAACGTCTACCTCCGGGCTTCTAATCAAGTCATCAATGAAACAAAATCAAAAGTGGTCTTCTTTAACCTTGATCAAAGGTCACAAGAGAGAGTTATGGAGATCCTGGGTTTCACTAGGACCTCTCTTCCTGTTGCTTATCTGGGGGTTCCTCTGCATTTCAAAAAATCGAAAGCTGATTTCTGGAAGGACCTTTTGGATGGCATCAAAGAGAGAATGAATCACTGGTCTCATAGATGGTTAAGCTATGGGGGCCGACTAACTTTCCTGAAGTCTGTTATTCAGGCCATGCCAATTTATAAATTCTCTATTCTGGCCGCCCCTCCATCAATTTGGAAAGAGCTGGACAAAGTGGCTAGAAGTTTTCTCTGGGAAGGTGCCAAAGGAGAGAGGAAATGGGCCTTGGTTGGTTGGGATAAGGTCACCCGACCCCAAGGAAAAATGTGGGTTGGGTTTAAGAAGCTCCAAGTTTAACAATCGGGCCCCGGCTGGTAAATTGTATTGGAGGTGGATTTCCCAACCTACGTCCCTCTGCAGCAGAATCCTTTCTAGTAAATACTTGGGTCTTGTTCATCCCAACGACTTGGGCCGCTATCCTTTGGAGGGTAATGGATCTCTTGTGTGGCAGGCGCTCAAGCTTGGATCTCGCATTATCAAAGATCAATTGTTCTGGAAAGTTGGGAGAGGGGAGAAGGCCCGGTTTTGGACTGATTCTTGGGATCATAATCCTCCTATCCTTGCTGTGTTTCCTGATTTGCATCCGTTAAAATCAGCTCTTGAAGATAAGGGATGGATTAATATTGAGAGCTACTTCAATACCAACCAATTGGGGGAGTATAAGGTTCAAAAGTTTAAGCGGTCGGGTGAATGGCCTATTCCAATCCCTCCTGAGCAGGCTCCAACTCTGGAAAAACTATTGTCATAAAGGTTTCTTACTGGGAGAGATGAGGAGGATGAGCTTGCCTGGGGCTTTGGGAACCTTGGGGTTTATTCTGTGAAGGAGGGCTATGATTCGATCCTTCCTGAGCCCCCCCCACACTCTTTTCCAGTTCAAGAATGGAGGAAGATATGGCATCCCAAGGGCTGGCCGAAAGTGAACTTCTTTGCTTGGCAGCTGATGCATAATGGTATCTTGACCTTTGACAACCTCAGAATTAGAGGCATCATTGGCCCTTCCCAATGTGTTTTATGTTATAGGAATGAGGAAACTGTGGATCATCTTCTGTTTGATTGTCCTTTCACACAGCAGATTTGGCATCGTTGGTTCTCCCACTTTAAACTTCAGGCTCTTGGAGACTTGTCTCGGACCAATTTATGGGAAAGCTGGAAGAGAGGTAGATTTATATCTAAAGCTCTTCGTACTGGCTGGGAGCTCGGTTTCCTTTTTATTTGGTGGCAGGTGTGGTTGGAAAGAAATGCTCGTATTTTCCGTGAAACCTTCTCTTCGGTGGATGGGATATGGCAGGTCATCTGGAGCAAAGTTGTGGAAACCGTTGCCATCTATGCTGAGGAGGAAAATCAGCCTGCTTCTAAGCCTTTGGAAGGGAGAGCTGCTGATCTTGAGAGACAGGTAAGAAGTTGTTGGAAACCTCCCCAGAAGGCTGGGTCAAAATCAATACTGATGGAGCCGCAAAAGGCAATCCGGGCAATGCTGGTAGTGGAGTTATCTGCCGTGATCATGCTGGGACTGTGCTCTATTGGGAATTGCAAGGTCTGGGATATGCCACAAACAATGAAGCTGAGGCCTTTGCTATTAAATCTGCCTCCATCTGGGCCGTCAAGCAAGGTCATAGAAAGATAATCATTGAGTCTGATTCCCAAATCCTGGTTGGTGCTCTTGATTGCATGAGGAACTTTGCCTTAAAAGCTTGGAGGCTACGGATTTTGGTCTCCCAAATTACTGAGCTTTGGAAGGAATTAGAGGATGTGATACCTGTTTATGCTAGTAGATCTCTCAATAAAGCGGCTGATTTCCTTGCTAAGATGGGTGCTGAGAGAGAGGTTGGGATGCATCTGCATAGTAATATGTCTGTGGAGGATGCAGAGATTAGACAAGGCCTTGAACAATTTTTGAAATAATGTGCAAAGTTTTTTTTGCTAAGGATCTTTTTTGTCGCGATATCGCGACATGTAGTGCTGTCGCGGCCTCTGGCTGGTTGCTGTCGCGATATCGCGACAGGTTGAGCCTTCGCGGCCTCTGGTGGGTTTCTGTCGCGATATCGCGACATGTCACGATTTCGCGACACGCGATATCGCGACATGTCGCGATATCGCGACAGGAACCGCTTTCGTGGTCCGTGTGGAGTTCCTGCCGCGATTTCGTCCCCTTTATGAAGTTGAAAAGCAAAGTTAATTTTTCGTCGCGTTTTCGTGACAAGTTTGAGAATTGGAAGCTGCAAGGTTTTCCTGTCGCGATTTCGCGACACGTTTGGCACTTAGGCGGCTGGGTGGAAAATTGTCGCGATATCGCGACCTGTAGCGCTGTCGCGGCCTCGAGTTGGTTTTTGTCGCGATTTCACGACAGGTTGTGCCTTTCCGGCCTTTGGCGAATTTCTTGCGCGATATCGCGACATGTACTCCGCCGCGGCTCTTGTTGGGTTTTTCTAGCAATATTGCGCCTCTTTTGAAGATGCAAGAAAAGGTGGTATTGTGTCGCGATTTCGCGACAGGTTGGTTAATTGGATGCAGCTTGGCATTTTTGTCACGATTTCGCGGCACGTTTGGCTCTTAAGTGTTTGGTTGGTTTTTTGTCGCGATATCGCGACCCTTTTGCGGCATGAGTGTCGTTTAGTTTTTTCGTCGCGTTTTCGCGACGCCTTCTGCGGGCGGCTGTCGAGGGCCCTTCCTGTCGTGATATCGCGACATGTCGCGATTTCGCGACATGTCGCGTTATCGCGACTGTTGGCGCCGAAGCGGCCGTGACGGGGGTGCCTGTCGCGATTTCGCGACATGTCGCGTTTTCGCGACATGTCGCCTTTTCGCGCCGTTTGTTCTCTTTGCCCTGTGGCTGCTAGTGTTGCCTTTGTGCGTTGCCCTTGTTGTGTTGCTCTTGGCTCTGGGTCGGGATGTGCTCTCTCCCGCTTGTATCTGGTCTTTGTATTAATACAAGTTTTCATTTTTTTCAAAAAAAAAAAACATGAAAGTTAATTAAATTAATTCATAAATTATTTTATAATAAAATTATATTAATTAATTTAAATTTCCTTTTTAATATTATAATAAATTATTATAATATTATTTTCTTGGGTCTCTTATTTACCCTTTTGACCTCATATAACTACCTGGTATCAGGTCTTGATCATCTGAAGGCGGATTATCCTTTTGCACTTATTGGAGAACCTAAAACTGATGTTGCCCACTAAAACTACCACTGAATGCTTCTGAAATATTGACATCAATGACCACTCACTCTTGACATCAATGACAACTCATCTACTCAAAATTTTCAACAATCTCCCCCTTTGTCATTGATGGCAACCCAATTTCTTTTTGCCAAAACTTTGACATTTTTCTTGTTCTACTCCCCTTGACTCATTTCTCTCTCCTTAAACCAAATATCTCCCCCTTACTCAAATCTCTTCCCCTTTGAAATCAATGGAAAATGATCACCTTTGGGGCTTGGGGCTAAGAATGAGTCTCTTAGCTTAGACCCTCTCCCACCTCCTCTTGAGGTGGTTAATTTTGGGGTGGAAGTATTTCTACTGCCAGCAAGCACTGGTCTTTACCTTTGTCCTATTTCCTTCTCATCTAATACTTTTGATTCCTTTGACTATTCCTGTTCATGTCCATGTTCTTGTTCCTTTTCGTGTCCATATTTCTATTCCTATTCCTGTTCATGTTTTTGTTCCTATTCATGTCCATATTTGTGTTCCTATTCCTGTTCTTGTTCTTGTTCATGCTTGATTATGGAATGTTTGCTCTACACCACTTTGTTGTATGTCTATTATTTGTTGCACTTATAACACTTAATTTTATTATTCCTTGGAGGTGCAAATGTCTTGGGATTTCTCTTGGTGAAGCCATATCTATTCCCATCATGAAACCTATAATTCATTTCCTTGTGACCAAACTGATTACATGAGTAGCAATACCCATGGAAAAGTTATTTGTTTCTAAAATTTCCATTTTCATGTCTTTCATGTGTCCCACACTGTGAAGCCATGTGCCTAAATCTGTGATATGAGAAACATCATCCATTGAAATTTCCTTGCCTTGACCTCATTGGTCTCTTAGTCTCTTTTTCTCTATGTTGGTTCCTATTCCATTTGTTTATTCTTTGTGCATTATTCCTTTCCTTATTGAACTTGTTGTTGTCTAACTCGTCCTTAGAAGTCTCACTTTCTCTTACACTATCTTATTCTAAAGTTTCTTCTTCTTCAAAACTTGAGGTTGACTCTTCTTCTTGTTTCTTTTGAGCTTGTTCAAAACCAAGACCTGTTTTATTTTTTGACCTTCTTTGTGCCTTTATCATATTATCTAAAATCTTTGAGCTCTTTCAAAACTTGTGTAGCTTGTCCTTGGACTTTTCTAATTCTTTCCTTAGTAGAGCTACTTCTTGTTTTAACCTTTCACATTCTAAGACCTTTGCTTCTAACCTATCCTTGAAATTATTGTCTTAGAAATTGACTTATTTAGATCCTCTATAATCTTTCCTCTTTCTTCATCACATTCTTGAAACTGAAATTCAAGTTGGGATTTTTGCTTTCTTACCTTCTTTAAAGTTTCTAGAGCATAAACAAGTTCTACCTCAAGATCAACTTCTCCTTTTTTTATTCTTCCTCTATTTGTTTGCCTTTGTCAACATCTTCATTTTCTCTTTACTTGTCTTCTATAGGATCACCTCCTTCTTCTTATAGTGCCATTAGAATATTCTCTTCTGGTATTTCAAGTGCATCCTCATATTCATCATCACTAAAACTAAAACCATTCCTTGTACAACTATCTTCAAGATTTCAAAAATTACCACATCTAAAACACTTGATAATTATTGGTGATATTTTCTTAACTTCTTTTTTTCCTCAATCAAAAATAGAACTTCATATTTATCATTATTTGAATAACTAGCAGAAGAACACAAGGTTATACTAAGAGGGGGGTGAACAATATAAGACCATTTTTTATTTTTATTTTCCAATCAATATTATGTAATGTATAGATAGCAATATCAACAACAGTAATCAAATCAATGCACAAATTACCACACACAATAGAGACACCAATTTAACGTGGTTCACCCAATATGGGCTACTCCACAAAGAAAATATTTCACTAAAATTTTCTCAATCAATCTCTTGGGAATCCTTTCCCTATTACAATATTTATGGACCTTTGTCAAAATGAGACACCAATCACCTAATCAAGTTTATGGATCTCTATCTACAAGAGAACTCCTTTCTCCTTAGCTTTTACTGGTGATATTCTAAAAGAACTATTGCCCTCACTGCTTTGGCTAATGGATATTTATCCACTAAAGACACCTACCCTTGCTACCATATCTTATGGATATCTATCCACTAGATATTATCATCCTATATACTCTATCACCTTCAAATATTTGTCTCAAATCTACACTAAACATAGTCCTTCGATCTAGCACAAGTTTGCTCAATCTCTATCTCTGGTCTAGCACAAACCTGTCCTCAAATCTGCACCAAACTCTGTTCTCAAATCTATACTAAACATAGTTCTTTCATTTAGCATAAATTTATCCTCAATATTTGTCCTCTGATCTACACTAAACATAGTCCTTCGATCTAGCACAAATTTGTCCTCAATATCTTTCCTTTAGCCTTAACACAAAGCTTGACTCAATCTCAAATCAACTCTGCTAGATTTGCCTCAAACCTTAACACAAGGTTTGAACAAATTAATCAATCAACTCTGCTCATAATTCTTCTTAAATACTTGTATCAAATATACCTTGTAAGATTCCACAAAAGCTCACACTAATATATCCACAAGTCCTCTCTAGAACTTGTCCAAATATGCTCAACAAGTCCTCATTAGAACTTGTCCAAATTAGCTCTCAATATCTGTTGTCAACCTATATTGTAAGCTTCCATAAAACCTAACACAAATTTTTCCACAAGTATTCTATAAAACTTACCTCAAATCTACTCAACAATTCCACACTAGAACTTGTCCAATCTCATAGAATCATAAAGAGAATTGTTAAAGACGCAGTATGCTTCAGATTCATCACAATACTCAATCACTTTCAATCACTCTTTTAGAAATATATAGAGAATTGTTAGAGACTCAATATGATTCACTTTGATGCATAGTCGTTATACACATCATTAATTCTCAATGAATTTGTCAATCCAGGGCAGTGTACAAGGCTATCTACGAAAGAAGGGGTGAACAGGGTTATAACTTAGGTCAATCTAGAGCAACAGGTCTTATTGGTGAAACCGATTGTGTGGGGGATTTAGGACATTCCTATCTCTAAATTGCATGAATTAAACCTTAATCTAAGTTGCAAAAATGGAAACTAATCATTAACTATAGAAATGAAATCCTAATTACAATTGCAGAATGAGACCTAATTATGTTGCAGAAATAATAGTTGCAGAATTAGAAGTCTGATTATAATTGCAGAAAGGAAATCTATTTACTTTTGCAGCAATGGAAACCTACTTATAGCATGGAAATGAAACCCTGTCAAGGCTCTGTAATAGAAGGTTGTCAATCTTCTATGCAGGGGTTGACAACAAAACACAAAATGCAGGAAATTACAGAAAATAGTAAATTCTGGAAATGACAGTCTGCAATAAATTGAAAGCTTTGCTGAAAGTGGGGATTACAACCAAACCATTAATCACAAAACATAAAATAAGCTAAGATTGCAAATATCATTAGTTGTTTACAAAGGAATGAAATGACAAGTTCTACAACTCATTCTGCTACAGCAAAATCAGAATAAAAACCTATTGTTAGTCCTCCTCCTAGGTCTGGAAGTGGCCAGCCTCCTTGTCCGGAAGAAGGTATGAGTCTCTCTCTCTCTAGATCTTACTCACACTCATTTACAAGCAATATGAAATAGAAATAGTACACTTTATTGATTCAAGAACATGATTACAATAATTCTACTGAAAACTCATTACAGGACTGTAACAGTCACTTTTCTAATTATTGCCTATTTTCTCCTATATTTCTCTACTCTCTGCTTTCTCTATCTCCTCTCTAGCTCAACCTGAACGGGAGCCATATTTATAGATGTCCTAAGATCTACTAACAATTGAGAATATCTCAAAAGATCTAATCCTATTATGCTGCAACAATTCCTGGTTTTATCCTAGAAGAAGATCAAACTTGATCTTTCCATAAATGGTGGCTTTGGTCGGCAAGGACGGCAAAGTCAGATCTGAGATATTTTCCCTTACCCTTTTCAATATTTATTTCCCTTTTTCCAACATCAAAATTCGGTCAACAAGTCAAAAAGCACATTCTATTTTCATTCCGAAGATAAGTGGCTCATTTCGAAGATACTGCAATTCTCATTCTGAAGATCCGCTCATTCTTTAAGATCCGCTCATTTCGAAGACACTGTGTTTTCTCATTTCGAAGATATCTGTTCATTCCGAAGAGACTTCGGAATGAACAAATGTGGGCTCCTTAAATGATTTCCTCTACATTTCTCATGTGGGTTACTTCTCAGGATCAGATTCCAATGGTCTTCATCTCTTTCCATATGTGAATTCCATGCCTTGCCATTCATTGGCAACTGGCTGGAATTTACATGGGAAAAGCCAGTTTTTGTTGCACAAGTAATAGTTTGCTTGCACTGTTGCCAGATTTAGGTAAAATAAATGCTTGAGACATATCAAAACATGATTAGTGAAATGCTGCTATCAACCTAAGCATATCTCATTTAGCAAGTCATAACAAAACAACATAAAACTTATGCAAAAAGCTATAAAAATTAGAATATAGTATTTCAGATACATTTATCATGCAAATAGTTAATACACAACATATTGAATTAACTTAACTAGCATATTAGATTAAACATAAGAGTTTATAGGCAATTTTAGTGTTCAAAACATGTTATGATTGAGGCATTTCCAGGCCTCATCATTTTCCCCCAACTTATATTGATGCATGTCCTCATGCATTCTGTTGGGCTATGGAATCACATATGTCCATGGTCAAATTCCATGACCTGTAGAACAACTTCTTGCCTATATAATATCCCCTGTTCTCCTGAAGGTTCCTGAGCCATTCTTCAAACTGTTCATCAGGTTGGGCATCTTCTTCAAAGTAGAATGGAACTAGAGTGATGATGGTTGGAGGCCTAAATCTGAGACCTATCCAATTATGTTGCATGATTTCAATCAACTGTATTACTCCTTCTGCCCTTCTTCTGGACCATTCTAAGTTGATGGGGGAGATGGGTTCTCTTTTCCGCAAAGACATGGAAAGTTCAGCCCATCTGTTTCTACAGATTGATAATGTTGGCACAAAATTGTCATTACAAAAATTTTGGAATCTGGTCACACAGTCCCTCAAGTTTGTCAAGTACATTCTCTTCACATCATCCCTGTTCATCATGGTGAAGTGTTGTCTTGTGATAATTGGGTGATTTGGCTGAATTGCTCTGACTAACAATTCAGCTCTTGTTTCAATCTCTTTATTCTGCCTTTTCTCTTGGTCCCAATAAAACTGATTCTGCAAGGTGGACATGAATGCCCTCAATTGAACATCTCCAATGTAGATTTGAGGATGAAATTCTACTTCTTCTGGAATAAAGAAGCTGTGTAAAAATAGTTCACATAGGAGATTTTTCTGCTCAATAGGGCTGTCAAAATATGCTTCCAAGAAATCTGCAGTGGTGTCCAATTTATATGGAAGACCTGAGCTAATCCTCATGACCTGCCATCTGAGGTATTTCTCCTTCAGAATAAGACTGTAAAATCTGGCTGGCCGTCTGAATTGGACTAAAAATTCAGCAATTTGACATAAATCAGACACTTTTTCTTTTAATGCCTGAATCTCTGTTTCCTTGGCCTCTAGTTGTTTTCCTTCTAATTTGAATTTTTTAGTCTTAGTGGCAAGCTTCTCATATCTAATCACCCAACTGGCTATGTCTGCATTGTATTGTTCTAGGGACACAGTATTAGGTGGTCTGACTACAGGTGGAACTCTAGGTAGCAGATCTACCTGAACCCCTTTTTCTGCCACTTCTATTGGTTGATCATCTATCAATAATTCTACCTGTACCCCCTTATCTGCTATTTCTATTGGGTTGTCATCAGATAGTAATTCCACTTGCACCCCCTTATCTGCTATTTCTACTGATGGTGTAATAGTTTGAAATATAGGGACATCAATAGAAGTACTTACTTGATCAGTTTCATGCTGTTGCTTGGACTGTTCCTGTGCTGGTGACTCATCTCCAATATTTTTTGCTATGCTTTTTGCCAATTCTGAAGCATCTTTAGAATGAAAGGGTGCTTCTGAATGAGAAGGCACATCTTCAGAATTAAAGGGTCTTCATTATGAAGCCCTATGTTTCCTCAATAGAGTCATCTCCCTAGATAAATTTATAAGCATTGAGACAAATCATCTTCATCAATGGATATAATTGGTTATTTTTAAGATTGTGATAGTTTATTGTAGACAATTTCCAAAACTTCATTGTGAATCTACAATTTTTCTTTCCATCTTAATGATGCTTCCTTTCAAATACATTTTTTTTTTGAAGACAATTTTTTCATTTGTAGATGTTTTCTATTTTTTATGGAAAGTTAATGGTGTCAAATTATTCTTCACTTTGTTTTTTTAGGAGTTATGACAATTCTATATTGATTACCATTTTTATGTTATGGTTAATGTAGCTATAAGTATCTAATTTTAATTATTGTAATGAGAATTCTAAGTATTTACAATGAAAAAAGTTAGTAAGTGTTTTGAAGTGGATGACCTTTGTTGATGTTTTGCTAAGATTTTCTGCAATATTTCAAAACAAGTGTAGTTGGTGAATTTGTACAATGATGGTTCCAAAATTTTCAAGGTTATGCATGGCCGAAAACTGGGTTTTCATGCATACCAACCTATAGTTTATAGTTTTAAAAAAGCCTTAGAAAAGGTTTTCACTGCTGAGTTATTCATTTTTCTCTTTTTTTTTTTTATTTTACCTCTCCTTTTCTCTTTTTTTTCTTTTTTTTTCTTGATTCTGACTATGCCCATGAAGGAATTCATGATTTCCCTGAAATCATGCCCATGAAGGAATTCATAATCAGAATTTATTCATCTTTTTGTTTTCTGCTTTTTTTGATTTTTTTTGTATTTTTCTATTTTTTTCTTGAAATCCATGATCATGTTGATTGTTTTGAAGTGGAAGAGGAAATTTCTTCCACCTGTTGTGTATCCAAACTGTCAAGCTGCTGCAAGAATTCCTCTTTAGTCAGAGGTGTATGGTACACCCTGAGGCGATGTCCATTCACTACCAACTTTCTCTGTGACCCATCAATAGGAGATAAACGAGCTGCTCCATTGTCAAATACCTCTTCAATCCGGTAAGGTCCAAGCCATCTAGTTCTCAGCTTTCCAGGGAAGTCCTCATAGCGAGAATCAAACAGTAAAGCCCAATCTCCTTGTTGAAGTTTCCTCTGTTGAATGTGACTGTCATGCCACATCTTCCTCTGCTCCTGAATTACTTCAGTTTGGTGCAGAGCATCCAACCTAAGTTCATCCAATGCATTCAGCTACAGAATCCTGTCTATCTGTGCTTGTGACAATTCAATTCCAATTTCCAATGTTGTGCATAGTGTTAGTAGCTCAAATTCAATAGGTAAGAGGGGCTTTTTACCAAAGACTAGTTCATAAGGTGTGAATCCAGTAGTGGATTTCCAAGTAGTATTGTAAGCCCATACTGCTTCAGGTAATTTATCTAGCCAGTTTCTCCTATGAAAAGCTACTATTTTTGTTAAGATTCGTTCTAGTTCCCTATTTGTTACCTCAACCTGGCCATTTGCTTGTGGGTGATAAGGTGATGATTTTCTATGTTTGATTTCATATAATTCTGTAAATGCCTCAATGACTTTAGATGCAAATTGGGGTCCTTGGTCCGTGGTGATAGACCGGGAGCTCCAAATCTCTAAAAAATCTGAGTATACAAGAAATCGGTGACCTTCTCTTCACGAGCATGTTTGAAAGCACGCACCTCTACCCACTTTGTCAAGTAATCAAGTGCATACTAGAATATGCACCTTTCCTTGAGAAGGTGGATCAATAGGTCCTACAAAATCAAGCCCCCACCTCTCAAATGGCTCTAAAACCAATTGAGGCTGCAGTGGCATTTCATTTGTATGAGTGGGTTTCCCCATTCTTTGGCATGCATCACAATGCTTGATGTACTTTTTCACATCCTTGTGAAGAGATGGCCAATAATATCCTGTCCCTAAGATTTTCCTAATTGTGCTTTTTATAGAGTAGTGTCCACCTGAGGGTTCATCATGACAAGCCCTAAGGATATCATACACCTCATCCTTTCGGATGCACCTACGTAACACATGGTCAGGACTGCACTTAAAAAGTATACCCTTAATCCATTCAAAAGAAGAACTCTGTTTGATCAATTGTTTTTTCTGTTTTGAAGTGAAATGTGGAGGAACTTTCCCTGTGACCAAGTAATTGGCTATATCTGCAAACCAAGGTGATTGGACTGATATAGCAAATAATTTTTCATCAGGAAAGGTGTCTTCAACTAATTCCCCTTCATCCGTGTTCTGTAATCTGGACAAGAAATCTGCTACAACATTAGCTTTTCCTGGTTTGTTGATTATAGTGATATCAAATTCTTGCAGACAATGATAACCAACGAATAATTCTTGCACTTACCATAGGCTTATTCATCAAATACTTAATGGTTGTGTGATCTGTGTGAATAAATATTTGATAACTTTGTGATGTAATGCCTAAATTTGTTGATGGCATAAATTACTGCCAAGAATTCTTTCTCAGTTGTGGTATAATTTTTCTCAGCTCCTATCAAATTCTTGCTAATGTAGTAGATGGCATAGTGTTCACCATTGTCAATTTGTCCTAATCCTGCTCCAATTGCTGTATTGGAAGCATCAATCTGTATGTGAAATGGTAATGTCCAATTAGGTCCTCTTAACATAGGTGGAGTTACTAATTTCTCTTTCAGAGCTTCAAATGATTCTTGACACCTTGCAGTCCAGGAAAATTTAGAATCTTTAGTCAATAGGGCAAACATGGGATTGGCTATTGTGCTAAAGCTCGGGAATAAACCTGCGGTAAAAACCAATGTGTCCTAGGAAGCTTCCGACATCAGTCTGAGTTTTAGGAGGAAGAAGATTCTTGATAATTTCCACCTTCTTTGGATCAATTTGGATTCCTTGAGGAGAGATGTGATGACCAAGAACTATTCCTTCCTCCATCATCATAAAACATTTTTCTGGATTCAAGGATAACTGGTATGTTTCACAGCGAGTTAAAACTTTGTCAAGGTTTTCTAATGTAAAGTCAAAATTCTGTCCACATACTGTGAAATCATCCATGTATATCTCAACACCGTTGGTAGTCAGATCAAAAAAATTGCTAAGACCGCTCGTTGAAATGTTGTTGGGGCATTACACAAACCAAAAGGTAAAACCCTATAGGCAAATGTTCCCCATGGACAGGTAAAGGTTGTTTTCTCTTGATCTTCAGGTGCAATCTGAATTTGATTATATCCACTAAATCCATCAAGAAAACAAAAGTATTTCTTTCCAGCAAGGGTATCTAACACCTGATCTATGAAAGGTAATGGAAAATGGTCTTTGTATGTCACTTTATTCAGCTCTCTATAGTCTACACATACTCTCATTTTTCCATTTTTCTTAGGAACTATAACCAATGGAGAGACCCACTGGCTATCAAAAATTGGGTAAATGAATCCTACCTCCAAAAGTTTTTCAATTTCTTCCTTTACAATATCCCTTAGGGCAGGATTCAGTCTTCTCTAGGGTTGTCTTACTGGCTTGACTTCTTCAGTATAAATTCTGTGGGTGCATATATCAGGGTGAACTCCTGACATATCTTTATAGTCCCAAGCAAAAGCATGAACATGCTTCTGCAAGACAGCTATCAATTTTTCTTCCTCTTCCCTAGTAAGCCAGTTGTAAATGTTCAAAAATTTGCCTGGATGGACTTCTATTTGTTTTGTATTTGGAAGGACTGAACTCACTTCTTCATACCTGGTGATTAGGGAGTTAAGAGGACACTGCTGAGATGGGAGGAAATAAGAAGTTTCTGTTTCATTACTTCCTGATGGAAGCATATCCTGTATGGAACAGTGAGAAGGAAAAATCAGGTGATGGTGCCACCCATGTGGTAGTGAAACAGAGTTTTCTTGTGATAGTATAGATGGTTCACCTTCAAAATTTTGGTTCTCCTCATTCCTTAACAATTGATGGATATTTATTGCTTCCTCTTCTAACCCTTGTTCATGCAGAACATTCATTAGGATAGTTTCATTTTCTAAATTTTTTGTGTCATGGAGGTCTTCTGTGTGTTCCCTTACTACCAAGGTGGCTAGTGTGGAAATAACCTCCTCTGATTCTTCATCTGAATCAGGAAACCATAACTGACCTAAAAAATTGCTGGAGGGTCTTGCAGGAGGATACAGAGAGATCTGTTTTAGATCAATACCATTTGAAATAGTCATTTTTCTAGATCTACAGTCTATGAAGGCTGCTGCAGTTGCAAGCCAAGGTCTTCCCAAAATGATGGGATATCCATGTGCTGAATTTCTTGGTTGTAAAACCAAAAAATCTGTAGGGAATTCCCAAGAAGAAACTTCTATAGGAACATCTTCAATGATACCTTCAGGTTTTGCAACTGACCTATCAGCCATTTCTAAAACTGTAAATGTGGGGCTGAGATGTTTGAGCTGTAATTGTTTCATTATATCCTTGGTCATGACATTTATTGCAGCTCCTAGATCTACTAAGACATTTGATATTGGTACTGAATCTATGGTAACTGTGATAACTAGACTTCCCGGGTCACTATACTTTGGAGGTACTAGTTTTTTGGACAAGAGATCATCTATATTTCCTTCAACCTGAACAGTCTTGGGAAATGCTTTCTTTTTTCTTCCCGCTCTTCTAATGCACAAATCTCGGATAGTACTTTTAATCATTGGTATATCCTTAATGGCTTGCAATAAGGGCAATGATATAGTTAACTTTTTAAGTTCCTTGACCAGGTCTGACTCAAAATTTTCTATTGTGGTATTGAATCTTTCAAGATATGGAATTATCCTTGATGAAGGTAATTGTTCTGCCTGTGGTTCTATTTTTTCTTCTTCTTTCTCTATTGTTGGTTCAACTCTAACTGGTTCCAAAGGTTCTTGCTCTTCATTTTCCTTGCTTTTATTTGAAACAGGTTTAGGTACAACTTTTCCTGAACGAAGTTGGATGTTACTACAATCAATAACATTTATTTCAACATTTTCTTCAGCTTCAACCACATAGACAGGGGATGCCTGTCTCATGCTATTTGGATTAGTGACTGATTGAGCTAGAAGTTGAGGTTGTTTCACCTGTTGTGTTTGTTGTGGTTGGTTCTATTTTTCTTGAAAATTTTGATTAGGTGCAGGCAGCAAATGCTGATTTTGACCTTGATTTCTTTGCTGCCTTGGATAGGACTGGTATTGTTGACTCCACTGTGGTTGATTTTGCATCCAATGTGGATTAGTCTGATTCTGATTCTAGGATGGGTTGTTTTGATTCCATGATGGGTTGTTTTGATTCCATGATGGGTTATTCTGATTCCATGATGGGTTATTCTGATTCTAGATTCCAGGCTAAATTACTCCAATTTGTTTGTGGCCATTCTTGGGAATTTGTCCATTGAGGATAATTCCAAGGACGTTGGGGTGGTTCTGATTGTCCCCAAGGCATAGTCCAGGGATTATGCCCCCAATTTGTAGGAAAACGAGGGGGATTTTGGTTTTGAGAGAAATTTCCTCCTTGTTTTTGTCCAACATAGTTGAGTTCCTCAGTCTGATTTTCTAACACAGTTTTGAGTTGTGGTAGCAGGTGGCATTTATCAGTTGAATGCTTCTTTGAACAGATACTACAAATGGCTGAGATAGATGTTTTATTCAAAGGACATTCCTGCAAAGCATGTTTATTTCTACATCTTGGGCAATAAATTGCCAAAGGTTCTATGGTTTTTGCTTTTGCAGACATTTCCCCCAAAGTTGTGTTTAATTGCACTAGAATATCAGTTTTAAAATTTGCAAGTTCCTCTATTAAGTCCTTCACATCAGTGCCATTTGTACTCTTTTTTCTTCTTCCCTGCTTATTGCGAGAGTAATTCCTATAGAGATCCACAATTTCCTCATTACTAAGAGTATTTACATCCCCTTTTCCCATCAAATCCAATACGTCTCTGGATTCATCTTGTAATCCTCTCAAAAATATGGTTTTGCATAACTCTGGTTCTACAAGTCCACATCTCCTTTGAACAAAGGAGAACCTATCAAGATAGTCTTCTAATGTTTCATCATCTTCCTGTTTAATCCTGAATAACTCATCTTTCCTGTTCCTTACACGGCAATACTCCTGATATTTGTCTAAAAACATAGTTTCCATTTGATCCCAAGTTCGGATGGAATTTGGCTCTAAGCTCATGAACCAGCGTAATGCTGAGTCCTTGAGTGTTGAGGGAAAAACCTTAAGTTTCTGATTGTCATTTACATAATCATAGGTTTGACACACTACCTTGAATTCAAACAAAAACTGATCAGGATCTTCAGATACAACACCTCGAAAGGTTGGAAGTACTGAAGGTGAAATAGTTTTCATGGGAGAGTTTTGTGTTGGATTCAAACGGATAGGATATTCAAATGTTCTGGAAGGTTGGGGCATATCCTGATCATCTCCTTCATTATGGACATAGCCATGTTGGCCATCTCTATCTAGATTGCCTCCTTCTGCCATAGTTTCCTGTTCCTTAGTTAAACCTATCCAAATTTCTCTCTCAAGAGGTCCAAGATCCTCTGTTGATAATGAGTCTGATGATTCTTCTTTCTTAGGATGTTCTAATGATGATGAGACTGGTGATTTTCCTTTCTCAGAATGTTCTAATGATGGTGAGACTGGTGATTTTTCTTTCAATATTTTTGGTAATTCAAACACAGGTGATTCACCCCTTAGGCGTGAAGATCTCCTTAATGGAACAAGCCAGGGATCCTTTTGGGTAATTCTACCTTTTTCATCCCTAGACTTACTCATTCATGTTTACTCTTAAATGACATAAATTATAGGTCAATAGTTGTTACTTTAACCAATTGTTCTATTCAGATTTTATCCTGAATCTTCACAACTCAGTCTAATTAACAGCTATTGGACTATTGTTACCTTCTAGCAACACAATTCCCCGGTAACGATGCCAAAATGATGCGTAGTCATTATACACATCATTAATTCTCAATGAATTTGTCAATCCAGGGTAGTGTACAAGGCTATCTATGGAAGAAGGGGTGAACAGGGTTATAACTTAGGTCAATCTAGAGCAACAGGTCTTATTGGTGAAACCGATTGTGTGGGGGATTTAGGACATTCCTATCTCTAAATTGCATGAATTAAACCTTAATATAAGTTGCAGAAATGGAAACTAATCATTAACTGTAGAAATGAAATCCTAATTACAATTGCAGAATGAGACCTAATTATGTTGCAAAAATAACAGTTACAGAATTAGAAGTCTGATTATAATTGCAGAAAGGAAATCTATTTACTTTTGCAGCAATGGAAACCTACTTATAGCATGGAAATGAAACCCTGTCAAGGCTCTGTAATAGAAGGTTGTCAATCTTCTATGCAGGGGTTGACAACAAAACATAAAATGCAAGAAATTACAGAAAACAATAAATTCTGGAAATGACAGTCTGCAATAAATTGAAAGCTTTGCTGAAAGTGGAGATTACAACCAAACCATTAATCACAAAACATAAAATAAGCTAAGATTGCAAATATCATTAGTTTTTTACAAAGGAATGAAATGACAAGTTCTACAACTCATTCTGCTACAGACAAAATCAGAATAAAAACCCGTTGTTAGTCCTCCTCCTAGGTCCGGAAGTGGCCAGCCTCCTTGTCCAGAAGAAGGTATGAGTCTCTCTCTCTCTAGATCTTACTCACACTCATTTACAAGCAATATGAAATAGAAATAGTACACTTTATTGATTCAAGAACATGATTACAATAATTCTGCTGAAAACCTATTACAGGACTGTAACAGTCACTTCTCTAATTATTGCCTATTTTCTCCTATATTTCTCTACTTTCTGCTTTCTCTATCTCTCTACTTAGCTCAACCTGAACGGGAGCCATATTTATAGATGTCCTAAGATCTACTAACAATTGAGAATATCTCAAAAGATCTAATCCTATTATGCTGCAACAATTCCTGGTTTTATCCTAGAAGAAGATCAAACTTGATCTTTCCATAAATGGTGGCTTTGGTCGGCAAGGATGGCAAAGTCAGATCTGAGATATTTTCCCTTACCCTTTTCAATATTTATTTCCCTTTTTCCAGCGTCAAAATTCGGTCAACAAGTCAAAAAGCACATTCTATTTTCATTTCGAAGATAAGTGGCTCATTTCGAAGATACTGCAATTCTCATTCTGAAGATCCGCTCATTCCGAAGATCCGCTCATTTCGAAGACACTATGTTTTCTCATTTCGAAGATATCTTTTCATTCCAAAGAGACTTCGGAATGAACAAATGTGGGCTCCTTAAATGATTTCCTCTGCATTTCTCATGTGGGTTACTTCTCAGGATCAGATTCCAATGGTCTTCATCTCTTTCCACATGTGAATTCCATGCCTTGCCATTCATTGGCAGCTAGCTGGAATTTACATGGGAAAACCTAGTTTTTGCTGCACAATAATAGTTTACTTGCACTGTTGCTAGATTTAGGTAAAATAAATGCTTGAGACATATCAAAACATGATTAGTGAAATGCTGCTATCAATCTAAGCATATCTCATTTAGCAAGTCATAACAAAACAACATAAAACTTATGCAAAAAGTTGTAAAAATCAGAATATAGTATTTCAGATACATTTATCATGCAAATAGTTAATACACAACATATTGAATTAACTTAACTAGCATATTAGATTAAACATAAGAGTTTGTAGGCAATTTCAGTGTTCAAAACATGTTATGATTGAGGCATTTCCAGGCCTCATCAACATTCATCAACTCTTAATCACTTTCAATCACTCTTTTTACCATAGAAACATATAGACAATTGTTAGAGACTCAATATGCTTCACACTCACAAACTCTCAATCACTTTCTCAACTCAATTTAGAATATAGAATAATTTATTTCATAGAACTTGAACTATCACATCAACACATCCACTTGACTAGGATCAACCAACTCTACTCAACCAATAACTCAATTAAATAATACTTGCTTACAAACCCTAGTCCCAATTCATGAATATTCACTCAAATGTTTTCAAAAATGCTCATCAACCAATATCACATAACAATGATACTCATGTTCTTTGCAAACCCTAGTTCAAGTTCTTCACTCAACCAATCACTTCAACAACAATGCTTATAAAACAATCTTCACATAACAATGATACTCATGATATTTACAAACCCTAGTTTAATTTCACTCAACTTAATCACCTCAACAACAATGCTTATAAAGCAAATTTTTATCAACAACTCTTTATTCCAAAAAAAATTTGAATATTTAATTCAAAACACACTCAACAATTCTTACCAAACAATCCTTTTCACTCCAAATTTACATTCATAATATTCAACAATCACTCACTAGGAAGATGTGCCCATACCTTTTGTTTGATGTAGAAGTGCCCTTAGAAAAACCTGCCTTCAATCATAATTTTCTTCTTTGCCAATTTTAATTTTTAGATGACAAAGTATCACACTAACTCTCTTTCAAATTATTTTCAAACACAAAAATAATCAATCCCAAATACACCTTATTACTCCTTCTTGAAATTAGCAATCATAAAATCACACAAAATAATCACTCAAATTGCTCCTTATAATATTCAATTTAATAAATCAATCTTTCAAAAATAACCCTTCAGAAATAATAATTGCCTACCCTTTTGTCTCCCTCAAAACACTCAATAACCAATTTTAATTTAGGCAAAATAAACTTTACAAGGCACAAAAAATATTTTATTTTTCAAACTTTAGCATCTCCAAAATTAATCAAGCAACCAAGCATATGACGTCAGTGTATACCTCTTCAACTGCCAAAAAGGCCTTAGTGGGTTTTGAACCCGAAACCTCTTCGTCGAGTGCCTTACCAAGGCGCTAGCCCACAATGTGGGCTAGGCACTTCCACAAGGATGGGAGTGCACTTTCCCCTTTATTTCCTCATTGGTGCCACTTCCAAAATGAAGACCTTCCTTCCTTGCAAACGTGAACCCCGCAGGATTCAAACCTGCGTCCTCCTTACCACAACACATCTTAACACCTTTTGCCATCACCAACTACAGTACGCAGTGCTTGTGCAAAGTGAGAGAAGCCTTGCTCCTATTTGTTCCTTCTCTTCCACTGAAGACTTTTCAAACATGAAAATCACTGCTTTATTTTTGCACATAAATCTAGAACATAGGCATTCGAATAACTTTTGAGGGGTGAATTAAGGCAAAGGTTTTACCTTTATGTATGATGCCTTATTGTCATAAAACAATGACGCTCAAATCTAATTTAAAATTCAATTTATAAACTTAGCTTTATATCCCTTTTTAGGGTTTATTTAAATTAATAAAAAAATAATTTATAATTAAATTAAAATTAACTTATAATTAACTTAAGTAACATGAAGGTACATTAAATTAATTAATTAATTAATGTATAATTAATTTAAATTTCCTTTTTAATATTATAATATTATTTTCTTGGGCCTCTTCTTTGCCCTTTGGACCTCATATGACTGCCTCGAACTGGGTCTTGATCAGCTGAAGGTGGACTATCCTTTTGCACTTATTGGAGAACCTAAAACTTGTGATGCCCACTGAAACTACCACTGAGTGGTGTTGAAAGCTTGACATCAATGACCACTCACTCTTGATATAAATGACAACTCATCTACTCAAAATATCCAACAATTTATTCATTCACACACACAAGGATAGTGAATATCTTGGTATTAAAAACAACAACTTGGTCTTTCAAGAGTTTAGTATGGTCATTGTACATTTTTTTATTAATCAACTAGGGTGTTTGAGTCTCATGGAAAACCTCAAAAATCTCTTATAGCAACAACTCATTTCAATAATTCAATCATTAATTTCTCTTTATGATGTTTTTTTTATTAAAGGGTTTTCATGAAATAGGATAGATACCGCATGGATATCAACAATGATATTTAGATGGCCACTGACTATTTTGTGCATATATTTTAATGTACAAAATCTCACTAGAGAAAACCATTACATCTCAATCAACTCATCTCACATGTGAATGCTTAAATGAAATTTTATTATGATAAGATTTAACATTTACATTCATGATTTTTATACATTTTGTGGTGTCACCCATTAGATTGTTAAACTATTATTGCACTCATTCCTTATGTTTTAAGTGATTAAAGCATACAGGTTCATTTACATTAGATCATCATCATCTATTTAAAGCAAAAATTAAACATGCATCTAACACAAAATATTGTGTCCATATATGCATACATAAGTAGTCCATCTACACATCTACATTAGAGTATCTATGCATACATAAATCATCAAGCTAACACATGTCATCAAAGCATCACATCATATAGCAGTAATCAAATCATATCGACATTGCATACATGTGCATCTCATAAACATCAACTTAAAGCAACAACAACACATAATACACATAATAAGTATCAAAAGATAATGTCGTATATATATGTGTGTGTGTATATCCAAGTACATAGAGGTAAATCAAAAATACCTATAGGCTACAATTGTGTAGGTCCTCAAACCTTACATTCAAAAATGGTACATGCATCTCAAAATATGTACTAAGATAGGCTTGCATCCCTTGGCTCATCTCTACCCTTAGCTCCATCTCTAGGATTCTACCTAGAACCTGTCCCCAATAGATCTCTCAAATCATGCAACTATCCTGTGACTGGTTCATGTTGATGATTGTCTCGTCTCACTCCTCCTGGTCCTTTGAGATGTTGACGTTGTAAATCTAGTAGGAACTATGTCATCCCATAGTCTAACCTCACCCTTGAGTAGAGCGATGTGCATTGCATCTAAATCATATTGCTTCACATCATCTAATACTATAGCATTTAGTCTCTTAATATTTGTAGCCATGTCTAGCCCTATTGGCCCCTATATAGCTAAAGTTATAAGAGTAGCTTGAGAAGTCAAGGGATATCCCCTCACTTTCCTGAGAAGATCCCGCTCTACAATCCTAAAATCTAGCTAAGACTAAATAATATCATGTTGTTTAGGGATATTATCTATCTCTATAGCATCATATTTGATCTATGCCTAATGAGTTATCCTATCCTCCTGGTACCCTTGCCACAGTGCCTATCCCTTTATAATTTGAGCTTGGATCACTCTCATCTGAGCCTGGAGGGTTGCAATAGAGGTATCCCTCTCTATGATCTACATATGAGCTTTATGTAACTAAGTTTGTAGGCTAGCCACATGGGCCCTGAACTAGGACACCTCATCATCTGGCTCCTCCTCACCCTCCTCCTCATCTCGAGCCTCCTCCTCTACTGCAATGGCCTAACCTCATCTTACCTCTATCCTCTGGTGAATGCATCAACCCTAAGGATCATCTCCTATTGCCTCTACAACCTCACCATCTCTAGATCGACCTAGAGGACCACCACCCATACATATCGTGGTCATCCACCAAGCATCATAATCTATTATAGTACCAACATCTGCCAACCCTAAGTCCTAGAAGTCATTATTCTCAACTCCCAATGGGGTCACCTGAGGCTAGGCTAACTAGGTCTCCACCTTAATGTGATGGTAGAGGACTAGCTCCTCTGGGATATCCTAACATATCCTAAACTTTTTGGAGATACAAGAGAAGTGAAATAACTCTCGTATGTTAGGCTTGCACCCAAGATCCATCTATCGCATCTCATCTACCTTAGCAGTTTGCCTCCTCCCATGTTGGGCAGTCCATATAACAACACCAAAAAACATGTCTTACATGTAATCCTATCAGCCAATCCAAGTAGTTTGGGAGATCCCTTGCATGGGATCTACTCTTATAGATCTCAGACCTTCTAGGATATCCTGACATATCCTAAAATTTTTGGAGACACGAGAGAAGTGGGAGAACTCTTATATGTTGGGTTTGCACCCGAGATCCATATATTGCATCTCGTCTACCTTAGATAGTAGTTTGCCTCCTTCCATGTTAGGCAATCCATATAATAGCACCAAAAAACATGCCTTATTTGTAATCCTATCAGCCAATCCATGTAGTTTTGGAGGTCCTTTGCATGGGATCTTCTCTTGTAGATCTTAGCCCCTCTAGGCCAACAAGTTGCGTAGCACTAGGAGTCATCTACTATCATGGCAATCTATAGGGGTATCCCTCTGAGATGGTCTATTTGAAGATGCTCCCATGCATAGATCTAAAGTAATAGGCTACACCCTACTCCTGCTCTCCCCAATTGAGTGATCTGGTAGAGCTCATTATACAATTGCACGAGTAGAGCACTCCTTTAGAAAAGAATCAATGGCTCTATCATAGTGCTAGCCAATAGATTTTATACTTTTGCTAGGATATTCCAAGAGAACCTCACTCCAGAAGTATCATAGAGCACAATATTAACAATGATGTACATTAGGATGGCCTACTATTGTGTGAAGATATGTTCTCTATACCAATGCTCAATAGGTACCCCACCATAATATGTGTCAGCCATCACCTCATCCTGCCTAGTACCAAGAATACTCTAAAATACTACAAGTTTTGCCTCAATAGGTGAAGAGATGATGGTCTCACCATTAATAGGGATGTGGAAGATGTGGTAGACATCCTCCAAGGTGATAGTAATCTCCCGTATAGGAATATGGAATGTGTTGGTCCGCGCATCCTAGCAATGAGCCAACGTTGTCATGTAGGCTTGTTCAACCTAGATAGAAGGAATATGGAGCACATACCCAAGGTCCACATCCATGAACCAATCCAGGTTGGCCTAAACTAGCTCAGGTAGGATCTCATAAAGGAGATATGACTCCCATGCTCTAGCAGTCAAAGTCTAAAGCAAATAATGTAAAATTAATCAAAATGTCCAAAAAGCATCAGAAAATTATTGAATACACATCAAAAATCCAAAAAAAATTCAAAAAAAATACAAAATGTACCACAAAATTCAAAAAAATAAAAATATGCACTTGCAAAAAATCAAAAATATCAATTAAATCAAGTCAAAAAGCAAAAAAATAAAAAAAATCAATTTTTTTCTAAAGTTGCTTAGTCATGGTTGTAACCTATGGCTGGCACCAATGGTTAAATTTTTTATTGTTGGAGTTTGAACTTAGTCGTGGCTAACAACCACAACCCCCAATTGGTCAATTTGGAGTCACAGTTGCCACCCACGACTACAGGAATGACCATTTTTAAGGTCATTTCCCACCCTAAGCAACCCAAAAAATCAAAACCCACCCTCTAAGCTAGCCTAGAATAATCCTATGGTGTGGTTCATTACCAACAGTTTAATAAGTTCATTTAAGTCATTAATTAATTTGGTTCATTTTATTAGATGTTGGTTGAATTGAAGGATGAGGCTTGCAATTCTACTTTAGAAGCACCAGCTCTACCACTAGTGGATGCTTTCGGTTGGTCAACCATTGGTCTAGGGTGTGGTTTTCAATAGTGTGTTGTATCAAGATTGCAATCTCACCTCTCAGAGCTCTTCTATAAAAAACTGGTAGATGGAAATAATGAAATGCAAAATGCCAAAAAATTCTTTTATATTTCCAAATCACCCCTCAGTCGTAGTTGGTAACCACAAGTGTAGATTAGGGTTTTATTGGTTGCGACGATCAGATGCGACTAAGGAATTTGCCAAAACTAGCTACGACTGATACCCATGGCTAGTAGACAGCAATAAATGCTCTCAAATTTTTATCATGGATAGCTTTAAAATACAAAATTAAAAATATTCAATGGTTCAAAACCCTCAAAATATTCAAGAATAACAAAAACATCATATAAATCAAAATTTAAATGTACCTCGTATTTATTTATTTACCCTATACACTTGGCAGTTGCAGCGACTTGCACTCCATGCAATTTGGCAAGATGAGTAAATTACCATAAGGCCATTTGGGGAAAATTAGTCATCATTGAATTGCAATGCTTCACTTCAATCCTGAAGAAGGCCATGGTGGTTGAACTGCTCCATAGGAACGAGGCATTCATTTCACTTCTATGATATTTTTAGTAGATCATTGAACATAGTGATTCAACACAAACCTAATTGCAACTGTATCCTATTGATTCCCTAAGAAGGCCATTGTATTCAGACTGCTCCGTGGGATAGAGATGTACAATTACTATTAATGGTTGAATCATGGCTGAATTATGCCTTTCCATATAACAAAATGCAAAAGTCTTAAACATCCCAATTATTCATCTTGGTCAAGTGACTCATCACTTTATTAATTGTTCTTACCTCATCAACTCATCGCTTAAGGGGGTAGTCATAATATCAACAATCATAATCAAATTCAAAAAAAGATCACTCGTTCTAGTAAATTATGTTTATCTTAAGAATCATTGCCAACAACTATCATAAGCTTACCCTTTTTTGGGGCAAAAAGCAAATATGACAATTAAGCTTGAAGCTCTCCACCTCTTAGAATAATTGTAGCACTAGCTAGCCGATCTTTGTGGACATGTGAAAGCTTTGCAAATTTAGGCCTTCCATCCTGTTGGAAGCAATGATTCTAGGATGTCCGTCCTTTTGTAGGATTGGGCATCTAATTTTGATTAGATCAATTATCATCATTCAACCTACAACATGGCTTTAGATGGTCTATTTTTACTCAACATTGTGTTCCCATAATGCATTCAAAAAGGGACATCTATAGACACCTAAAATGTGTCATGTTTAGGGTACTACTCATATGGCCATCCTTGTAGACCATATGAATGATATTGGACTATTCCAAGACAAATTAGTGGTTCTAACCACTCAATTTAGGCATATTTTTCCTACTCAGTCTTAGCCGCAGATGGTATTCATAACTAAGATCCCAGCCATAGTTGATACTTGTGGCTAGGATTCTAGCTATGCTTAAGAGATGCAACTAGCTCTGCAATTGTCTTGAACTCTTGAGCCAAGCCAAAATTAGTTATAATGACCATGGAAATAAATTTCAAATGGTTTCAAGTGAGGAAGCTTCTGGATTCTTCCTCCCAACTGCTCCAACCTCCCATTTCTTTATTTTGGCTTCCCAAGGAAGCTAGGATGAGGATTTGAGAGTGCTATAAGACCCCCATCCAAATTGGGGAGAAAGCCTGGAAGATATTTCAATTGAATGTAGCAAAGCCCTACCAAATCATAGAGCCACTTGCAACCCTTGAGGAGTATCTACTTGTTCATTTGGAGAATCATGACTGTGTTTGAAGTAATGGAGATCATAGGAGCTTAAGGAGAAAGCTTTCCCAATTGAACCACTTTCATTCCAAATTCCAGTGAACTTCACTACCAACCTATTACAAATTGAAGAGGTGACCCTTGATCATAAATTATTTGGAGGAATTAGCAATTTCAAGCCCTAGTTACAAGAGAAAGAATAATTTCCTCTCAGTTGTGGTTGTCAGCCATGGCTAATAGAGCCAACTGTATTTAAAACCTACAGGTAGGGTTTGATGCTCATTTTCCTTTGTTTTAGCCATAGGATTTCAATTTCAAGTATTCCATTAGTTAGATCTAACTTAGATTAACTTTATTTCATGTTTTTTTATGGTTAATTCCACCATTTTGAGGAAGATTTACCTTTATTTCATCATATTTGTCAATTTGTACGAATTTGCTTAGATTAGATCCATTTCAAGTTTTAATTGTAAATTATACATCATATTAGATAGAATTACTATTTTCTTAGCAGGCTTTACTATAATCTAGAGATTTTATGATTATCTTGATAAGTCTTTATGCTTTCTTGGCATATTTTTTATAATTCATGCAAATCGTTAACAAAAGCCTCATCATGAGAGGTATCCTTTGCTTCTAACTATGCTATGTTGTTTCTTGAATGCAGATTTATAGGTTCTTTACATCTTCCAAGTATTATTCGCATCAAATACCTCCAAGCAAGTGAGAAGAAGTCTTCTTTGATCCTTGAGAAGTTTGTTTCTACTCTAAAAGCCTGTAGATTGCACCATCCCCTTTTAGGGGCTTAAAATTTGTATTAATTGTATCAAGATTTTGGTATCCCTTAGAGGGGCCTACTTGTAACCAAGATTTATCAATGAATTAATAAAAGAGTTCTTCATATTCTTGTTAAATTCATTTGTTCATATGCTTTATTGCTTTAATATTTGGTATAATGATGCAATAGCTTAGGTGCATGCTTTTTAGGATAGCACAAGAAGCATATGACTTAGCTAAAGGGGTGTATAGGTGATTTTGTCGAATAGATTGTTGATGTTGATGATTCTTTATAGTTGACACTGTGTTTTGCTTAGGTTGGGTTACCGAGGGTACCACATGATAGGCAAACTGTTGTAGTGGTTATTGTATTTGTTGTTGTTGAGCCATTGCTAGCTAGCTCATGACCACTTGATTGATGTGATTAGCTTGATTAGCTGGATTGGCTTGTGTTGATATGTTTTGGCTAGAATAATTGCTTTTGTATTGGCCCTTTTTTTACCATTCCTTCTTTCTTAGCTTAAGTATACCTTCTTGGATTTTTATCTCTTCGATGACACTATCCTGGGTAAGAGCTTCCTCAAATGAGAAATATGTTTGCAATTTAAGCATCCAAGAGATGGGTTTTAAACAAATCTTAGTGAATAGCTTAATAAAATATTTCATTGATAGGGTGAATGGTATTTTGGTCATGATGGCCCTCAAACGGCTACCAAAATTATTGATAGACTCATTGTCATGTTGTCTTAAACCATAGATATCATAAAATGAAATCTTCTTTCTTACATTAAGGGCAAATTGTTCAAATAATTGGTCAACCAATTGTTCGAAAGTATAAATACTATGACTGGAAAATTGGTTATACCACTCTATGGAATCTCCTCCTAACATTTGAGAAAATTATTGAAGCATGAGAGCATTATCATTTTGAATTTTGAAACATGAGTGTATGAATGTGCTCACATGCTCTTTAGGATCCTTAGTTCCTTTAAACTTGTCAAACCCTGGTACCATGAAATCTATCATATATGGTAGTGATGGCATCGAACGATGAATTGGTTGATTGATTAATTTATGTAATTTTAGCTTCTAATTATTATAACCAAGAGTATTTTGTATCAAATTATCAATCTGTTGTTGCATGGCTTTGATTCTAGGGTCTTCAGGAATATGAAAGCCATGAATCACTTGATGATTTTTTGAAGGAGTGGAAATATGTTGTGGAGTGACAATATGATGATGAATAGGCAGAGTGGATTGGAATTTATGATGATGAGATTGATTGAGAAGTGATAATGATTTTTGAAAAGGAGAAAATGTATGAGGACTATGGTTTGTTGAGCAAGGTGCAGAAAAAGAATTGCAAAAGTATTGTCATTGTTGTCAACACAGTCAGATTGATGCAGTTGATGCATTTCAGAGGTCAGTCAGATCAAGTGCAGAAAGTTTCAAGGAAAACAGAGGTGACCCAGATTCAAAACGGCAAAAAGAGACAAGGAAGAAAAGCGTCGCGATATCGCGACATGTTTTCTGTCGCGATTTCGCGACATGGTCGAGGAGAGAGAAGGCGCAGCCGAAAATGTCACGATTTCGTGACATGTCGAGTTTTCGTTGAGGAGAGAGAAAATGTGTCGCGATTTCGCGACAAAAAGTAGGAGAGAGAAAATGCACGCCAAATTGTCGCGATTTCGCGACATGTCCGAGGAGAGAGAAGATGCGAGCAAAACTGTCACGATTTCGCGACATGCTGGCAGAGAAGGAAACAAAGGTGTAGCGATATCGCTACATGTTGAAATGAATGGAAACAAAGGTGTAGCGATATCGCTGCATGATGAAAATACATGGAACTAAGGTGTAGCGATTTCGCTACATGTTGAAACAAAGAGAAACTAAGGTGTAGCGATGGCGCTACATGTTGAAACAAAGGGAAACTAAGGTGTAGCGATTTCGCTACTAGTCAAAAGTGTAGAACTGAAAGATGCAGCAATGATATTACAAGTCAAAATTTCATGAAAAGAGGCAAGGTGAAAACACAAGGCACAAAGATGTAAAAATTTCGCCATTGCATGAAGCATAGTGTCGCGATTTCGCGACATGTTCCTTTTTCGTTGCTGCTGGCAAAGAAGAGTGTACGGAAGCCGAAAGTGTCACGATTTCACGACAAGCAGGATGATGACGTCAGCAAGAGTCGAAAACGTCATGATTTCGCGACAAGAAGGATGATGACGTCAGCAAAGTTGAAAAGTGTCACGATTTCACGACAGGATGAAAGGAAAGCTGCTGGAAGCCGGAAGCGTCGCGATTTCGCGACATGCTTAAGGATGACGTCAGCAAATGTTGAAAGTGTCGCGATATCGCGACAAGATGCAGGGAAAGCTTCCAAGAGCCAAAACGGTCACGATTTCGCGACATGCTTAATGATGACGTCAGCAAAAGTTCTAAGTGTCGCGATATCGCGACATGAACAGAAGGTAAGCTTTAAAAGCCAAAATGGTCACGATTTCACGACAACATTGAGGATGACGTCAAAAAAAGTTCAAAGTGAAATTGGTGACGTCAGCATAAGTTAAAAGTGTCACGATATCGCGACAGGTAACAGTCTGGCAGGAAAATGCCGAAGCAACATGAAAGGTGACACGTGGCAGAAAAGCGTCATGCAGTCTGTCACATAAGAAGTAACTGAAGTCAGACAGACAGTTAAACGTTGACAGGTGTTGAACATGCAATGCAACAGCCAAACATGCATAATTGAAATGCATTCGAAAAGCCGAATATGAAGGATAATAAAAGCATTCGAAAGGTCGTATTTGTAGGCATTCAAACAGACGTATTTGAAGCATACAGAAAAGCCGAACATGAAGAATCGAAAAGCTTTCGAAGAATCACATATGGAATTTCGAAAAAGCATTCGAAAAGCCGTATTCGAAGAAATTGAACAGTCGAAGTGCATGAAACAAAATTGCCATACTACAAGAAATCGAAACGTCGTATTGCAGGGTTTTGAACAGTCTTTTGAACAGTCGTATTGCAGGGTTTTGAACAGTCGAAGTGCATGAAACAAAATTTTTGTACTGCATGTTTTCAAAAGACGTATTGGAGGGTTTCGAACAGTCGAAGTGCATGGAACCGAACAGCCGTATTGCATGGATTCGAACAGTCAGAGTATGTGATTCGATTGCATGCAGGATTGAAAGGTTATAAAAGAATAATCGTACAGAGAAGATGTTGCTGCTGTTAGAGAGAAATTGTTGTAAAAGGAGGGTTAGAAAAGAATCAAGAGAAAAATAAGCGGAGCCGTGAGAGTGTGTAGAGTTGGGTTAATTGCAGACCAGTCAGGGTCGTGCATAAAGTGAAGACATTTTTATGTCATTCTAAATTGATCAGAATTGCAGTCCAAGTTGGTGCTTGGTACTAGGAGTTGGTGCTCCATCTGTTGCAATAGAAAATTACAGGGGTTGGTGCTCCTTCCAGTTGGTGTTGGTAAAGTATTTGTAAAATTGATTTTGCAAAGACTGGATTTGGATTGGAGTCCAAGCAGTCATTTTTGAGGAGTAGCCAAATTGGTGAACCTCGGTATATTGAGTGTTGTGGTGTGCTCTCTTGTTCAAGTTGTTTTTCGGTTGTCAAGTTCTCTTTATTTCATATTAAATGTTGTAGATATAAAAATTAATAGCTACACCGATTCACCCCCCCTCTCAGTGTCATTGTGTAATCATCAATTGGTATCAGAGCAAGGTTCCTTGTACAAGCTTAATCAGCTAAGGAGATCTTGGAAGAAACAATGGCGAGGTGGTGAAGGATTTTCATCCAACAAAGCTCCCTTATTTTATGGAACAAATTACACCTTCCGGAAACTCAGAATGCAAACATATCCGAGTGCATTGGGATATGATATTTGGGATTCTGTAGATAGTGGATACAAAGCACCCACTACCCCTCCAACGGATACTGCTGAGAAAAAGAAATTTGAAAACAACTCCAAAGCTAAGAATGCCATAATGTGTGGGCTTGTTGACGAGTGAAGCTGATAAGAGTCATGAGTTGTAAATCAGCAAAAGACATGTGGGATAAACTGAAGAGCATCCATGAAGGAGACAGTAAGATTAAGGAAGCAAAACTGCAAACTCATCGAGCACAGTTCGAAGCACTGCAAATGAATGAAGATGAAAACATAGAGACTTATATGTTGAGAGTCAACGGAATTATTAATGCAATCAGAGGACTCGGTGAAGAAATTGATGATGCAGTTGTTGTGAAAAAGGTTCTCAGAACACTTCACAAAAGATTTAACTCCAAAGTCTCTGCAATAGAAGAGGCAAAAGATCTAAACAACTTCAGCATGGATGAGTTGCATGGTTCCCTGACAGCATATGAAATGAGAATAGGACAAACCAAGTCTACAGACAGAGAAGCAGCTTTTAAAGCACACAAGAATGTAAAAGCTGAACATGAATCTGAGGATGAAGGAACATTGGATGAAACAGAAGCCAATTTTGTTCGGAAACTCACAAAAGGAAAAGGAAAATATAGAGGGAAGCTACCTTTTAAATGCTTCAATTGTGGAGGAGTCGGTCATTTTGCAGCCAAATGTCCAATGCAGGAGAGAACCAAAAATGGTGAAGGTTCACACCAAGAAAAAGGTGACTGGAAGAAGAAACAAAATTTTAGAAAGAACAACTTCAAGAAGAAAAGCTTCATAACCAAGAATGTCAACAGTTCTGAAGAAAGCACAGATGAGGAGTCCGAAGAAGAAGGAGGTGAAGCTCTGTTCATGGCACTTGAAGAAGAAAGAACAGAGGAAAATCGGGAAGGTGATGAAAATTCCAAGGATGAAGCTGAAGTGTATTTGGAAGGAGAATTGGTTGCTTGCACTTGAAGAGTTGAGTGCGAGAAAGGAAGAAGAATAAAAATTTTTCAAAGAAATTAGAGAATGCCAGAGACATAATAAACAATCTGAAAATACGAGACGAGAGGAATTCAAGAAAATGTCTGAAGTTCTTGATGAACAATTAAGCTGTAAAGACAGGTTGAATGCGAGCAAGCTAGAGGAAGACATTGTTATGTTAAGGATGCGGTTAGAGGAGATGAATAGAAAATTGAACTATTTTCATAAGTTTGAAGAAAGTACTTGTAAAGTCTGGATAAAATGTTAAATAACCAAAGGCCTTCTGGCATCAAATTTGGTTTAGGCTTTGATGAAGGAGAATCTTCAAAGGATTCAAAGAACTTGAATATAGAACCCATAAAGAAAGAAGAAAAGATCAGGGTTGAACCAGAAAAACAAAATCATGCAAAAGAAAACAATAATGCCAGATTCAAGAAGAATACTGACAAAGATGGATTCACAAAAGTCACACATCCGAGGAAGAGAAGAGTCATGGCTCCTACTTCAAACTGGCAAAGACCGGCACCCAGGTTTAATCATGCATTTTCCGGTTATTGTTTTAAATGCAATGCTTATGGCCATAAGATTTCAGATTGCAGGCATAATGTATCTCAAAGGAATTTTACCGGCAGAAATGTTTTTTCTCCTTTAATGAATTATGCAGTTGAATGTTATAATTGTCATAATTTTGGACATATTGCTAGAAACTGCAGAAGCACTTTTGCATCAAATAATTATCAGGGTAGAAAATCTCAGCCAAGTGGGTTGAAACAAAACCAGAAATTTCTTGAAAAACAGGCACATGCTAATGAAAGGACAAAGGCAAAACAAGTAGCAAAATCTGCTATCAAATCAGAATGGAAAGAAAAGGAATCTTTGATTGTCCAGACTGCTTTTAAAGCTCAGAACAAATCAGCACCTTGGATACTTGACAGTGGTTGTTCCAGTCACATGACAGGTGACAAGCAAAAGTTTGAGAATTTACAGAATTATGAAGGTGGTTCTGTGAAATTTGGAAATAATGATGGAGCAAAGATTGTTGGAAAGGGATCAGTCAAGATCAGTGATGGCAATATAAAATCAAAAGAAGTCTTGTTTGTAATTGGCCTAAAGCATAACTTGCTAAGTGTAAGTCAAATATGTGACAAAGGTCATGATGTAATCTTCAAGAAGGAGGGCTGTGAAGTAAGAAAGACAAAAAATGGAAAGTTAATAGCCACTGGACTGAGAACTTCAGGAAATCTGTATACACTTTCAGAAACTGCAGAAGGAACATGCTTGATGGGACAGGAAGATGAAAACTGCTATGGCACAAGAGGCTTGGGCATATTAGTTTTGACAATCTGGCAAAAATCAGTTCAAAAAGAGCGAGTTAGAGATATACCAAACATTGGCAAACCTATAAATAGCATCCGTGAGTCATGCCAAAAGGGAAAACAAACCAGAGCCACTTTCAAAGCAAAAGAATACTTCACTAGCAAGCCATTAGAACTAATTCACACCGATCTATGTGGACCCATGAGAAGCTGAAAGTATAAATGGACACAAATATTTTATGTTGTGTATAGATGACTACTCAAGAATGACATGGGTACTATTTCTGAAACTCAAGTCAGAAGCCTTTGAAATGTTTAAAACCTTCAAAAATCTTGTTGAGAATCAATCAGGAAAAAGAATTAAATGCCTAAGATCAGACAGGGGAGGAGAGTTTATCTCCGAAGAATTTGCAGAATACTGTCAAAAACATGGGATAAGAAGACAGTTTTCAGCAGCTAGGACACCTCAGCAGAATGGTGTTGTAGAAAGGAAGAATAGAACAGTGCAGGAAATGGCAAGGACAATGCTGGCAGAAAACAAAATAGTTGACGATTTTGGAAAGAGGCAGTTCATACTGCAGTTTACATTCAAAACAGGTGCATCTTTGAGACCACATGAAAGCAAAACAGCTTATGAGTTGTGGTTTGGCAGAAAGGCAACAACAAGACATTTCAAAGTATTTGGCAGCAAGTGCTACATAAAACGGACTGAAGATAACCTCGGTAAATTTGAAGATAGAGTTGATGAAGGTATCTTTCTCGGTTACTCAACAAAAAGCAAGGCATACACATGCTACAACAAGAGGTTGAAGAAAATTGTTGAAAGTGCTGATGTGAAAGTTGATGAAGGTAGAGAACAAGAAACTACTTATCAAGAAAACTACCCTATGTATGAAGAAGTCATTGAAGGTGATGATGAAAAAGAAACAGAGAAGAATCGGAAAATTGATCCAGATGGTGTAAAAACTGAATCTGAAGAAGAAGAAAACAGGAAATTTAAAACAGGCAATTGGCAGAAAAATCATCCAAGTGAACAGATTATTGGGGATCCCACAGATGGTATTCAAACAAGAAGAACAACAGTGAGGAACTATTCTCTGTTATCTAGTATTGAACCTAAAAATGTTGTTGAAGCAAGCATCGATGAAAGTTGGATGAAGGCAATCAATGAAGAACTAGATCAGATAGAGAAAAACAATACCCGGGAATTAGTACCTAGACCAACAAATAAAAACATAATTGGCACTAAATGGGTTTTTAGAAATAAATTGAATAAAGATGGGCAGGTTGTCAGAAATAAGGCAAGATTGGTATGTAAAGGCTATGCTCGAAGTTGAAGGCATTGATTTTGAAGAAACTTTTGCACCGGTAGCAGGACTAGAGGCAATCGAGAATGTTTACGGCATTAGCGAGTTCATAAAAACTTCAAAGTATATCAAATGGATGTAAAATCAGCATTTTTGAATGGAAAAGCTGGAAGAAGAGGTTTACATTGAACAACCAGATGGCTTCCAACTGGGTGATAATCCAGATTTTGTTTGCAGGTTAAAGAAAGCATTATATGGATTAAAACAGGCACCCAGAGCATGGTATGCAAGGCTGGATAATTATCTAATTAAACAAGGGTTTAAGAAAGGTTTGGTGGATAGCAACTTATATGTCAAAACAGAGAAGGGTCATCTTATTGTTCTTGTTGTTTATGTAGATGACATAATATTTGGCAGCGACATGGATGAATACTTGCAAAGACATATCAATTAAAATGAAAAAAGAATTTGAGATGTCAATGATTGGTGAACTTTCTTATTTCTTAGGACTGCAGGTCAATCAAAATGAAAAAGGCATTTTTATTTCTCAAGTTAAATATGTAAAAGAAATGCTGAAAAAGTTCACAATGGAAGACGATAAACCGGTCGAGCACTCCTATGACAACGAGTCGCAAGTTGAGCAAGGATGATAAATCCCGAGATGTAGATCAAACAATGTACGGGTCTATGATTGGAAGCTGCTTTGTATTTAATAGCCACTAGACCAGATATATTACAAGCAGTATGTATGGTTGCAAGATTTCAGGCCAGTCCCAAAGAAACTCATGTAACAATTGTAAAGAGGATTTTCAGATATCTCAAGGGCACTATGGATTATGGGTTGTGGTACCCAAAAGGTAAATATTTCACTTTGATTGCATATTCGATGCAGATTGGGCGAGGATGTATTGATGACGGAAAGAGCACAAGTGGAGGAGCATTTTATCTTGGTGACAGGTGGTAGCATGGCACAACAAGAAACAAGAATCGATATCTCTATCCACTGCGGAGGCGAGAATACATTGCAGCAACAACATGTTGTACTCGGGATATTATGGATGAGACAAACGTTGAAAGATCTTGGTATTCATTTCAATGAACCAATTTCAATTAAATGTGATAACACTAGTGCTATCAACATATCCAAGAATCCAATAATGCATTCAAGAACCAAACATATTGCAATCCGATATCATTTCTTGAAGGATAAAGTTGCAGAAGGAGAGGTTAAATTGGATTTTGTTCCAACTACAGAGCAAGTAGCTGATATATTCACAAAACCTTTGCCAAAGGAAGTATTTGAATACCTTCGGAAGAAGTTGGGAGTAGTCACACCACCCAAGCACTGACTAGCTATGGGAAACACATTCTCAGGGGGAGCATTCAAACTTTTTAAGTCTGAGAATGTTGTGCATAGACTCAGGGGGAGTCTACAGACAGCCCTTTGGTATTATTGGCAAAGGAGGAGAAGAAATTAAGCAAGGTTGCCAGTGTGTTGCCAACAATTCCAAAGGGGGAGATTGTTGAGCAAGGTGCAGAAAAAGAATTGCAAAAGTATTGTCATTGTTGTCAACACAGTCAGATTGATGCAGTTGATGCAGTTCAGAGGTCAGTCAGATCAAGTGCAGAAAGTTTCAAGGAAAACAGAGGTGACCCAGATTCGAAACGGCAAAAAGAGACAAGGAAGAAAAGCGTCGCGATATCGCGACATGTTTTCTGTCACGATTTCGCGACATGGTCGAGGAGAGAGAAGGCGCAGCCGAAAATGTCACGATTTCGCGACATGTCGAGTTTTCGTTGAGGAGAGAGAAAATGTGTCGCGATTTCACGACAAAAAGTAGGAGAGAGAAAATGCACGCCAAATTGTCGCGATTTCGCGACATGTCCGAGGAGAGAGAAGATGCGAGCAAAACTGTCACGATTTCGCGACATGCTGGCAAGAGAAGGAAACAAAGGTGTAGCGATATCGCTACATGTTGAAATGAATGGAAACAAAGGTGTAGCGATATCGCTGCATGATGAAAATACATGGAACTAAGGTGTAGCGATTTCGCTACATGTTGAAACAAAGAGAAACTAAGGTGTAGCGATGGCGCTACATGTTGAAACAAAGGGAAACTAAGGTGTAGCGATTTCGCTACTAGTCAAAAGTGTAGAACTGAAAGATGCAGCAATGATATTACAAGTCAAAATTTCATGAAAAGAGGCAAGGTGAAAACACAAGGCACAAAGATGTAAAAATTTTGCCATTGCATGAAGCATAGTGTCACGATTTCGCGACATGTTCCTTTTTCGTTGCTGCTGGCAAAGAAGAGTGTACGGAAGCCGGAAGTGTCACGATTTCGTGACAAGCAGGATGATGACGTCAGCAAGAGTCGAAAACGTCACGATTTCACGACAAGAAGGATGATGACGTCAGCAAAGTTGAAAAGTGTCACGATTTCACGACAGGATGAAAGGAAAGCTGCTGGAAGCCGAAAGCGTCACGATTTCGCGACATGCTTAAGGATGACGTCAGCAAATGTTGAAAGTGTCACGATATCGCGACAAGATGCAGGGAAAGCTTCCAAGAGCCAAAACGGTCACGATTTCGCGACATGCTTAATGATGACGTCAGCAAAAGTTCTAAGTGTCGCGATATCGCGACATGAACAGAAGGTAAGCTTTAAAAGCCAAAATGGTCACGATTTCACGACAGCATTGAGGGTGACGTCATAAGTTAAAAGTGTCGCGATATCGTGACAGGTAACAGTCTGGCAGGAAAATGCCGAAGCAACATGAAAGGTGACACGTGGTAGAAAAGCGTCATGCAGTCTGTCACATAAGAAGTAACTAAAGTTAGACAGACAGTTAAACGTTGACAGGTGTTGAACATGCAATGCAACAGCCAAACATGCATAATTGAAACGCATTCGAAAAGCTAAATATGAAGGATAATAAAAGCATTCGAAAGGTCGTATTTGCAGGCATTCAAACAGACGTATTTGAAGCATACAAAAAATCCGAACATGAAGAATCGAAAAGCTTTCGAAGAATCACATATGGAATTTCGAAAAAGCATTCGAAAAGCCGTATTCGAAGAAATTGAACAGTCGAAGTGCATGAAACAAAATTGCCATACTACAAGAAATCGAAACGCCGTATTGCAGGGTTTCGAACAGTCATTTTCGAACAGCCGTATTGCAGGGTTTCGAACAGTCGAAGTGCATGAAACAAAATTGTCGTACTGCATGTTTTCAAAAGACGTATTGCAGGGTTTCGAACAGTCGAAGTGCATGGAACCGAACAGCCGTATTGCATGGATTCGAACAGTCAGAGTATGTGATTCGATTGCATGCAGGATTGAAAGGTTATAAAAGAATAATCGTACAGAGAAGATGTTGCTGTAGTGAGAGAGAAATTGCTGTAAAAGGAGGGTTAGAAAAGAATCAAGAGAAAAATAAGCAGAGCCGTGAGAGTGTGTAGAGTTGGGTTAATTGCAGACCAGTCAGGGTCGTGCATAAAGTGAAGACATTTTTATGTCATTCTAAATTGATCAAATTGCAGTCCAAGTTGGTGCTTGGTACTAGGAGTTGGTGCTCCATCCATTGCGACGAGAAAATTACAGGGGTTGGTGCTCCTTCCGGTTGGTCTTGGTAAAGTATTTGTAAAATTGATTTTGCAAAGACTGGATTTGGATTGGAGTCCAAGCGAGTCATTTTTGAGGAGTAGCCAAATTGGTGAACCTCGGTATATTGAGTGTTGTGGTGTGCTCTCTTGTTCAAGTTGTTTTTTAGTTGTCAAGTTCTCTTTATTTCATATTAAATGCTGTAGATATAAAAATTAATAGCTACACTGATTCACCCCCCCTCTCAGTGTCATTGTGTAATCATCAATTTGGTTAGGTTGGCCTAAGGGACTGGAATGGGTATGGATGGGTGGAGGTGTAGGGATGGAAACCACAGAATATTATGGTACCCAAGATGGACTTTGTGTAATGAAAGTGGGTTGAGTGGAAATTGGTTGAGGTATATGATTCACTTGAACTTGTTGTTGAGAAGTCTGCCACTTATTAAGAAATTTATTCAAATGTTCCCATGCTTTATTATTGTATACATCATAATGGTAAGGCATGGATGAAGAAGGAATAACTTATGTGGATGGGGGATAAGTGGCAATTGGCATTGCAACTTGATTGGATGAGATGGGTACTTGTGAGGCAACATTGAATTGTGCTTCATACAAGGGATTGGTATAGGTGGACATATATGAAGTGCTAGGATCACATGATGGTTAGGGAATAGAAAAATGGGATGAAGGTGCAACTGATGCCTCAAAAATAATTTTAGTGCACCTGGGTGAAGTTGGATGGTTGGGAAGGAATAAGTTCCTACTGTAAAGAAGGATCTTGACCTGGGTCATTATGGATAGGTTAACAGACATAATTAGCCTATTTGTAGAAAGCCTCTACTTTGGCCATGGCTATGTGAGTAATGTTGTGGTCAATTACGGGTAAAGATGATTTAGTTTGTGGAAGAGATGTGGAGGTGTATCTATGTGAGACATCAGTAGCCTACATAGCGTGTGATGGACCCATAAAAAAATTTATGTCACACTTGGGGAATCTATCATAGAAGTGGTGGGGAAGGTGGATGAATAGCCCATGGAATTATTTTGATTTAATTCTTTATGTTGATTTCTTGTAAAGACCATAAGCAACTAAACCAAATACAAATTGTGCAGTAAAATAAAATGCAAAATTAAAACTTCACAAAAATCAAATAAATACAAATCAATGCCAAAGTCGTTCAACATATGTGTCTTAACTCATTATTTGATTATATCATTTTAGTGTGAGTTAATTTTTTTTAGATTTTGATTTTGTGTGTTTCAATGTGCTAATCTGAATTAGAAATGGGTGAATACTATGGCTTGGATAAGGCAACGATATTCTTGCTGGTGATAAAATCCAACAAGTTTGCTTGGGGGTAATCTAAGGTGTCTATAGGCAGATATTGGTGGATGGAGATGAAATTGACCATCACCAAATATCAAGCAATGGCTGGTGATGAAATCCAACCATTACTATTTAATATGAAATGTGAAGTGTATGTGAGATTCATTTTAAGATTTTTTTTTTCTATGGTGCACATACAATATTGGAAACAACTTATTTCACTAGTCTAAATCAAAATCCAACATTAAGAGTATCAATTTCTCCAAAGGAGATGAATTTCACTGCTTAAATTTCTCTCTAAACAATGGGGGATTCATCCACTCCTCTACCTGGAATCACCCAATGCAGGGATACTTTTGACACAATAATGATGTTCCTACTTAGACTAGCAAAAGGAGAAATTTCTAACCCTACAAAGCAATCTAATTTATGCAATTTTAACAATTTATATGCAACCAAAATATGGGATTTTTCAATTGCAATACACTAGGAAACCAAAAAATTTAAATGGAAATGGAAATGTGAATGAATGCAATGACTAATCTAATACCTAGAATGCAAACTATAATGATTATTTTTACTAGACTATTAGTGATGTTCTTTTTAATCCATAAATCTATAAAAAAAATGTAAGAATATGAAAATACATAAAATAGAAAGCTCAGGGTTTCTTTTGCAGACTTATAGAGAAGCCTATGAAATCACTATATCTTCCTATAAAATATCTTTGGGCACTTTTTAAACACCCCTGGGTATTTTTGGATGACCCTCGAGAGCCACAGGGCATTCACACACCTTCTGTAACTTTCTACGAATCTTCAAAAATCCTAATCTAGCAAAAGTTGTGTAATCTATGCTTCTAAAAAACCTGCAAGATAAGACAAAAAATAGCAATTTAGTAAAAAAAGTAAATCAAAATGAGAAACCCTTAGGGTTTCCCACCGTGATCACCATTTGTGAATACAAAAATGAAACACCAAATATAATAGATAAATGAAACCAAGAGACAATATTGCATAAAAGAGAATTTTATTGATATGGGAAAAGCCTCAAATATCCAATGTTACAATAAATAATTTGATTTATTTTGATACAAAATATTACAAATACCAGGGTTCTCTGAAACCCTAGTGAATAGTGTTGGTGGTGTCTTCAAACTCACTTTTTATCCCAATAGAGGTGAGTGGGCTTCATGCTATCTAATACAGGACCAGTCTAGCTTAAGCAGTTGCTCAACAAATGTGTGGTATCTCCATATCTACACATAGAAAAGATAACAAATAAGTCAATAGCAACTGTGAGGGCTCCACAATATGACACCCTTAGAAATCAATACAAAACCTAGCTATGCAATATAAAGAAAGTGAGCAAAATCTAAAAATACATGAAATAAAATAAATCAATGTTGGATTTACCTTGTTCACTTATTCTTTGATCTGTAGTAGTTGTTGCAAGAAAATATTGTGACTATGCCCTAGCGACACCCAAGAATTTTTCTAGTCTTTAGTAGCAGGTTTTGAAATACCCATGGGTGCTCGGTGGTAGTAGAAAATGTTCGTGGGTGCTCGAGGATGGTGAAAAGCACCCAAAGGTGCGTAGGAGTAGTAGGTGGGCATTCAAAAGTAGCAAAGAGGCATTCAAGGATTGAGGTGAGGTCTATAGAAGTAAATCTACTTTGGGTGAGGGCTACGACAGTGGATGTTGTGACAGATGCATAGGTGAGGGCAACGATGGATGAACTCCTTTGGCTACTTAAGGCATAAGTTGCTTATGGAACTCAGGGGAAACTTGGGCTTATCAAAAACTTAGGGCATATTCAATATTCTAAGGAAAGTTTGATTCAAGGGTTGAGCCATCAAAATTACTCTTATTTATAATCTCTCCTAGGGCACATTAGGGTTTCAACAACACAATTTGTGCGATAAAGATTAAAACATGACAGAGGGTGGAGATTAAATTTGGGTAAGTGGTGTGGATCAAGGTGGATGAATGGCTAGGATTAAATCAAGATGGATAGCTGGGATTAATTTACACACATATATATTTATTAAATATATATAAAAATATAATATATATAACAAATATATATAAATATTGGGTTAAAATGGTGGAAACCCCTGGATGGATGACAAGTGGCTAGATTTTGGTGTCTACACAATCACATGACTATGAAGCATTATGTGTTGGATTGTAGATTAAAAACAAAGGTGGCATCAAACACCCTAAGATATTTGATGACTAAAAATTGTGGTAAATCATTTCAAATCAATTTATTAGGCTAAAAAACAAAGGCCTATAAACTAGGGTCTATGATATTTGAGATCTCTAAATCCTATAAAATTCTAGCAATTCCATGAGAACATAATTTTAAAAAATTATGAATTAGTATCTCAAATCATACAATTTAATCCAACAACTAACATATGGAACAAGTTCAAGGAGTTAGAAGTAGTATTTAGACCAGCTATACCTAATAATTTGAATCAATAATGAAGAACAAATCATAGAGAATTTACTTCTAGAGTCCCAATATATTGAAGAAGACAAAAATTATGGATATGTATTAAAGGAATTACATAACTAAAGAAAAATAAGTTACCCAAATATTTCTTCATGCTAGGAATCCTTTATAATCCAAATAACAATGTCAAAAAATAGAGCATGCATGTAAAATCCTCTTCTTATCAATCTATTAAATTTTCTAATAGTAAGTGTTTGAGATTAGGTAAGAAGCACATCAAAGTAGAAATTGTTCTATTCAAGTATCTCTATGTCAAGTATGATGGCATCATTTCCTAGAGGTATAATATTTAAATGTATATGATAGTAATGTGATCAAACATACTATTGATCTAGAACATGGGGCTAGACAATTTAGGTAAAAATAAAGAGTTGTTAATCCAAATATTGAATCAATAATTAAGAGAGAAGTGCCTAAGTTATTTTTTTAATAAGCTATGTGTGGCTTCTATTGAGGGCCACTCCCATTACAAGAACAAAATATTACATTTCTCTCATTACATTTTTAACAAGTTAACCAAATCATGCCTATCTTTACCTTTCTATTAAATATATTCCCCATCTTCCTCAAATTGCTAAGTTTCTATAATATACTCCTTTTTTTTAAGTAACTAACAAAAATAAAAACCCTTACATGACACATAACTCCAACAAATAGAAGTAAAATAAACATAATAGTCATCCATCAAAGAGGAAATCAGTTCGATTATTGTTCTTTTGTAGTAGAGGTTCTTCCTCCTTTAGAGTGGCAAGATATGAGAATGCATTTTTGTACTTCAAGATCCTAGGGTAGTATCTAGTTGTAACAGATTTTGTAGGATCTTCATTTTTAAAAAATTGACCATCATTGATTGTTTCATATTTAGCTTCAAGAATATCATCTAAGGTGCTAATAATTTCCATGACACCATTTGGATGGTCTTTAGTAACCATTTGGTTTTTCAATGATCTAATTCAAATTCTCCTTTTGGGTTTTAGTATTTTGTTGTTCTTGCTAGAAAATTGGTGCATCTAGAGGATGAGCTTCTTTCTAAGAGACATGCTTAAGTTACTTCAATCATAGATTATATTTTTGATCAAATACTCAACTTGGTTCATGAATCTAGTGAATGTTTAAAGGTAAAATGGAGATATATAGCTATATGTTGACTTTAGAAATATCAATAGAGCTTCATTTAAAAATCACTATCCACTACCCTTATTAATATGGATGTTATATAAAGTTATCACATCTAAAGTATTGGTGTTACTTGATGGATTTTTTATACAATTAAATCAAGATTAGAGTTGAGGACCAACATAAAATGATATTTACCACTAAATGTAGCACATTTTCTCATCAAAGGATGTTATTTGGACTCAATTTTTAGGAGGAAACTAGTTGAGTAAGATTTCATCTCTTAATAAAAATTATGTCAATGAGCCAATTGCAAAAACGCCACTTTGAGGAAGATGAAGAATGTATTTGATTAAAAAAAATAAAAAATATCTATGATAAAAGGATAAGTTAAATATGGATTATTTGACCTAATAGTAAATATAATATGTTTTTATATTTATGGGAGTGTCCCCTATAGAAGCCACATATAGCTTATTGAAGAAAAGAAAAGAAAAAAAGGGACGTTGTTTGATATTTCCAATATAAGGGTTACTTTCCAAAGAGATATGGATAAAGTATTTTTAGGATTAATCCATGAGATCATATTAATATATTTGGATGACCAATTGTGTTCTCTAAAGATAGAAAAAACACATAAAACATCTTTAAGCATTGTTTGAAATGCAAGGACTTTCATTCATATTAATTACCTTTTTATGCTGCCCTAAAGATCCTAAATTGTTATGCTTATCATTTATTAGTATTTCTTCTTTGTTCTACTCTTGAAACCCTAAAGTACAAAGTATAGCCTTTACACTACTTTTATTTCTATCTCAAGGGAAGGATTTTATACTACTTGAGGAAATTAAATATGAATTATATGGAATAAACTTGACCTCTTCCACCTCTTTTATTTTAAAATTTTCATCCATACCTTCCTTTGCACCTTCAATTCCTTCTAAATTTAAACTTATACATTATACTTTCTCATCCCTATCTAATTTTGTTCTTCAATTGATTATATTGGATTGAAATGGGCCCCACTCATATTACATAATAACCACATAGTGGTATTACAACATTTTAACAATTATACATGTATCACTTGGCAAGATTCAAACCTTGGTCTCTGCCTTGAAAATGGAGGATTATAACCAGTTGATCTAATGTCATTTGATTCATCCCTATATAATTCTTGGTAAGATTTATTTACCTCTATCCTAGAAGTGTAATGTCCTTGATTTAATATGGCTTCTACTACAATATGATCCTTCATATTTAAGTTTATCTTATGAACAAAAAATTATCTCTTTCTCCATCGTTTTAACTTTGCAATGTGTCTAGTCTTATAACATTTGTGACATTAAAATGTAATATTTTCATAAGCCACTTATTGATCTCATTCTCTTAATTTATATTTAATCTTAATGTATTGAAAATATTTTGAAATATCTATAACAATACAAATATAGGTATATAGAGTATGCTTTAGCTCCCTAATAGTTGGTCCCTATGGGTATTTTTAGATCACCAATCACATGCACTTCAATGAGAAAATACAAAAATGGGAAAATATAGAAAAATCAAAAAAGATACCAGTGTCAAAATATTTGTACCCTGTTGGAAGCCGATAGGGAACCAAATTTTTGCCCTACTATCCTAGGGTTGAGATAGTAAAAATTGACTAAGTATAGAGGTTGCTGGAAGATTTACACCTGGATGGATCCTAGCAAGATCCCAATTCCTTGTCTAGAGGTTAGAGGCTAACAAAAGAAAAACACAAAAAATGACTAGGTTTAGAAGATGCTAAAACATTTATCCCTGATCGAAGCCCAATGAAGTCCCAAAATTTTGGTACATGTAGGAAACAATAGGAGAAAATAACCAAGTTTAGAGCACATTGTAATATTTGCACCTGATCGAAGCTCGATAGGGTAAAAAATCCCTAACCTACTGATAGAAGACACTTGATCATAGAAAATGACTAGGTCTAAGAGATGCCAAAATATTTGCACCTGATTGGAGCTTGATAAGGTACCAAATGCTCGACCCACTGCTAAAATATATTGGTTTGCAAAAACAACCAAGTATAAAGGTAGTTGGAAAATTTGTATCTAACTAGAGATCGGTAGGTTACCAAAGCTCTAGCTTATTGTTGGAAGTTTAGACTTTGACCAAGAGTGGAAAGCATTGGAATATTCATACCTGGTTGATGCCCAAAATAGCTCAAACTCCTCGTCTAAGAGATCAAAATATGATAAGAACAAAATGGAGTAAGTGCTCATACTATCACATGATTTATACCGATTCAAAATCCAGGTCAAAAATACTCGATACAATGAGATTACAACATATAAGTTAAGTATCCATCTCGATCAAAATCCAACATCAACCTACTCGCATGGGGACTATCACCATATCATAATGTATGTTGGATCATATCATTTGTTAGGATAATCTCAATAATGTGGTTATGCTTGGGGCCATCATGCAGGTTACAGGGTGGCTAAACCAAAAATAATTAGCAAAAAGTAACGAACTACATGCAAGAAACAGGCTCAACATGACTCAACATAATACAGATTTTGGCCAGGTCAACAAGTCATTATTAGAAAGTTGGAGCAACCATACTTCTGAGTAGCCCAATCAAATGACACTTCCTCTAATATAACAACAATCCATTTCTTAAAAAATGATGTCTTGACAACTAAAAGATTGTAAAAATTCTATAAATACTAAGATGTAAAATTAAAATTGGTCGACTCTTCAGATTTTACAATTCATATGTAATAACGGGAGACTTGCATCTTAATACAAAGTGATTGTTTTTTGACCTATCATTCAATTCATTTGCATAATATGTATGTATGGATGAATACTTTCTAATTTTAGCTTGTTTAATGCTCATGGTGTTCACTGTGATTTTTTAATTTATGCTATGTTTATTCGATTGTTCTAGAATTTGTAGTTTGATAAGCTACATTATATCAAAATTAAATATTATGTGATTGATAGTAAAATTGGTTGGTCTGTTAAATAATTATTTGTTTATTTGCATAGTTTTTTATTGCACATGTGTCTTGATGTTTCTTAATCTACACCAACATAAGTTCTAGCTTCAGCTCCAATTACCTCTTTTAGAAACCTTTTCCCCTATAATTTAGGAATAATTAGCTCAAATTTTAAATAAATAGGCCTCCTCCAAATATTGATCATTGAAGCCCCACTGCTCCCTGGTCATTCAATGCTAGTCAAGGTCTATTGGTACACAACCTTTCCATTAGACATATTTCTAGACCAATAGTTTTTGGCATACCTTGTGGGATCCAATCCCACTATTCGTATAAGATCAAATACATGGTGATTCTCTACTCATTATAAATTTTTATTTTAATCACCTGACAACTCCATATAATAATATCTAGATTTATTTACATATCCACTTTTTATTTAGGCTACCTTGCTAAGATTTTTTTATATATGATCATAAGACAAGAAGCTAGAGAATCAAAAGAACCTATTGAATTTCTAGAATTATAGTTTGGCAACTTTAGGATACGTTCAGTCTTCCCATCTATTTCAACAACACCTTTAGTCCTTACTATAGATATAACTAGCGAAGTTGATCCTAATATTACTGATCCAACTCTGATAACCCCTCATCTGGCACAAACAATAATGGCCACCAATAAAAATCATAATGCTTAGAACTACCCAGCCTAAAATCATACGAGACCTCTATATTTACTGATCCAAAATCCTATTCCCCATGTGGCTTTAAAAGTGTTACCAATGTATGTGGCATCGATAAGACTACATATGAGCATTGTCAAGATGTAGCATCATTAGCTACCATACATAATATTCAATATGAGGATGTCATGATAAGGTTATTGGTAATATCATTGAAGGGAAAAAAATCCTACTGGTATAGAACCTTATCAAATTTAATGATAACTTCATGGAATGAATTAGTTGGAAAGTTGATTGAAGAATTCAATGAACAAGTAGACCCATTCTCCCTGTTGATACAATTTACTATAATTCAAAGGCATCCGCAAGAAAAATAATAGATTTCAACATCAAATTCAACTAGACATGGAGAAGAGTACCTCAAGGTCTACATCCAACCAATGAACAAGTAATGTACTACTATCTGAGGGATTTTCATTAAGACTTGGGTATGTCCATAAGGTAGTCCAATGTGTGAACATTCCTACAAATATTTCAAGAAGAATTAATAGCAAAAAAGGATATGATTACTATTGTTAGGTTGCCTTAAAATATGATAATGCCTATATACCTATAATTCCCTCAATAACAAACACCATTTTCAGCCCCACAAAGCTCTTTTCTAGCAAATACTTTGTCGATCAACCTCTCATCCTAGCCACCTATACCAATTTTGTATATGCTCCCTACCCCACCTTAATTTCCATTAATCCCACCACCTATTATTTTCCCTGCATTACCAACCCTTAACACCCAAATAGTTGCCCTCCAAGAAATGGCAATAGCTATGAAGAACCTCACAAATGAATTCATAGTCGTGAAACGAAGAGAAGCTAAAATAAATTTTCAACCATGATGATTTCCATCTATCACAAGGGATCAATTTGGATCCACTAGCAAGCCTTCAAAAAATTCTAATGCCATATACACTAATCAATAGGAGGAACCTTATTCCTCAAGATCTAAGTCTAATTACCAGTGCTTCACTTGCAATGACCTACATGGTGAGACTACGTGTATGATGCATCAGCACTACATTAAAAAAATTGCAATCGAGAAAGTATAAAAGGCACAAAAGGAATAGGTAAAAATTATGAGAGAAGTAGAGTATTACAATTGCATGATGCCATCTATGGAAAAAGTGGCGGTCCTTACAAGGTCCAAAAATAAACCTTTGTCCGTTGACCTTAAAATATTGGACCCTTTCAAAGTACCATATAAATCAAAGGATAGTCGAAAGAAGGATGTGCCTCTACCTTCCCTGATTCAAAATATAGTACAATAACAACATAAGGGAACTAAATAAAGTGAAGGTAAATAACAAGCTAGAGATAAGCTAAGATATCCCTCTCTGACTAAATGAAAAATGATTAAATCTACCTAGGACTATAAAAATAAATATTATGAACCTGTAAAAGAATATAGAAAACAGCCATACTTTTCCAGTTTCAACATTGTGGAAGAAATTAAAATACCCCATCAAAGGTTAGCATGTATGATGAACTCCTCATATCAAGATAAATTTATCTCCTATAGGCCTCTATCAAGTCAATAAAAATTCAAGGGAAGCAACAGGTTGAGCTAAATCTAGCTCAAGGACACACTACTATAACTATAAATAATAGGCCATCTCCATTTTACTTATACTTACAAATGGAAGGATGGGTAGTACATAATTGTATGATTAATTCTGGAGTAGTTACCACTATCATGCCAAAAGTGGTTTATGAAATAATGGTCATGGAATATACAATAAATAGTCATGGATTTTTTCAATTATATGGGACACCTTGAAGATAGTTGGGCTAATCAAAGATGTACCCATGAAACTACATAGAATACCTCAAATCATTGTTATTTAGAAAATTTTAGTGGTGGATTTTGAACTCTATTTCAGGTTGTGCTTGTTGAGATAATTTAATGCTAAGTTGGATGGTTATTTATCTTTTTATTACTCTCATATGGATTTTCCATTCAAAGTAAAAAGAGTCAAGATATTCTCTAAAAAACCATCCTCATTCCATATAGAGAAGTTAGAAGAAGGCAACAGGTTGACACCATCAACATAACCACTCAAGAAATTGGTCTAATGGAAGAGGTATTGGAGGATATCCAAACTGAGGATTAGTTTTCCATAATAAATTTTAATTCCATGATTAATATAGGAATAGGTACTTATTAAATCATGAATCCAAAGTAAATAAAATTTACATCTCTGGTAGACAATATTCCCAATAAAAACTAGACTTGGAATTTGTTCTTTAATGATGCCAAAGCTGATGTGGTGCTGGTATGACTGATTGGAATAGAAAATGCCTTCTCATATCAGCTGACATGGAGTTGCAAAAACAATACATCAAAATATGAAGCACTATGTTTGGGGCTGAGGAAAGCTGAAAATATGGGTAGCAAGCAACTGCAAATTTTTGGTGATTATAAACTAGTAGTTAATCAAGTCACAGAAAGATGCAGCAGCAACAAACACTACCTCAAGGCTTATAAAAATAGGGCATGGGACTTTTTAGAATCCTTTGAAGCCTTAATTATCAAATTCATTCCTAGAGAATACAACACTCATGTTGACGTACTAGCTTCTATTGGAGCGAACTTCTATTCAATATATGACATCATTCATAAAGCTAGGATATTGAGGCTTATTTAAAGACCATATGTACCATATAAAGATATGTTTTGGTAGGTATTTGAGAATGATAAACAAATAATTGATTTTTTAATCCAGGAAATGAATTGCATAAGTGATTAAGTGTCAAAAGAAGATGAATATGGTGAAGTGATTCATCTAAAGAACAATCACATACCCAAGGGGTTAATAACTTTGGAAAATCTATTTGATAACAGTGATAGATCGAATACCCATAGAATCGAGGTTGAAAATAAAAGCTATAAAAGGATACATATTGAACCTAGAAAGAATATCGACATTGGTGTACGATGTTCAGAGGAAGAATTCAATCACACTATGGAATTGTGCAAAGATTTTATTGACATCATAGCTTGTACATATGAGGATCTCAAGGTTATGATAAAGATACTATTGAACATAATATTGATCTTATGTCAAATTCAAGGCCCTTTTGGTAGAAGCAACAATCGATAAATCCTAAGATAGAAGCACTGATGAAATAAGAACTACTAAAGTTGTTGACTACCAAAATCATAAACCCCATCAATCACTCTACATGGGTTGCTCATTTGGTTATGGTCAGGAAGAAAAATGGAGGCATTCGTCTATGTGTGGACTTTCAAAACTTCAACCAGGACTCCTTCAAATATCACTATCCCCTCCCACAAATTGATCAAATCTTACATACCATAGCTAGAGCCAAGAGGTTTTCTTTTTTGGATGGATTTTTTAGTTTTAATCAAATTTGGGTGAAAGATGAATATCAATATAAGACAACATTTACCACAAAATGGGGTACATTTGCATATCAATGAATGCCTTTTGGGCTATCAAATGCAGGTTCCACTTTTCAAAAGGCTATGTATTTAGCATTTGATGAGTTGGTGAAAAAGATAATCTTGATCTTCTAGATGACATGACTATATTCTCTCATGATAAGAGCAAACACATTGAGCATCTTTGGATGGTATTTGAGAAGTGTAGAGGATTTGGGGTGTCTTTAAATCCTAAGAAATCCATTTTTTCTATACATGAGGGTAAACTATTGGTGCATGTGGTATCAAAAATAGGATTGGCAATTGACCTAGATAGATTAAAAGCCATTCGATCTCTCTCTCTCTCTCCCACTAAAAAAAAAGGAACTCCAGTCATTCTTTGGACAGATTAATTTTATCTAAAAATTCATCTTATATTTTTCTCAAATTGTAAAATCAATGACTAAGATGTTAAAGGAGGGAGTAGAATTCAAATGGATGGATTCTTGTAAGAAGACCTTCAGGAAGATCAAAGAGGTAATATCTCAAGATCCGGTCCTCATTAATCCATATTACTCTAAAGACTTTATTCTCTATGCATTTGGAGCAAAATGGAGCTATGCAACTATCCTAATTCAAAAAGAGGAGAAGTATAGTGAAATACCAATAGCTTTTATAAGTCAAACATTTAAATGCCATGAGGAAAAGTACAATTTTATCAAAAAATAATTTTATGCTATCATGAAATATCTGAAGAAATTTAGGCATTTTGTTTCTCAGAGCAAGACTCTGATATATGTAGTACACTTGAATGTTCAAAATTATGTGATTTAGGGGGAACTTGGTGAAAAAAGGGTTAGCTATGTGACTACAATATAGGAGTATGACATTGAGATTAGACCAACAAAATTTATAAGGGGTAGGGCCTTATGCCAAAATATAGCAGAGTCTGCATCTCAAAATACTAACATGTCAAATCAAGTTGAATGCGACATTGAGCTAGAAATAGAAACAAAGTAGGTGGAGAACTGGATCAAACAATTGCATCATTACTTTGCTTTAAGTAAATGTTCGAATGGCTTGGCTGCATCCCAAAGATAAATATTTATATTGCAGACTAGAAAATATATACTAATTGAAGATGTCATGTATTGGTGAAACTTTGATGAGGTACTCCTAAGATGCCTACTATCGTAGAAAACCAGAGAAGTTCTTGAAGAACTCCACAAAGGCTTTTTAGGAGGCCATTATTCTAGATAGACTACTGTAGAAAAATTTTGAGGGCTAGATATTATTGGTCGATCATTTTTGCCAATGCATTAAAATGGACCAAAGCCTATGAAAATTATCAAAAAAAATTGGGTAGAGGAAAACATATGGAAATGCCATTACAACCAATAGTCATGAAAGAACCTTTTATCAAAGGGGTTTGGATTTTATTGGTGTGATCAACCCGAATTCATCCATCAAACATAAATATATTCTAACAACAACAAATTATTTTATAAAATAGATTGAGGTAGAAGCTATGAAGCATGTTGATCAAGATACTATGATTGAATTTATGGAAAGATTAATCACCAGATTTGGAATTCCAACAACCATCGTATTAGATAATGTCAGGTTTTTCATAGAAGCTAAAACTATCAATTTTTCAAGGAAATATGGGATATATTGGAATGCTTCCTCAAACTATTACCCTTAGGGGAATGGTTTTACAAATTCCACCACTAATAATCTACTAAAAAACATCAAGATGATTATCCAAGATAATCCCAGAAGTTAGCATTTACTGCTAGATAAAATACTCTGGGCTGATCAAATCACAATCAAAAGGGCCCTAAAAACTTCTTTGTTTGCTCTAGTTTATAGCAATTAAGTTGTGCTACCAATAAACCTGGAGCTTCTGATATTAAGATTCATTAAATAAAAATGATCGGATGACATGCAGTCGGTAGAAATAATAAAGGCCAAGCTAGTCCAATTAGAAGAAAAATACGAACAAACATATAACAACTTTTATTGCCATCAAACAACTATCAAACGTTGGTTCGATAGAAAAACCACAACAAAGATATTTTAAGAAGGTGACTTGGTCCATAAAAGGGATGTTAACAAAGCAAAACCTAGATCACATGAAAATTTTGATTCCATATGGTCTGGTCCATACATCATCAAACATAAGGACCTAAACACCTACTTTGATGGTTTTCTACTGTTAATTTTGATAAACGGTAAACATATAAAGCATTATGCTTAAAATAAGTGGTGATTATCTTGTATATATGTAATATAACTGTTGACACTTTTTGTCACATTATACAAGGGGTAGAAGAATAGCAAAATTTTTGTATGATATTAATTATTACCTTTTAAAATGTATGTAAGTTATAGCAATTTTGGTTTTCCTAGCCATTCCCCTTGTACACCAAAGAAGATAGAAAGAGCTTCGTAGCTAGGATAGCTTCACTGAGGGGAGGAAGAATAAAATGAAAAGAACTTCGGGCCCGAGGCATTTCAAAAGGTTACTTTGGGTGGAAAATCAGCAAAGCAGTTTTGTCAAAGGAAAGCGCCAAAAAAATCTTCGCACCCGAAGCATTTCCAAAACTACTTCGGGTGGGAACCTAGCGAAGAGATATTCAAATGACAACTCCGCCCGAAGAAGGAAGGCCCAAAATCAAATTCCAAAGTCACTAAGGCAGAAGAACTACTTCAGACCCGAAGCATTTCCAAAGGCTACTTCGGCCCAAAAACTTGCTAAGCAGATCTCGAACCAAACATTGAAAATTCTTCGCCAGAAGGTCACCGAAATACCCACCTCAGGCCCCTCTACCTGCAAACCATTTCTGCTTCGGCCGCAAGCCTCCCGAACCATAGTTTCAAAGAAATATCATGGCGAAGCATTTCCTTGAGGCATAGGCGAAAGTATTTCAACCAGCGAAGTAGTAGAGCATGAAGGGCCCCACCAAAAGAGATCTACTTCGACACTCAAACCTCCTGAAGTTGTGCCATGAAGCTCAACCATTCGAAGTACCAAACATAGAGGAAGGATCTGCTTCGGCCCAAACCCACCATGAAGTAGAATTACAAGAAGAGATCCAAAAAAGCACTTCCAAGGCACGCACTTCAAGCCGGGTACTTTCTCGAGGTGGACAGTTGCTTCATAAATGCATTTTTCCTTGCTTGACAAGTTTGTCGATCATTTTGGGCAATTGGACTTGAAGTACAAGTACAAGAGGGAGAACCCATCAAGCATGGTGGCTACTCGAGTATTGCACCCAAAAAACTAAGGACAATTCAGGAGGCCCATTGAATGCCTATTTCCCTGATGGACCCGGTTGTAGTTCTTATTTTTAGTAGCCGATTTGAGAGATCGGTCAAAGTAACCATGAGGAGCTGACTTCTTGAAGCTCGAGGATGCACTTCGTCGATTTTATGATAATGACTCAAAGCGTCGGGTCCTCTATAAAACCCCAAGTATTGTAATGTAAAAAGGGGGGAACTATCTGCTAGAAATTTGTTATAACTTGATTTCCTATGATTAATACTAAGACTTTGAGCTTAATTCTTCTCTTTTATGCTGCCTTTTGTGCTTGATTCTTCTATCTCTCTTCGTTTGTAAACTGGGATGTTGAACTCTGCTTTCGGTGTGCGATCGAGGACAGTGTCCTAAAACTCGTTCGAAAGGATACATAGGAGTAGAAAAGTGTTGTGTTGGCTTTCTTTTATGCTGCCTGCTTTGCTTGATTCTTTTATCTCTCCTCATTTGTAGACCAAGATGCTGAACTCTACGTCTTATGTGCGATCGGGGATAGTGTCTTGAAACTCATTCGGGAGGATACATAGGAAGGTTGATACCACATTTCTTTCGTTTTACTCTTGGTGTTCCTTGCTGCTATTCAAGTTGTCTGTTAGCGATCATGCTTCTTGTTCTCTCCCACCTCAAATCATCGATCTCTCTTCCCTTAACCCTCTTTATTTATTTCTCTAACCCTTATCCCTTTTATCTATTTCCTGCACTCTTGTCTTCAAACACCCAAGTAGTTTAGCATAGGAGTCAGCATTTCTCTGGATATTGGCACGAGGGTCATCTTTTCCCTTCGACCTTTCAATGTTGGTCCAAGTCTAGGGCACGTACATATACTCAAAATCCTTACCTAGGCGGATCTGATGACCAACAGTTTTTGGCATGCCCGATGGGACAGACTGTGTCTGTCTTAGTAAGATCCATAATCGGTGGGACAATTTCCATTCCAAGTTTATAAACCCGCCCGTGCCAATAGTTTTTGGCACACCCGGTGGTACCAACTGTGTCTATCTCAGTAAAACCCATAACCATTTAAGGTCCCATATTTTAATGCAAATCCATCTTCACCGGGGCCAATAGTTCTAACTAAGTTCTTGGTGTGACCCGGTCAGTCTCACCTTCTGAGTGGTAGTGAGAATCGATGCTCTCATTACCAAAAGACTCTAAGCATCTGGTGACTCTGTTTACCCAAAAATCTCTAAGTCATAAAGACCAGTACCTAAACCTGTGCCTTCATGGCAAAAGTCCCCATGTTTTAAGGAAGTCCGAGTTGGTGAATCTTTGGCTTGCCTCCATCTGGTAAAATCACCTGGCGACTCTGACTGAGCTGAAGATCTAGATTTCTTAATTGTAGGCACATTTTTAATTTGAAATAAGACATCCTGGATGGATCAAGGTTCGATGAGCAGCCCTGACCTCATAAACAGAGAAAGAATGTTCACCTGAAGACTCCGACCTAGTGGCGAGGACCGTGATCTCTACAGGCCACTACTATAATGGAGAGGGTATGTTATCCCAGCTGGGATGTTTATAACCCTCTAAATCTTCAAAGTTACCATGAAATTCCCAAAGGCATCTTGAAAAATGTGCCAAAATATGATGGCGCTAAGGGAATGGCCCTAGAGCACCTTGAATATCTTGTTGATTTAGGGCCCATCTATGACATATGCCATGAAGATGTCATGATAACACTTCTAGTCCTATCTCTAGAAGGAAGGGTGTTATAGTGGTACACATTGCTCGGGCGTAAAAGCATCTGCTCATGGTATGACTTAGCAGGAGCACTAGTCAAAGCACTACTTGAAGCATTTAATGGCTCCTAGGACCCCTTCCAACTATCAAGCATGCCTCATTAGGAGGTGGGCCGAGGAGAAGAAAAAACTCAAGTGGCAGAACCTGAGAACAAATAGGGTACATTTTTGTACCCTTTTTGTGTCCCAGAGGATGGCACACAGGTATTCAACCAGAGCCCATTAAGCATGCCTCATCAGGAGGCTAAACCTAAAAAGATGTCAAAAGATTACTCCTTGCCGGAGGAGCCTTGTTACCACATCGGGAGGATGGAAGAACCTGTACCCAACCCACAGTTAATGGATTCATTTGAATTTTGGTATTGGTTCTAGCCATCACCACAACCGATACCCATAAAAGACCCCCATGCGGAGAACTTCTTTGCCACTTCATTCATCACCAGTATGGGTACTGGTAGGAGCGATAGCCTGCTGTGTTGCTTCCTATTTTTAGCATGGACAACTTCAGGAAGAAGTGATCCAAACCTTAAAAATCAACTAAAGTTCAATTGGATCTGGTCTGGACATTGCAGGTTTTTCGGATAATCACCCGAAGTTAAATTTATGGTGACGGCATGTCGATTATGCCACAAAAAAATTATGTAAATATTGTAAATAGTTTGGCTGGTAAATAAGGTGTTGCTCAAAGACTCAGGTCGAGTTTTACTTTGGTTCAAAAAAAAAAGAGAAGCTAGGGTACTACGAAGAAAGCAGCTCGCAGCAAATTTCTTTGGTCGAGCAAGACTCAAACCGAGGTATGAAGGGGTGCTTCACCAAGAGGAGTCCAAGCGAAATAGTTTCTAAAGGAGGACTGGAAAACCACCTTCTGCGAAGAGAACTACTTCGGGCCTGAAGCGTAGAAAATTGGCTCGCACCAAAGGTTCACTGCAAAGCATTTCAACCCTGACCTCAACTTCACCAACCCAACGATGAAAAAGGCAGGGGCATTTAAAACATGCCTAGGGGAACATGTCGATAGTTGCCTTCAAAAGTGTCTGAAGCAGGTGAGTTAAATGAAAATGTGGTAGGTACGTACTCTAGTTATTTAGTTAGGGGAAAATTTCATGCTCGGGTACAAAGTGGCAGAGGATCACGCTTCCAAAGCAAGTCGCAATCATCATAACACACAGCCCTGTGTACCACTCCACCATGCGGCAAATTAGACGAAGTGACGCGAAGTTAATTATGGCAAGTGCCATAAATACTGGTGGTTGCCTTCTAAGGCTATATAATGCAGACTCTAGTAGTGGAGAAGCTACTTGCTCAACGATTCATGCATACTTCACCACCCTAAGCATCATACATTGGAAAGAAGAACTCCAAGGAAAAGTGAAAGGAACCAGAAGTGGTGGCCCTTGAACAGCCAAAGGCAAAAGGCCATGACAAAAGGCCAAAGAAAATTGATTTTAGTCGTCGCCCTGAGAAACAAGTCATGGGAGAAAAAGAGGATTATGGGGATGAGCAACCTGAAGAACCACCAATTGATGCGTGGGATAGGATCAGAGACACCAAGCTGTTGAGGAGCATAGCTAAACTCAGGAGCACCATCGAGTTCATGAACAGCAGGCTCTCGATAGACAACAAAATAGTTGTCGCTTACTACTCCCAGATATACTGGTATCTGACGCCCCCCACACATCACTGCCCTGAACATATTGATGTCATCGCATGGAACTATCAGCCCACCTCTAGGAAAGTGGTAGATGCCTCCAGTCACAAGCTATTCTCCATTCTGAAGGAAGATGTCCATATAGCATTTGCACCACAGCAGGGCCCTCCTAAGGGGTACACAGTTTGCAACATTATTCTTAGCAAACAAATGGAGAGGTTCATGTCCTCCAACTACATGATCAATGTTTTGCGGTAGAGCCTCAAAAGCGGGCTCCCTTTGAGAAAATTGCCCCAAATGCCCCTACCCTTGGAGGCCTTCAAAAATGCCGACATCTTCTCCATCATTGCATGGGTGGCGGGCCTATCTACTGACGCTTCGGTGCATCCGTGGCAGGTGGATTTGGCTAAGTGTATTTCCAAAGGGGAATTTTATGCCCCTGATGCTTCGAGGTCAAGCACCAACCTAGTCTTTTTTGATTGGGCAGAATGGGTGGCCAGGACCCTACATACGTGGCTCACCAGCATGAAGAATGCTGGGACAAATAAGTACTTCTTGCCCTGTTCTCTTCTTGTTTGGTTATTTTTCTTTCATGTACATAAAATTTTCCCTTATGTTGCTATTACAAAAAGCGATGAGGATGGAAATCCTCTGCCTATATACCAGTGGACCCCTCTCCTATTGAAGGTGGAGTCCTATTATTCTTTTAACCAACAATTTTTGGGACCCACAATGCACATGCTAACAGGGCCTTCCCCTCGAGTTCCCCTCCTCCTAAGGGACAAGGTGGTACAAGAGAAGAGGGGAGACATTTTTCAGCTAACACAGGGGCTCGTAATTCACATATTCGGCTTCGTAGGGAATCCCTTTCTACTGCCATTCTATCCCTCTGAATACCAGTTCGCTTTGGAGGTCGCTCGGCAAAATGATGCAACAAACGCCATTTATGGCCATGGACGGAAATGGACTCACACCTGTGATTTCCATTTCAAAATGGGAGTTATCGAGGTATTTGCCCTCAACCAAAATGTTTTCATGGAGGAGAAACTCGCTAATTTTGGTCTAGTCCAACTTCCTCAGTAATGGCTCTATGACCCCTTGGGGGTAATGAGGGACCATCTTCGATTCAAGAACTTCCACGCTTGCCCCTATTCAGAAATTGTGGAGCAAAGGAACAATCCTAATGGGAAGGATCTAGAGTGGCACTTGGAGAAAATGGAAACACTACCTCCTTGGCATGAGTTCTACCCAATGGAGGTCACATATGACCCAGTTCGGCACCCTCTCTCGAGCCCCAATTCCACCTTCTGGAAGAAGGCAAAATATGATTTGAGGGAGGCAGTGAGAGATTGGAATGTGGCCCAGCTAAGAGAGTGGTGGATAATGAGGGTCCATCATCGAAAGATGAATTCTTATGGTCTTTTGTCATCTGACAAGGACTTCATGGCAGTCTATGAGGCCAATGTCGGGACATGGAAGCCCCTGTCCTTCGTCGACCTCATTCCTCTAGCTATCCCAGGTTCGAGCGAAAGCCCAAAAAGAGAAAATAAGACTTTGGGGCCGAAGAAGGAGAAGAAGGCCAAAGCCACACCATGTAAATCACCTCAGGTACCTATGGAAAGCCAAGACATGAGTTTTGAAGAGTCAGAACAACCACTAGTGAGAACAAAAAGAAAGAAGCTAGAACAAGGCCCACTGCCTTCAAACTATCCGAAGTGATCCCGTACAAGTTTTCAGAGTGCCTCTACTGGACAACCTACATCAGGTCTATCTGAAACAAACATTGAAGGCATAGTGCCACCAAGCACCAAAACCGTCTCGGATACCAATGCCATCAATGTGGAGGAACTCCTCTAATTCAAAGGGGACGCTGAGGCAAAAACCATGGAGGTTGAAAATGTTGAGGCAGAGAAATAACAGGAGACAGCTACACTTGAAATCACTACATCCACTTTGCCAAGAGGGCACTTAGGTACACATTCTCCACTCTTTACTCAGGACTCACCCATGTCCACTACGGCCACAACCGAAGGTTCCCATCGGTCTCCCCTGCAGGGCCATTCATCCCCTCACGCATCACCCATGGCTAGTCCAAGTCCATCCCACAATCCTAGTAGGGACAAGTCCATCGATCCTACTTCACCTACTCATATTTCCATTACCTTGGTCGTTAGTAGAGGTGGGGATGCTACTTCAACACCGAATCCCACTTCTCACGATGTGGCCCCCATCCCTGAAACACCCACCACACTCACCGTCAAACCTTCTGGTGAGGCATCCCCCTTCCATTCCCTATATTTGTTCACTCCTTCGGCCAGATATCTGGCCTTATTTGATTCAAAGATGTCTTTGATCAAGGAACACCCCCTTGTTGAGAAGCTACTCTGAGCTTGGCAAAATACTGAAAAAATTCTGAAGGAGGTGAGGAAAAGAAGAGGGTGTGCAACGGCTCAGGTTGAAAAATGTGCCGTGTTTGATCTAGAAGCCAAGAAGATGCACAAAATCAAGAAGGTCCCTAAGGTATAGAAGCCTCTGGATGAAATGACTCCAGTAGACTATGATTACCAAGAAACACCTAAGGACCTGGTGCATTTGAATGTGGATAACGAATCAACATCCATGCATGTCCAAATCAAGACCTTTAGAGCACATGCTACCATTGCTAACCAACGCAAGTTGGAGGTAGAAACCGCCAATGTCAAACTAGAGGAAGATCTGGCAAGGGTTCGCTCCAAGTTGGTAGAAGCCGAGGAGCAATGCAAAACAATGGAAAAGGAAGCGCATGCTCTAAAGCAACAAATTCTATAGCTTCAGTGTGTAGAGGAGAATCAAGCATAGAGACAGGCCAAAAATGATTTAAAGGCCAAAGATCTTGAAGGCAAAGTCATGCAAATGCAGTCTCAGTTGTACGAGAAGGAAGACCTATCGAGGTTTGACAAGAGCAATATTAAGGATATTCGCACGTATCTGCTTAAGAATTTTAGGTCTCAGTGTTCGAGCACCCTTTCCATATTGACCTACATCACCAAGGCCCAGCGTGTTATTGTCGAGGGAGGGCCGATTATTGACAAAGTCATGCAGAAAGCCAGGAGCCGGCTCAAGTTGGCCTTTGACATCCAGAATGCTAGATATCAGGACCTGTAGGTCACTGCAATGACCTAAACAGCTAAGGACTAGTCCATGGCCCAGGCCATGGTTCACGCCTTCTTCTCCAAGGTACAAAAGGCTCAGAAAGCTAGAAGCCTCCAGGAAATTTTTGATAATGAGCAGCGCACCTCAATGAATTATTTTTAGGACCTTTCTTCCTTGGGTTTCCCAAGTTTCATAGACGATGACAAAAATATTCTAACTAAAGACGAGCTCAAACTAGTTTGGCTTCAGTTCGAGAGCGATGTCTCCAAAATAGATGGGTGGGCGGAGCCTATCTCAGAGGGGTAGATAACTGACTTCATCTTGAGACACTGCAAGATGGTAGCATGCCTAGACGATCTATTCATCAGAGCCAAACATGCTGACATTGGGCAAATTGATCGGTTTCGCATTTTAGTAAAGGCATTGCAAGATCAAGAGCCTTTTCAGAAGGGTGCCTGGGCTCATGTCCGACGAATGATGAAACGTATCCGGGATCGCCTTGAACCATCACCACAGCAAGAGGCCATGCCAAAGGAAGCCACACAGGAAGAAGAGGAAGAGGAATTATAAGGAAGAGTAGAGGCAGATCAGTGACTCAACAGCCTAGAAGATAGAAAAAGGAGAGGGGTCTGAGGGGGATCAGTGACTCAGCAGCCCAATGGATCAGGGCTAAAGGGTTCTTTTGCCGAGGTGAGCTCGTCACCCCGTGAGCCACCAAGAATGTTGACACTTTTTGTCACATTATACAAGGGGTAGAAGAATAGCAAAATTTTTGTATGATATTAATTATTACCTTTTAAAATGTATGTAAGTTATAGCAATTTTGGCTTTCCTAGCCATTCCCCTTATACACCAAAGAAGATAGAAAGAGCTTCGCAGCTAGGATAGCTTCACTGAGGAAGGATCTGCTTTGGCCCAGACCCACTGTGAAGCAGAATTTCAAGAAGAGATCCAGCAAAGCGCTTCCAAGGAATGCACTTCAAGTCGGGTACTTTCCCGAGGTGGATAGTTGCTTCATAAATGCATTTTTCCTTGCCCGAAAAGTTCATCGATCATTTTGGGCAATTGGACCTAAAGTACCAGTACAAGAGGGAGAACCTGTAAAGCACGGTGGCTACTCGAGTATTGCACCTAAAAACTAAGGACAGTTCAGGCGGCCCATTGAATGCCTATTTCCCCAATGGACCTGGTTGCAATTGCTATTTTTAGTAGCCAATTTGAGAGATCAGTTGCAACAACCATGAGGAGCTGACTTCTCGAAGCTCGAGGATGCACTTCGCCAATTTTGTGATAATGATTCAGAGGGTCGGGTCCTCTATAAAAACCCAAGTATTGTAATGTAAAAAGGGGGGGGAACTATCTACTAGAAATTTGTTGTAACTTGATGTCCTATGATTAATACTAAGACTTTGAGCTTAATTCTTCTCTTTTATGCTACCTTCTGTGCTTGATTCTTCTATCTCTCTTCGTTTGTAAACTGAGATGTTGAACTCTACGTCCGGTGTGCGATCGGGGACAGTGTCCTAAAACTCGTTTAGAAGGATACATAGGAGTAGAAAAGTGTTGTGTTGGCTTTCTTTTATGCTGCCTGCCTTGCTTGATTTTTTATCTCTCTCATTTGTAGATCAAGATGTTGAACTCTGCGTCCAGTGCACGATCGGGGATAGTGTCCTAAAACTCATTCGAGAGGATACATAGGAAGGTTGATACCACATTTCTTTCATTTTACTCTTGGTGTTCCTTGCTACTATTCAAGTTGTTTGTTAGTGATCGTGCTTCCTGTTCTCTCCCACCTCAAATCACCAATCTCTCTTCCCTTAACCCTCTTTATTTATTTCTCTAACCCTTATCCTTTTTATCTCTTTCCTGCACTATTGTCTTCAAACACCCAAGTAGTTTAGCATAGGAGCTGGCCTTTCTCCGGAGATTGGCACGAGGGGCATCTCTTCCCTTCGGAATTTCAATTTTGGTCCAGGTCTAGGGCGCGTACATATACTCAAAATCCTTACCTAGGCGGATCTGATGACCAACAATAACACGTGTACATTCCTTGTAAATAATTTTTTTTATCTTTTTTGAACAAGGTGGGGCTTGCTAAATTTAATGTCCAAAAGTGGGTAGATCATTTGCCTACCTAGCATCTCAAGTTGCACAACCCCTTTTTGCATCATGATTGGTCACTGAGCCACTAATAAAGAGGTTCAAAAAATGATTAGCATTACATGGTACATCTCACAAGGTGGTTCTCAGGCTAATAGTTTTTAGGATCCACAGGCCACCCATGATTAGATAAACATAGTAAGGCATCAGCCAAATTAACTACCAAATAGAGTATGTAGCAGCATTAAATTAGTAATGGTTTATGATTTAATATGAGATATAGAAATTACAGGTTCATGAAATTGTGCAACTATAACTATGCCTATCAGGAGTAAATATGACAAAATGCATTCCAAGCTGAGAAATGATTGGTCATCATAAACTGTAGTAGAATGTTATAGTTTTTTGGTGATCCTTCCAAGCATATGTTTTAGACTTCAAAAATGGGTAACAATTCCTTAAACAAATCCTTCTTGGCATGCACAAATCTATCACACAAAGTTATTAATGTCTTTGAACAGTAAAGTGTTGGTTCGAACATTATAAATTGACTACACTTCTCCAAGCATTTTCCCCGTAGCTATAATTCTAAGCATAAGTGTAGTAGAAAGACCTAAGGATTTCAATGAGAACCAATGGTTAGTGACATAAGCAAAGGTAGATAAATTGGAAAAGGAAAGAAGAGCATCGCTACATAGAAGGCCACTAGCAAGTTGATCGATGAGCTGGCCAGAATTCATGACACAATGCTCATAATTAGGTCCAAGTTGTATTTCTTGAATCAACTATGAAGAGAAGAGGAAGAAGTTTTTAGAAACTCATCAAGTAGGTATTTCTTATCGCTCAAACCTTAACAATTTTTTTCTTGAAGCAGTGCACCCATGTTCGAAACTCATCCTATCGTGGTAATGTTTTATGATGTCATTTTAGTGATTGTTTGTAATTCTCAATTTGAGCCATTATTCTCTATAAATGGGAAACTCTTTATGTAATTTTTTGTGGTATAAGAACCCTCAGGCACCAGGATAAAAGAAATTGGTCTCAAAAACCAAATATTTTACTTAAAAATTAAGCCAGCTTAGGATTGGATCATTGGAATAGAAGGGAAGTTATCTGATGGGTTCATGACAACAAATAGAAGGCTCATGGACTTGAATAATGAAGTGCAACCCATATATTCTATGCTAGTGATAATCCTTGGGATGAGAATCAATGCAATATTCTACCCCTATCAGATTGGTATGGCCAACACAGTTATGGTCACCTTCCTGCATGTCACTCTGGTTTGGGTTAAATTTTTGACCTTCAACATTCATGAAAAACTAAAGTCTATGAAGAACAAGAAATGTGATGTATTCACATACCCTTTCTACATGGCTTGGCTTTTTCTATTTTACATAACTTCTAGAAATGAACACAACATTGATTTGTAGAAGATAAATGAACAAGGTATGGACCATTCAGTGTTAGACTAGACTCATGTATTATAGGGCAATGGTTCATATCTTGAATTCAATAGGTAGTTCTTGAGATCGATGGTGGCAATAATCTATGGCAATTACTGCCATAATATATAGATATTTTTAGAGGAAAATCATGAGAACAATGGGACTGGTATTTTTTAAGGAAGGCACCATCGTTAAACTATTCAGTTTCTTCAAATCCCCTTACTTACTATCATATTACATGGTCGATTGGGTATTTGGATTAGAATACTATAGGTAGACCTACACTATAGAATAAATACTTTGTCAAGGAGTCAAAAAGTATTTAATATTCAAGTTCCCTATCAAATTCAAGCACATCACAATATCCAAAAGGGACCCCTTAAAGTACAAAATATGGAGGCCAAGATTTCTACCTTGCAGCTGTCAGTAGTGTTGCACATGTGGCATCATGACCTAGATGGTATCCTAGCTTAAACTTTAAAAGTAAATGTTAAAGTACTCGATTTCAAGCATCTACCATGACTGGAGATTGAAAATCATAGGAACCTAACTGAAGATCATGTGGTACCACTCAAATATATGGAGATGCAATAAATACCACAATGGAAAAGCTGCTATAAGTATGAGAAAATTTATGATCCAAAAATAAATACATATCAATTGCTTGATCCCAACCTCATTAACACAATCAGCAACAGTACAGGCTGGGAGGACTATAAAGTTAAAGAATGGTGGGTAATGCATTGTGAACGCAATCTAAACAAAAATGCAAAGTACAATAAGAATACTAATGAATTATTCAATGATAATTTTGATGCTCAGTATATCAACTAGAAATAGAAGCATGAAAATAAGATCTTCCAAAAAATCTTAAGGGTGCAAACGACCAAAGATATAATATACCAGGAAGAAGAAAGGTCAAAAGAATATATTGAGGCAAAGGAAGAATCATTACCTTAGCATCCACTCATGGCCCATATCACAAGACCAAATCTACCCAAAGTGGGTGAAGCTCCCTTATAAGTTTAGCCTAAATCTTTCGATCAGAGCTCTAAATCAGGTAAAAAATTAAAATATCGCTCAAGTCCAAGAATTTTTTAAACAAGCACTGCCACAAGGAAGCAAAGGCTATAAGGATAAAATAAAAATTAGATACAAAAAAGACAAGAACTGCAATAAGAAACACTAATACATGAGGAAACAGTTACATAGGCAGAAGTTGAGCAAGCACGAAGGATTGAGCTCAATGCAAAATCTACACAAGCCATGCAAATGGAGGAGCCAGAGCTGGGAGCACAAGACATAGGTATGTTCCCTAAACTGTAGTCTCCCTTGAGTCCTTCATCATTGGAAATCCTAACTTCTCAACCTCGTTCATCCCAACCCTCCTTTAGAAATGATTCCTATAATTGCTAAAATTGAAGTAGAATAAAGCCCTTCTCCCAATCCACCTACCACTTCACAAGGTCCAATTACTTAGTCAGATCCCTCATCATTCATTCAATCCATATTGTTGCATCATTAATACACCCTTAAGGATTCACCCACACAACATCTATTATCCACTCCACCCATAGCCCAAAAGAATAAAAATTTACAAGAAAGTACTCCCCCTACAAAATCCATATTTTCCTATCCCCTCACGCTATTACCAGCCTTCTTGGCTACTCTAGTCCTCCCAGTTGCTACCTAGGAGCCACTACCAAAAATTTTCTCTACTTTATAGCTAGAAGAAGAGAACCAATGGATATGGAGGGAGGAAGAGGATCAATTTGAATAGTTGCAGGGGAAAGAAGAAGAAGTTATCACCATGTGCTATGATACAGTGGATCCCATTAGCGAAGAGAGAATTAAGGTAGTATCCAAACCAAAACTAAAAAATCTTCCCTCAAATGAGATCAAAATATAGAAGATTATATAAGGGATATCTCCACAATATCAAATATAGAAACTATATGAGCCATCTATGCAGATACAAACACGTTGCTTGTGAAAACAAGAAAAATAGATAGGCGTTTGGCAAACGCAAAAAAAAAAAAAAATTGATATCCTTAAGGCCAAGCTTGCTAAGAAAATGTTGAAAAATACTACCCTGAAGAATGATATCATCAAATTTAAGAGCATCATTTATAATTCCCCCTTTGAGAAGGATTTGCAGTTGAAAATAAAATAGATCAAACATCTAGAGGCTGAGTTGAAGTGGGTACAAGAAGAGAAAGATCAGTAAAATTTTGCACTAACCAAGGTGAAGAATATATTGGCACAACAACGAGAAGCTTTATCCATTGTTGTGAATTAGTTTCAATAGGAAAGAGACAAACCACCCAGCTCAACAATCTCTAAAGACTAGCTCATATAGGTTTGGGGCTTCTACTGGGAAAAAATTAAAGGAATGATCCTGCCAACGTTTCCCTCCTACAAAAAGCTTAAATAGGTTTGTGTTGCAACCAAGCCAACCAAAAAGGAGATAGAAATGGAAAAGAAGGTTCTGACATCCAATTTTAAAGAAGCACAAAATTTCATAAAAATGCTAAGATATCCTGATAATTTCTCTATCTTGAAAGCACAACCCAACAAGGATATAGAATATTGGATACTTCTAGCACACCAAATCTACCAAGAAAATGAGCTTATTGATCTGGCATGAGTGATGTTTTCCATCATTATAAAATAAGTTGATGAAATAAGTTCCATTGCATAAGATCTCAAGACCATAGGTGCACCAAGCTTCTGGGATGACAACTTGGTTTGGCACAAGCAGGAAACACTCACCCAATTGTTTGAAGCACAAATAAAAGACCAAAGTGAGATCGAATCACTATCTGAACCACTAGATATAGATAAGGTTTTTGCAATATTCTATAAGATTTCTCATATCCTATAAAAATAAGAGTACCTAGATAATAAGTATAGTGACCCTATGTATTACGATGTTAATAGGCTAAAGGGAGTTATCTCATATCTAAGATGAATTCCAGATCCTCCCTCTAGATTTTTGGGAAAATATATTCCAACAAATCATAATAGTCATTATTTCTAAGGTTGTTTCACAACATGGGGAATCATTAGGTCATTGTTATTGAAGATTAAATACAAATCAATGATTGTGCTACTACAAATTTGATCACTAGTATTTGTAGGATCTACCTAGGTTACTAATAATGATGAAGTGACCATCCACACAAATCAACTCATGGTATACACCTATTTTAGGCCACATTTGGATAAGAATCCTTTAGTATTAAGAGACGATAGAATGAGGAAGGACTTAAATAATCAAAAACTGGCAAATGATATAATAAAGGGCTTCTTGATAGGCCATCTCAAGAAAAATGGAGAATATGAGAAGCACAAAAAGTACAAGAATGGTGATTTTCAAAAGTGCCTAGCCTGGGTCTGAAATAATTTTTGACTACAACCAGATTTACTCATGGAGTTCTATTTTTATGGGCACATCTCATGTTTCAGGTATTCCTCATTTTATTTTATGCTTCTCTTATTTTGTTTATGTACATACTTTCACCTTCAATATTATTTCTATAATTTATCCTATGAGTTATAGTATGGGTCTCCTGGAATTGTCTTAGCCTCTAGGTATCCCTATGCACTATTATAGTTTTATGACCTCCATCTCATTATCACCAACCACCTATAATATTTGGAATAAAATCCACTATCCATTTTATCAACACAATTTTATTCCTTCCTTCCTCCTCAGTTGTTTGTTTGGTTAAGTGGATCCTATCTACAAAGGTATCAGTAGTTTGTCTCTTGTATTAGCCCTATTTTTGTCAAATCTTATCGGTCTATGGTATATAAATAAGTCAAACTGAGTTTTCTTTCCACGATATGAAAAGTCCCAATGAGTTTCCAATAATGTGGGTAATTTTAGATCACCACCCATGTGCACTTCAGTGAGAAAGTGTAAAAAGGGTATAATACAGCAAAATAAAAAAATGACCAGCATTGAGAGATTTGTACTTGATCAAAAGTTGATGTGGAACCAAATTTTTGCCCTATTGCCATAGGGTTGAGACGATAAAAATTGACTAATTTTAGAGGTCATCAGAAGATTTGCACCTAGTAGAACCTTGAAAAAGTCCCAATTCTCCATCCAGAGGCTAAAGGCTAATAGAAGGAAAACACAAAAAATGACTAAGTCTGGAAGACGTTGGAACATTTATCCTTTTCTAGAGCTCGATGGAGTCTAAAAATTTTGGTATATGCAGGAAACAGTAGGAGAAAATAATCAAGTTTGGGGAGCATCAAAATATTTACACATAACTAGAGCTCGAAAAGGTAAAAAACCTTGTCCTACTAATGGAAGAGGCCTGATCATATAAAATGACTAAGTCTAAGAGATGCCAAAATATTTGCACCTGATCGAAGCCCGATATGGTACCAAACACTCGTTCCACTATTGAAAGATGTCGGTTTGTGAAAAAAACTAAGTATAGAGATGGACAAAATATTTTTACCTGATTAGAGCCTGATAGGGTACCATATATCTGGTGTACTATTGGAAGTTCAAACTTTGGCCAAGAGTGGAAGGCATCAAAATATTCCTACCTGATCGATGCCCAACATAGCTCAAAATCCCCATCCAAGAGACCACAATATAATAAGAACAAAATGGAGTAAGTGCTCATACTATTAGAGGCTTTGTACCTAGTCGAAGTCTGCTAGGATCCCAAATACCTAGCATAATTAGATTACATGTAATTTAAGCAGTCAGCTCGATCAAAATCCAGCACCGACCTACTCGCATGGAGATTATCATCATCTCATGATGTGTGTTGAATCAAATCTCTTGTTAGGATAATATTAATAATTTTTTTATGCTCGAGGCCATCATGCAAGTTATAGAGTGGCTAAACAAAAAATAATCAACGAAAAGCAATGAACCAAATGCAAGCAACAAGCTCAACACGAACATAACACAAATTTTGACCAGGTCAACAAGTCATGGCTAGGTAGTTGGATCAGCCATACTTTCAAGCAACCCAAATAGCTAGTACTTCCTCTAACATAACAACAATTTGTTTCTCAGATAATGATGTCTTGACAACTAAAATATTGTAAAATTTCTATAAATACTAAGATGTAAAATAAAAACTGGTCAGCTCTTAAGCTTTTACAATTCATATGTAAGAATGGGAGACTTACATCTTAATACAAAGTGATTGCTATTTGGCCTTTCATTAAATTAATTGCAAAACATGTATGTATGGAGGACTACTTATTTCTAATTTTAGCTTGTTGAATGCTCATGGTGTTCACTCTAATTTTTGAATTTATACTATGTTCATTCGCTTGTTCTAGAATTTTTAATCTGATAAGCTACATTATATCAAAACTAAATGTTCTATGATTGATAGTAAAACTGGTTGGTTTGTTAGGTAATTGTTTGTTTATTTCTATAGTCTTTTATTGCACATGTGTCTTGATGTTGCTTAATTTGCATCAACATAAGTTCTAGCTTCAGCTCCAATTACCTCTTTTAGCACCCTTTTCCCCCATAATTTAGGAATAGTTAGCTTGAACTTCAAAGTAACCGACCTCCTCCGAAGATTAACCATCGAAGCCCCACTGCTCCATGGTTATTCAATTTTGGTCAAGTTCTATGGGTACACAACCTTTCCATTAGATAAATTTCTAGATCAAAAGTACCTCCTAGATGAACTTCCTTGGGATATTGCCAATATTTTTCAAAACATCCTTATTTATAAACTAGTATAAAAGTTCAAAAATTCTAACCTACACTAGAAGATTTTTAATATTTTTTGTCTCATAAAATTCTCACTCCATGGTCTTAAATATAGTGCATATATCCCCTTAAACCATGGGCCACCACCCTTTATTTTATCCTTTATTTTTAAATGAATAAATGTGATGAGGAAAATACCTTTAGGAAGAAAATTCATGAAGTAATTTGAATTCAATCCCCACTTCCACTTGATCCAATTTTGAATATCTAATTTTTTTTATCAAAATTCATGGAACTTACATATTAATCCTTTGCTTTTAAGAACCATTATCTCATGCTCAATAATCTCATCCTTGATAATTACTTCTAGTTTAACAATTTCTCCTTGGATTGAACTTGCTATTTATTTGATATTTCTCTTATCTCTAACTTGGATATCCATCTTCTAGCTAGGGCATAATTACATTTAATTAGGTCTTTCAAATATGGATTTCTTTTTATGGTACATTAATTTTTCTCATATGGATCCTTTGCTTTTAAATTTCCCAAATATTTAAAGCAATAAAAGGTGAGGCTTGCTCCTCACTTGCACTTGCTTCATATTCACACTCTCTCCCTACTCTTTCCCAAAGATCTAAAACAAGAAAATGTGAGACTCGCTCCACTCGCTCCTGCTCGCACTACCATCTCTAAAAAATATTATTAAATAAACTCACATTTATAAAAGAAAATTATTTCTCTTATTTTGTAATTCAACCTTAAAGCCTATAGCAAAGATGATAAGACATCAAATTTTATAATTTGACCTTGCTAAAATTGCTTGAGGAGCATATATGACAATATATATTGAGAAGTTAGTATTACATTTATATAAGCTAACCTTTAGTGTTAATCTAATAAAAAATTCATTATTAAAGGAGCAAAAAGATAGCATATAAGGAAGGAATAGTGAAATTTGTGATTGCACAAGTCTTTCTTTAATTCTATTTCAATGAAAATTTGTTTACCACCATACATGTTCCTTTATTTTTCTTCTTTTTCCTCAAATTATTTCAACTCTTTAAAAGCTAGAGCCATAAAATTAGGTTTTCGATATATAAGTAAAAAATAAGAATTAAAATTAAAGAGAAACAATGATTGAAACTTAAATATGTAATATTTAGTATAATTTTAGATAAATTCTTTACATAGTTGTGAAATATTTTCTGTAGTGATTCCTCACTACCCACTTGCAACTAAGGCAAAACCTCAATAGTTGATGATCAAATTTTTGTCTAGCCTAAAGGAAAAAGGGTTGAAGCAAACCCTGGAAATCAAGAATTAAGCGAGATTTTATTTGGTAAAAGTCTCTAAAGATAAATAGAGCATTAAAAGAGTCTATCCTTTGGGGTAGGTCCCAATATCAAATATTTTACAATCTACGATGACACACCAACAACAAAACTCCTGACCAACTTGCTATATGACCTAGTATGCATGAGAAATACCAGAAAGTCAAGCACACATGGATTCTTGAGTCAAAGCACAATCTCAATAAATATCATAAAAACTCATTCAATATGAAGCATGATACTGAGAGTCTCAAGTTGAATAGTCATTATGGTCAAAGAAGTACTTCATTCAATGACTAGAATTCCTAGGAAAATTAGGTAGGATTATCAGATCTATCTATAGATTAATTTGGAGGAAATTTTTCCTATTGTAAGCTATAAATAATAATGACATATACTATAAAAAATATTAGAAATTTTTCAATTATATCCATTTATAAACTTTCCCTTAATTTCTTTTTGTAAAAATAGTCATCTCTTAAGCAACTTGTGGGTAATCTCAAACCCCCACTTCTGGGATATTCTTTGTAATATATTGCTTACATATAGACATGTGAGCTATGTCAAATTTTTGGTATAGTTGTATGTGGCCTCCTGTTGACCCATTTTCATGTGTATATATTTATTTGTAATATTTGGTTTGTTCTTTGAGTATTATTAAGTATATGTGTGTGAGGGGCTTGTGTCTATCTTTGGACTAGTCACTTTTTTGGCTTTCCTACAGGACCCACCTGCTCATACTTACATACAACTAGTAGATCTCATATGTGCTTTATTGTGTTGAAGGGAGGAAGTATTCATCGCTAGCACATATTGCTTAGACTTATTTTTGTAGGAATATCTTAGTGAATCTCTTGGCTCATTGTTCCCTTTTATTTTGTTGAGTTGTTTTATTTTTATCTCTTGCACCCCTTTTACCTTTATTGAGACCAAATGTGCCTTGAAGATCACATCCTAACAAGGATTTGGCTTGTAAATAAATCTTAAAGGCCTTCGATTGAGCTGAATATTGCTCTCTCGATCATGGCCCTACTATGTCACTTCTCGTAAGGTATAATTGCCTTACCAAGGACAATCGAAGATGAAAATAGTTTAATGACATGCCTAGTGGGACCCCACTGACACATAATCAGTCTCATAATTACAACAAGGAGTAGGGCTTAGACTTTATGAGTTTATTTGTCTATTATTATTTGTTGAAGTACCTATTCACTCACCTGGTGACTTCTCTCTAGAAATAACATAAGAATAAATCGATATTGAAGATATCAGATTGAGGTTTGGGTGAAGACCTTAGTCTACCTACTTTTTAGAAGAAAAAAGCTATATTCACCTGGCACCTCCACATCAATAGAAGAAACCCAAAGGTATGTTGGTAAAATATATTTTCAAATCTTATTGTCATATCTTAAAAAGTATGGTTATCTCCTTAGTAAATATCCCTTAAAATGAGGAATAATCAAACCCTCTAAGTCCCCAAATCCACTTTATATATGGAAGAAGCTACCTGAATCCATATTGGCAATATTACTAAATTATATTTGTAAATGCCTGACCACTCCTCTAGAGCACCTCAAAGAATTGGTATTATATACCAAACACATAATATCATGGAGCAAGATGTGGACTTAAGGCTATTAGTGGCATTATTCAAAAGGAAAGCACATAAAAAATATGAATCACTTCCTCCTCATTTAATCACTAAATGGGATTAAGCTTCATTACTCATGAATGACTTTGTCATAAAAAGTGAATAAAACATAGTTGAAGTTATAAATGAGCCAACCCAAGGGGAAAATATTTTCTCTACCCATCATGGTAAACAAACCAACCAACTGAGTCATCCTATATCATAAATAGCCAACAAATTGAAAGCAATAATATGGAAGATATGGTCATCCTAAAATGGTTAATTTGAGGAATTGAAGGAGTAGGACATAAAGCAGCCATAGAAAAAACCAAGACAAATCCAACTAGAAAAAAATCCCCCTTGCCTCTATTAGTATATGAAAATACGCTATCAAGGATAGGAAGACATTGAAGAAAAGTCTTAAAACCCTCATACTACATAGGAGAAAATATTGTAGAAGTACTTTGTTGTGTTTCTATCAACAACAAAGAAAGTGTGATCAAATAAAAAATTATGTTGATCATGGGTTTTTGCATCTATAATGATTAGAAGCACCAAATATTTATTATGATATGGGACCCTGGTCCAAGCAAGCTTATCGTTGGAGACATAGGCTAGTCAAAAATCATGTCTCCTTAATGTAGCACCAAATATTTATTATGATATGGGACCCTGGTCCAAGCAAGCTTAACGTTGGAGACATAGGCTAGTCAAAAATCATGTCTCTTTCCAAAATATTCTTAGGAAGGAAATTTGGTAGTTAGGAAAAAACTATACATTAAATGCTACCTCAAAATAAAACCCCATTTGCAAAAAAAAACTGACAAGGAATATTGTGGGAATAAATTAACCTTGGAAGTCATGAATATGCACGAAAATACTTCCCAAATAGTGTGGTATCCTTCGAAGAATAAGCAAACAAGGAGCAATAAATTCGAGGCACACAAGGACCATGAAAAGAGGTAGAGTAAAAGGAGTAATGATTTAAACTCTGAAATGCACAACCATTTCACTCCTTGATAAACATTACAGTTGAAGCCTCTACAATTTGTTATTCACCATAAAAATAGAAGAGTAAGCTATTTTTGAGTTCAAGATGACAAATACAAAGGATTTCTATGCTCAAGAAATGCAATAAGTACCTATACCCACATATTCTTTCAACATCAAGGTTCTGATGGACATAGCTAAGGATTTTTTTGACCCTAAAATTTTCAAAGGAGACGAGAAATTGAGAACATATGACTATGAGTGTTTGAAGGTCAGTAGGCCTTCAATATTTAGAGCATAAATATGGAACAACTTCTTGGCATAGTACATGGTGATTGAGGTACACTTCTGTTATGATCTGGTGAAAATTTGTGCAGAATATACAACCCAACTATCCAAGAAATCATATATTTGGATGGGAAATTTAGAATAATAATTGATGGCCCTAGTATTAGATGAATTTTGTTGTTACTAAAATTCCAAATTCACATTAATGAGGAGGAAGAAATGAGAAATTTTGATAAGCCTCCACAGAACGAAAAATGGCCTTCTTAAGATCAAAATATGAAAGAGCGGGATAAAATGGCCCAATCATGCAAAATTTTATTCCCATTGACCAGTTTGATGAAAGTGCAACAGATGTGTTGAGTTTGTTTGCCTCCTTTCTAGGTAGATAAAATGGTAAATTTTTTAGTACAATTTAGTTGGTTATTTTGCATAGAATGAGGCTAGGATCAATAACCCTATATTTCATTGAGCTAATAACAGAGAAAATCATAGAAGACCTACAATGCTTCTATTTGACATAAACATTCAGGTACTCATTTTGTATACACCTTATTTTATATCAACATTCAAGCATGTTTCCTAGACTAGGAATAAGATGTAAGGATTTGAAAGGAAATGACATCCTAGTGTACAATTGGGCCAAGGATTTAAAGAAAGGCTCTTCCTACTATATTTTTGTAAATTATTTTTCTACCCCATCATTTTTGTAACCCAATATTTCAAACTAATATAAAAATATTTTAGAAGGTACAGTCCCCAGAGACTAATTTCTTGCTAAATAAGGAACCCTAATCAGAATGCATGGTTATAGTTACCCAATTTATCTTCTATTGAGATATGTTCTTGACCAAGTATTTTTCCTATAATTGTTTAGGCAAATTGAAACTTTGGACTTCAAACATGATAGTGGTAAGCAAAAGGCATCGTACTATCTACAACCTCTCAATTTAAGGGGTATAATAGTACATAAAAAAAGAAAAGCCTCCTTGGTAGAAGGTAAATTAAAAAGGCTAGGTCTTGAACTAATAAAGTACAAATGGGAATATGACCCTGAATAAAAATTTGTTGCATACCTAAAAGGTATAAAAGGGAAAAATTCACTCATGAGCAGAGACCTGAGATTGAGAAATTTAGGAGTCCCAAGGATGAAAAAACAACTCGTCCTCTTAGTGAACTAACCAAACCTCCACCTACCCTAGAATCTTATGAATACTTTTATGAGATAAAGGGTGCCTTCAATCCATGGAATAAGGCAAAGAAAGAAGACATAGAAGAATTAAAAATCAAAATTGGAATATTTCCAAAATAAAGGCATGGTGGAGGATGAGATAGTTGAGTGGACTGAAAGAAGTCAATATTGGCTCAATAAAAGAAGATATAATATTCAACAAATGTTACAATGAGAACATATGAATGTAAAAAGCTCCATGACCATGGAATCTAGTGAAGAAGGGGTAATTAGTGAAACACATAAAAAAATAGGGGAAGTCAAGACAAAACAAGAAGAAATTTTAGAATTATTATTCGACCCCTTAGGAGAATGTGAAAGTCCTCCTACTTTCCAAAAGAAAGCAACACCTTCTTCACCAACCCAACAACAGGATTTGTGTAGGTCGCTTGGACTAAAGAACCAAAAGAAAATATTTTTAAAAGGAGAATGTACAAATAGTTCCAAAAAGAGGAAGAAAATATATTATGGTAAAGCAATGAAAGAAATAATCAGTCATATAAAATCATCAAGCCATCCTTCCCTCCATGCAGCTAGGGAAAAATACCAAATATCAAGATAAATGCCTCCTTTACAAAAATCCCAAGATTTCTCAGCTAGGCAAACTATATTGTCCCCAACACATTCAATCATCTATCCCAACTATGAAGAGGGGCAAATGTTGTCTTCCTAAAAAAATTCCCCTCTATCCTTTACATCAATGACTCGCAATGCATCTTTCCTGATAATCAAGCTAGTGGAAACATTCACCTCATCCTTAGGGATACAAGAGAAAACATTAAAAAAATTGGAAGTCCTCACCCATTGGAAAAAAAAATTAAATAATAAAACAATAAATGATCAAATATAATCAAGAGAAGTAAGATCAACAATCTCAACAGATGGTTTCCCCTCAAATGGATTTCAATTTTGCTCCTCAAGAAAGGGCATTATTTCTTTTGAAGAGAAGTCCATTGGTAGCTAAACCAATACAAGAAATGATAGAGCAATATTGGCATAAGTCATCGATATGCATATATTTGAAAGATGCTCAACCTTAGGATATGTTTAAGCTTACCAAGGAAACTAACTGAATGGTGGAGCATAACTATGAGCTAACCACCTTGAGGATAGAAATAAAGGAAAAATAGTTGGAACAAACCAAGAAGATCCTCAAAGATCTCAAACAACAAAACAAAGAGAGGAAATTGCTCAAAACCAAAAATATTATCAGATAAATTTGAGATGCTTATTGGGATGATACCAGAAGCAAGGCATTAGAATTATTTCCATTCCTTTAATTTGTAAATTCAACAACTTTGTTGAGCCTCAAAATAGATAAATAGGCAAGGGCCAATTTAAATAGAATTAACATGATAATTAGAGATGCTAGGACATACCAAACTCTACTAGCCAAGATGCCTAATTTTGAGATTATCGTTATCAAGGTACAAAATAGAGAAATTATGGCACAAAAATTAATCAGCCTCTTTATAAGAGATAAATGGTTGAATAATGCATAAATATAGTTGATAATTTATACAAAATTATGGGAAGGTTGAACACAGAAATAGATTCCTTAATAGCAGCATGACTTCCTTCACCACAAAATTATTTGAACAAGCTATGCTCAAAAGAAGAGTGTCTAAGGATGATTGACTCAAACAAGTAGCTTTTGCTTAGCTCATAAGAGTAGACTACCTCTCTTTATGCAAAAGAAATAGCCCAAATTATTGGGCCACTAGCAAAACTTAAGGTGTAGATCCATGAAGTAATGAGTCAAACAAAGGCCTTTTCCCAAGATGATAAACATGAGATTCTTGTTTTGTATAATGAGTTTCATCACACTCAATTCCCATAAAATGAATATTGGATAAAATTCAAGGGAGCACTTGCCAAAATCTCCACATAACATCACAATTTTTCTAAGTATTCTTTTAGTTTTTTGTGTTTTCTTTTGGAAGAATGGTAAAAATTTTAACTTCGAGCCCAAGGATAAAGGTGATTTTGAGTTCTCATTCAAGAAATCTAGAAGGTCCCTATGAGCTATCAAAATCATAGTGATTCCTCACTACCCACTTGCAACTAAGGCAAAATCTCGATAGTTGATGATTGAAGTTTTGTCTAGCCTACAGGAAAAAGGGTTGAAATAAACCCTCACAATCAAGACTTAAGCAAGATTTTTTTTGGTAAAAGTACCGATAGATAAATAAAGGAGAGTTAAAATAGTTTGTCTTTCATGATAAGTCTTGATGTCAAATATTTTACAATTTACGACAAAGCATTTACAAAAAAAATCTTTACCAATATGTGAGATGACCTAGGATACACGAGAAACACCAAAAATTCAAGCGAACATGGATGCCTGAGTCAAATCAAAATTGACAGAGGTAGATGGATTGAGTTAATTCTTCTTTGATTTAGGATATGAAGACCACCTATCAGAGCATAACCTCAATAAATGTCTCAAACACTCATTCAAGATGAAGCATGGTGTTGACAGTCTCAAGCTAAATAGTCATTATGGTCAAAGAAGTACTTCATTCAATGACCAAAATTCCTAGGAAACATAGGTGGGATTGTTAGATCTATCTGCAGATGATTTTGGAGGGAGCTTTCCTTTTTGTAAGCTAAAAATAACAGTGACATAGATTGTAAAAAAATTCGCAAGTTTACAAGTATATCCACATATAAACTTTCCTTTCATTTCTTTTTTTAAAAATAATCGGCTCTTAAGCATCTTGTAGATAATCTCGAACCCCTAATTCTAGCACAATATTTGTAAGATATTGCTTGCATATATATATATATGAATATGATCTTTTGTCAAATTTTTGGTATAGCCTTTTGTGGCCTCTTGCTAATCCATTTCTATATGTATATATTTGTTGTAATATTTTATCTGTTCTTTGAGTTTTATTAAGTATATGTGTGTGAGAGGGGTCTGTGTCTATTTTTGTACCAGTTATTTGTTTGGCTCTCCAATAGGACCCACCTTCTCATACTTGCATACAACTAGTAGATATCATATGTGCTTCACTGTGTCGAAGAGAGGAAGTATTCACTATTGGTACATAGCATTCATGCATGTTTTTGTAGAAATATCTTATCATATATTTTGGTGCAATGCCCTCCATTTATTTTGTTGAGTTGTTTTATTTTTCTCTCACACATCGGTTTCCTTTGTTGTGATACCAAGTGCACCTTAAAGATCACATCCTAACAATAATTTGACCTCGTAAAAAACTTTTGAAGGCTCTCGATTGAGTTGAACCTTGTGCTCTCGATCATGGCCCCATTGTGTTGTCCCCTGTGAGGTACAATTGCCATACTAGGAATAATTAGAGATGACAACATTTTCAATATATATATCTTATGAAATAACTAATTAAAGTTAGAATTATTAATATTTTTTTAATTCAAAATGCTCTCGTGGGAGCACAAAGACCACAGTTCCAATCCCTCATGCCTTGTAGTACCGAAATACGTGTCATGCAAACATCATTGGCTATGTTAAAAATTTTACCTGATGCAACTAGAGGTTATAGTGGTAGCAAGAAGCATTATTCAAACCCACAAAGAGATGTAGAAAATTGTAACAAATTATCAATTCCTCTAATGTAATGGCTTTTGCGGCATGTAGATTTTACATATATAGGATCCTTAGTAAGGACATGTTCATCAATAGCCTTGGGCTGATTTTTGTAAAATGTTTTGGGTCAACCTGTAAAACCCGATATTAATGCTATAGTATCTTATCTACCAAAAAAAAATTAGATATATGTTTTTTTTATTCAATTTCAAAAAAAAAATTATTATCAAGCATAATTTTAAAAGGATGTTAATGTTGCAAAGTAGAATATAACATATACAAGCCTACTTATATGTTTTCTCATACCTTTAACGATGAATTTATAAAATTTTGAAAAATCTTACAAATTAACTCAACAATTATCTATTTAAATAGGATCAGGATGAAATATTATTTACAAATTTATTAATCTTACTTCTTAAATTTTATAACTATAAGAGAGCTAGGTTTTCCATAAGTTGGCTAAAACGTTAGAAATTTTAATACTGAACAATGGCAAAAATAAAATATATATATATATATATATATATATATATTGCAATTTTAGAAATATTATTAATAAATACACCTGGACAAGTTTAATTAAAGTTAGAGATATGTTATTTTTTTAGGTTACATAGAGAGTTGATCACAACCACACTATTTTTAGTATTCGACAAGCATAGGGTTCAAACCATAGGGGTTGCTCCCACAAAATCTATTTTGCTTTGTTATTGTTGACCCAACATAAAGGGGACCACCGGTTGCTCAAGATTTGTATCACCATCATCATTATAACATGCACTAGAGGATTCATATCATACTACTACCTTTGCAAATAGGCTACCCGCACGGATTGAACTTGGATGTCTTCTTGGTAAGTGTCTGGACAAACAAGCACTTACCAATCCACCTAGACCTTGGTGGCTAGAGATATGTTGTTAATTATGGAGTTCTTAAACATCCTTTGAACAGTCTATCAAAAACCTGGGTAAATTTATTTCTTAAAGAAAAAAATTGTTAGCCTCCAAAGGTTACATGGATTGGTAATTGTTTGTTTGGCTAGGCACTTGCCAAGAAAATATTTTGGTTCAAACCATAGGGGTATTCTTGTTGCAAAGGTAGTATTTTGTTCTGAATTCTCTAGGTGCATGCCAAACAAACAATGATGGAACAAATCTCCAAAAATCGATGATCCCCCTCACGTTGGGTCAACAATAACGAAGTGGTATAGGATTTTTGGGTGTATCCCATGTGCTTTGAACCTTGCATTTAGAAGTTACAAAAAATTGTGTGGATGTAACCAACTCCCCTATGTATCCAAAAAAAATCTATCAAAAATTAATTTTTAGGCATAATAGAAAATGGTAACATTGAAAATTTGAATATGAGGAACCTATTTAATATTTTTGAAACCTTGAGGATGAAATTTCATTAATTTTTTTTATTATATAATGAGATGGGTTTGAAAGGGATCTCAAACCTTGTTACAAAAAATATCAGCAAGAGCTCAATGCCACACCATTAAGCTTATACAAGAACAACTAGTTCAGAACAGCAACCACTTACAATGTGGAAAAAAATAGAGTGAAGTGAACCAACTATAAGCTAAGACTAAAAAAATATAATAAAATTTGAGATAAATAAAATGTAAACAAGCCAAAAACCTACAACTAGATAAATTGTATAGGAATCCACCAAAAACAAATTATAGGGCCTTAACATATTACTTGGGACCTCCATCTTTCATAGAGTTGCAATCCGCATAAATCAATGAGCAGTTGACAAAATTGCCAAGTGATAGAGAACCATAGCAAAATATAAGCTCTCATAGGATTGTAAAATACACATGCCTAGAACCAATGTCTCTCATCCACCCAAGGTTCTTGAGATCAATATCATGAATCAAACAGCATGCATGGGTGGAAGGTGTTCCCCTAATATGCGTCATGGGTGAGAAATATGGTTTCCAAAACAACCATAGATGCTAGATAAGATACTAATACATCTAGGGAAAGGGATCCTTGAAAAACTATGGTGAGTCAACCAAGAACCAGAGATCAATAAAAGTGAAATATAGTCAAAGAATAAGCTTCCACCAGGGCAATTTTTGAGGTGGTAGACCTTCAATCCAGGTGGCATATATGGAGTCAAAGAACTACAATGGGCTTAGACTAATTGTTACATGAGTGTTGAAGAACCCACCTAAACATCATAAAGAAGGCACTGTTCTTGTGATACCTTGACATAAAAATAAGAAGAGCTTCCAAAAATAAAAAATATTAAGATACTCCATGTGGGTATGGAAAATGCACGCCATCACCTTCAGTCATCAAATAAAATAAGCATCATGCGGTTCCTAATAATCATGAGATAATATTGTTCGACTACTTTGGCTTCGATGAGACCACCACCAATGTTGAAGGAATGATGAACGCTTCCATGATAGCACCAATTCCACTCTCTCCTCACCCCCTAGTAGGGGAGAGGCAAGTGGAGGAGGGGATTAAAACTACTTTTATCAACCTAGAAACTAGACATGGCCAAAGTCATTGCAAATTAAATTTTGGAGACTTTAAGGAAAATCTATGATCTATACCTTAAGCTCTTGTTGGGAGAGCCCCGTGTTGGCCATTAAGTCCATCGCTTGATTCCCTTCTCTAAAAACATGTTGGATGAGCACTTCCTCTATAGAACAAAGTATCCTAATAGATTAATGAATTATATTTGATATTTTTCAGCTCAAGGGTCTAGAGTAATTGCATAAATTAATTATATTGAGTGAATCACCTTCCACTACCACTTTCTAGAAACCCAAGAAATCAATTAACATAAGGCCTTGAAACAAGGCTCTAGCCTCTACAAAATGAGAATATTGGATGGATAAGAACTTTGCATAAGCAACAATAAAATCCCCTTCATTATTTTGAATCACTCTACTAGTGCCAGCAAGCCATGGGTTTCCTTTTGATGCACCATCAAAGTTAAGATTGACCTATTTAACAGGGTGTGGGGCCCATCTCACTGAATCCCTTGAATGAAGGCAAAGGGATCCAAATGTCTTATATTGGGAGGGAAACCAATTAGGAGATCCAAAATTTCTTCCATACCCATACCACCCTCTAAATTAGCCAAATAAGAAGCATTCTTCTCAATAGCATTACCAATAATCTTTAGACCAACTGATTTTGGATCCCTTTTAGAGTTTTTAAAAGCCCTTTGATTACGTTCCTATCAAATGCCCCAAAAGGAATGAGGAAGTAAGAATCTCCAAAACCAAGATAGATGTTGGGATTTGAAATTATGGACCCATTGTGTACACAGGTTAATAATTGAGTGAGCAAAAATCTAATGGACCCCCAAAGCATTAATAATGAACTCTAAAACTTATCTTGAAAATTGGTATTGGGTGAAGAGGTGATAATTTTATTCCTTGGTTGACTCACAAAGATAGCACCTATTGGGTAGAACCATACCTCTTTTGCACAGGTTTTCAATAGTAAAACATTTGTTTTGAAAGGTCAACCAATGAAAATTATTTACCTTCGAAGTTAGGTGTTTGAACCAAACTTTACAAGGAGGATTCCAAAGTGGATTATGATAGTCAAGCAGAGCATAGGCCGATTTTATTGAAAATATACCAAAATTATCACCTTTACAAATTAAAATATCTTTTTTTGTTGAGTCTTTAGAACCTAGATCTTGAGAAGATTAGATATTAAACTCTAAGCTATAAATTCTTCTCTGCTATCAATGGAAGAAGGAATACATTTCTAGACTCTCCTAACCTCACCAAATTTGATGAAGTCTACAACTATGGACCATCTAAGTCTCCTGGTAAGAAAAGCTATTGAAGCTAGATTGGAGTTCTACAATAGGAGGTTATCTATAAGATAAATATCATGCCATAAATCAATGGACTTACTGTCACCCAAGATTCAATGGATGTATTTGAATAGGTTTTCTTTGTATTTGTGTAAAATTTACCAGAAGGTAGAGCCTTCTATAGGAAGGGGATCCTTCAGCGAGCTTCCTGATTGGTTAATATATTTTGCATCTATGTTATTGTTCTATTCTAAGGCCTCATTATTCAAAAGTTTCCAACCTTGCTTCATTACCAACACCTCATTCATGAGCCTTATATTTTGGATACCCAAGCCTTCACACTCCTTTTTGGAACAAGCTTGGTCCCAAGACACTAGATGAAATTTCTTTCGATCACCAGCACCAACCCAAAGGAAGGATTTTTTAATACATTTCAACTTGGAAAGGATTTTTGTAGGAAGCTTTAAAATGGATATGAAATAGATGGGTATACTTTGGAAAACCAGTTTGACAAAAATAATATTTCTTTCTTGGATCAACAACACACCTTTACAACTAGCAAGTCTCTTCTACAATATCTCAACCACTGGATCCCAAAGGTGTTCCTTCATTCTACTAGTAAATAATGGTAAGCCCAAGTAGGTGGTCAAAAAATACTCTATGCCACAACCTAAAATTCTAGCTATCTTCCTTTGTCTAGCTAAGGAAGTGTTTAAGAAATACATCATGCTCTTCAAATAATTGATCTTTTGACCCACCACTTTATCAAAAGATACGAGAATATTATTGATTTTATTGGCCTACAACATGGAAGCAATAAAGGATAGGAGTGTGTCATGTGCAAATTGGTAATGCATAATTTTTGAGATAGATAGGGTAGGCTTGAGATCTTCAATGGTGTTATCTTGCCCAAGGCTTCAACCATAAGAATGAAAATATATGGCAAAATGGGGTCTCCTCGATGGATACCTCTAGAACTCTAGAAATAGCTCGTGGGAGAAACATTGACTAGCACTGAGAATTCGATGAAAGAGAAACAAGCTTTCAAGAGCATGATCCAACTTTGATTGAAATTGAACTTTAGCAGTTTTTCCTCTAAAAATTTCCAATAAAATCTATCATATACCATGCTCATATCCATTTTAAGAAAAAGGCTAGACCTACCACTTCTCTGTACTAAATGCATAATTTTATGAACTGCTAGAACACCATCCAAAATATATCTGCCAACCACAAATCCACTTTGGGATTTATAAATGAGAAGAGGCATCAACGATTTCAAACTGTTAGCTAATTATTTGGAGAGAATATTATATAAGGTGTTGCATAGACTAATAGGCCAGAAATTACTAAAGTTTTTTGCTCTTGAGATTTTTGGAATGAGAGACAAGAATGTGTAGTTTATGCAAAATAAGATTCAATTAGAGCTATGGACCTATCTCATCACCTCGCATATATCAATCCTAATAATTTGTCAAATTTTTGGAAGAATAAGGGAGGAAAGTCATTTGGACTACGTGCGTTTAGTGCTTCCATTTTTAACACCACTGCTTTACTCTCATTGTCTGATAATGGATATTCTAGGCTCAAATTCATCTCCCTCGAGACTAGTCAAGGAATGGACCTTAGAAGAATATCTTCAGCATCTCTGCCCCCACCACTTCTAGATCCTAAAAGAAAGCTAAATAAAGCTACTATCTCAACTTGGATTTCATGGATGTTAGTAGAACTTTAACCATTCTCTCTGATAATTTCCCAAATTCTATTAAAGCTCCTATACCTCAAAGTTGAGGTGTGGAAATACTTGGTGTTTCGATCTCCTTCTTTGATCCAAATAGCTCTATATTTTTGTTTCCATAGCATTTATTCCTTGGCAAGGGTATTATGGAGATCTAATAGCAAGACCTTCTCTTTGATCCTAATGTCAGCTAAGAGTTCCCTCTCTTCAATTACTATATCTACCTCTTTTAACTAACTCTTGATAGATTCTTTTTGTTTTAGAATGGCCCTCAAAACCTCTTCATTCCAAGACTTCAACCTTCCCTTAATCAACTTTAATCTATTTGCTATATTAATAAAGCCTTCTCCAGAGTAGGCACAACCTACCATTCCTCAATCCTTACCTCCAATTTTAAGTGGAAACATAACATCACTTCAAACTAAAAAGGCCTTGGAAATAATTTAGATTGTTAAGGGATTTCAAGCCAAAGAGGGTTGTGATTTGATCCCATTTAAAGAAAAAAAATGAGCAACGCATCCTAAAAAATAATAGAACTTGTTTGGAGATCAACAACCTATCAATATTGATGAAAATTAGCTGGTCACCTAGTCATCTATTTCTCTAGGTGAATCTTGGGCCTTTTAGGTCTAAATCTATTAGTTCCTCGTGAGTAACAAAGTCTGCAAAATCATCCATACTTCTAATGTAGGGGAAGTTGCCATATTTTTATCAAAATGACATAAAGGATAGTTAAAGTCCCCAAATAAGACCTAGACTTCTTCCTTAAAAAATTGCCTCATCTCAAGCAAAGAATAACAAAAGGATTTTTTGTTGGATCCTGAGGTCGAAGCATAGATGTTAGACATAACCCATCTCTTGTAATAATATTTGCAGAAGAACAAAATATTGATGATATAGTTAGAGGATGAAATAACATGACCATCAACTTTCAAGGGATCCCAAAAGCAAAATAATCCTTTGAAAGCACCAATAGTAGGACTAGTTCCAAAACCTACATGTTTCTATATGGCATTCTTAATAGGCTCAATATTATCCACATCTATCTTGGATTCTTGAATAAAAATAATATCTAGAGCTACTTCAGCTCAAACAAAGGAAATTAAACATCACTTAGAGGACCCATTTAGTCCTTTAATATTCCAATAAAGGAATTTCATTTACGGTGTTTGGAAAATATTTTCTTCTCACTAGTCCCTAAGTTGGTAGAAGATCTGAAGACATCCAGTTTCAACTGTCTGCTTCCCACTTAGATTTTTTTATCTTCAAAGTAGCTTGAGAACCATTGGCAATCTCAAAATCTATTTCATTTTTCCATTAAGAATTATTAGAGGTTTTACAAACTTTCTTCTCAATACTAATATCCACCCAACCTTTACAATAGCTTCTATATTTGGGGCCCAAAGAACCTTTTTCAGAATTGGTCTAGGAAGGGGGGTTTTTTTAATCTCTGATAAAATTTATTGAATCACAGGTTCTTTCCCTAGATATCCTCAAAGGAATTATGGAGAATAATATATTTTTGGCTAACCTTATCCAAAGAATATCTAATACTATATAAGGCATCCAGTCCTAGAGTCTTGAGGGTATCATATTCAAGAGTCCCTGACTCCATCTCCTTCTAGCCAACCTCAGAATCAAGCTCCTTATCCAATGAGGGTACTTCAATAGAAACTACTATATCAATCAACGAAGGAAGGGGGAAATCTCTGCTCTTGGGATCAAGTCCCCTTTTTTGAATTAATAACTTCTTCGGTTTTGGAATTCTTTGAGACCCAAATTTTCTTACTAGTATTTTTTCCTTTAGTTGTTGCCTTCATATGCTGAGATGGAAAATGGCCTGTCGAATGCCCATATTTACCACAACCTAGATACAACCCTAGTTCGTTCTCATATTCTATCTGTAAACCCAATTTTCCTCCTCAAAAATAAGATCTATAGAATCTGGGAGGTTAGTCTCCAGGTTGAGAGATAACACAAATTTGTGCATGGACAATTTGGGTCTTTTCCAAAGTTGCTATATCAATAGACACTAAATATTTGACATCTTTAGCTATTCCTATAAGGAAATAAAGATACCAATAAATACATAGGTAGACCCGTTAGTCTTAACCAAAGTGGAACTAGATTAACCTTTTGGGAGTAAGAACTAAAATTTATTCTCCACCTATGAAGAAACAAGCTTTGTTGACCAAAGAACCATGGCTCCCTTCTAATATTCACCTGGAATCCTCCTCGTAGTTGAGTTTGATAAGACAAAATACTTTGGGGATGGCCACAAAATCAAGAGAGCCTAGTGGCTTCCATTTCACCATGGTCCACAATGAGTCTAGGTTCGGTTTGCTGCCTTGAGATTTTCCAACCAGGTCCCAAGTATCATCTTTTTTCATCCTATCGATGATTTCACTTGGAATCCTTAGCTTATGAGAGACTGTAGACAAATCAAACTCCACTTGTTTCCCTCTAACATAGTTTGAATTTGTCACTACCGTGGAAAAGGAAACACTTAGGTTCATGTGGCTTTCACCTACCTTGTTAGACTGATCATGGGCTAAAAACTAGGGTCCAATTTAAGGCTCGCTTTAAGGTTTTCCAGGATCCCAATTCTAAAATTCCACAAGAATCGAGGGCCTTTGAGCTCAAAAAAATCTCCCTTATCATCTAACAACACTTCCACCATCACATTGTCATACCGAATCTTACCATCCACCACCTCAAATAGTTTGCAATCAAGATCTACCACCTTCTCACTCTCAAGCATTTTAAAATTTTCAAAAGTCCAACTTACTTTGGTAAATTTCATTAAATTTCTAAATAGTAAACAATAATGCTAATTAGTATAAAATTTTTCATTTTTAGTAAAAAAAATTAAATATAAATTTTAAATATGTAAGTTTTGAAATATTATTGAATTTAAATCCATTATATTTATTTATAAATACACCTTAAAAAAATTAAAATTAAAGAAGAATAAGTAATAAACCTACGAAATAGGTGGTTTATGAACTCTCATCCAAAATACCTAAGATCAAACTACCTCAAGTGTGTTGTAAAAGGTCGTATAATAAGTTGAATAAATTTTAAACCTTATATTATTTAAAATTAGTTGAATTATGTCCTTAGGGACATGCAGTGGTTTAGGCTTTGGCTCTTCTTTAAGAGGTCCAAGGTTCAAACCACGGTGTGAGCAAATATGTAAGAGGATGGTTGTGTGTTAATACTCTATTGATAAGCATAGCTCTTGGCTCTACAATGGTTCATGGTTGAGAGGAGACCTGTGTGGTGGTTGTGTGTTAAATTCTCTATTGATATACTTTTTAATTATTTATTATAAACAATTAAATTTTATAAATATTCCTTCAATTGAATAAATTCAATTTTATTTATAAAATTAGTTTTATCTTTTAATAAATTATAAGCTTGAGGTATTTTATTTTATTTTTTTATGAAAAAAGTAAATTTATATTAAATTAAGATAAAAGTCTTTACAATAAAAAAAAAATTGGTGGGTGAATTTGTACCTTATTTACCAAAAAAAAAAGTTTGTGGGTTAACACATCCCATGAGGAATCAAACTAACCCTTATTAACAAGGGTTAGTAAAAAAAACACGAAAAAAATAAAAGTTTACTAATTATGATCATTACATCAAAGAAAGCTTATCATATGGGGTAAGGTGTCCTAGCATGTTGTCTTGCATAAAATGCTAATGATTATGGGATGGGAATCCACCCCTCTGCATTGTGATTAAGACATTTAGAACCCACATCGCTCCAACCAATAACTGACCCAGGTGAAATTAGTTGAAAATCATCCCACCCCCAACCTCGCAATACGAACAAGCAATGTTAACATTAGGCTACTTCCTGAATGGTGAGGGTTGGGACCAATGCCTATGTGGTAGAGCACTTCTTGCATATGACGGAGGTCGACGGTGAGAGTGGGATCAAAAATACTCCTCAAAAGAGCGCTCTGGGGGGGTCCAATTGACTGTACATGGAGCATTAGCCTAGTGTGCTATAATAACTTACAAAAATTATCCAACTCCATAGTCACTTTGTTGTCTTGAGTACATATTTGTAGCCACATGTCATTAAAATCAGCATGAGTAAATGTGACAGAAGGTGTATACTTTTTAAAAATAATTTTGTTATGGGTCTTCCAAATATGAAAGAGTAGGCTAATCCTAAAAACCTACCACACTTCAAAAAGTGGGAGAGATAAAGTAAAAGAGTCCCCAAGAAGAGCTTAGGGCTAAGAAACTCATGCAGCTATAAATAGGGAAAAAAGGAAAGAAGCCATTCCCAAGCTTACCTAGATATTTTTCAATTCCAAGAGAGATGAATACAAGACTTGGGTACACCATAAAAAGGATATTTAGGATAATTAATTCCAAGGTGCATCAAACATTCACCCAAGGGATCATATCCAAATTCCACTGCATCCCAAACTTCATTGCCAAGTGCCACAAGTAGAACCTCATCATCATACTCCAATACATGTAGTCACTTCCATCAAATACTGGTGTTGAATTACTTGAGGACACGTCCTTAGGATCCATTGTGTTCTTTTTAGCTTTCTCTTCAAGTTGTTAACCTCTTCCAAAGGAACCCGCTCTGATACCAATTGAATAACACAAGCTTATACTAAGAGAGGGGGTGAACAATATAAGAGCACTTTTTACTTTTCTTTCCAAATCAATATTATGTAGTGTATAGATAGCAGTAATAAAAGCAATACACAAAATACCATACATAATAGAGACACTAATTTAACATGGTTCACCCAAAGATGGCTACTTCCACGAATAAAATCTTTCACTAAAGTTTTCTCAATCAATCTCTTGGGAATCCTTCCCAATTTCAATGATTATGGACCTCTATCCAAAGGATATACTAATACCCTAAATATAGTTTGTGGATATCTATACATAGGATAAATTCTTCTCCTATGCTCTAGTTCGTGATACTCTAGAAGACTACTACCTCCACTGCACTGGCTTATGGATCTCTCTCCACTGAAGACTCTTATTCCCACTCCAAAAACTTGTCCTCGCTGCTCTAGCTAATGGATCTCTATCCATTGGAGACTATTGTGCTCTTTGCTTTGTCACCTCCAAATCTCTATCTCAATTATGTACTAAACAAAACCTAGTCGATCTAGCATAGCTTTTCTAAACTCTTGTACTAAACACATTCCAATCGATCTAGCACAAGTTTGCTCAACAAGCTCACTAAAATTTGCATTAAACATAGTTTATTCGGTCTACACAAATCTGATCAACTCTTATACTAAACACAATCCAGTATGTCTAGCACAAGTCCACTCAAATTTTCACTAAACACAGTCTAGTCGATCTAGCACAAATCTTCTTAATAGGTCCACTCAGAACCTATTCAAATCTGCTCAACTAGTCCACTCAGAACATGCTCAAATATTCTAAATATGTCCACTCAGAACCTGCTCAAATCTACTCAACAGGTCCACTCAAAACATACTCAAATATGATCAATAGTTCCACTCAGAACCTACTCAAATCTTCTCAATAGGTCCACTCTAAACTTGCTCAAATCTGCTTAACAGTTCCACTCAGAACCTACTCGAATCTGCTCAACCGGTATACTTAGAACCTACTCAAATCTGCTCAACAAGCTCACACAGAACTTGTCCAAATTTTCTCAATAAGTCCTTTCTAGGACTTAACCAAATATTTATTGTAATCTTCCACAAAATCTCACACAAAATCAGTCCACAAGTCTTCTCAAAGACTTACCTCAAATCTCCTTAAGAAGTCCACATAGAACTTGTCTAATATCATAGAAACATATAGAGAATTATTAGAGACTCAATATGTTCTACACCCAAAGCTCAATAAGAGAATCAATCTCATAGAAGCATAAAGAGCATTTTTAGAGACTCAATATGTTCTATACTTAAAACTCAATCACTTTCTCAACTCAATCTCATAGAATCATAAAGAGAATTGTTAAAGACTCAATATGTTTTATTCTCACAACTCAAATCAAAATATAGAATAATTTGTTTATGGAACTTGAACAATCACATAATATATCCATTTGACTAGGCTCAATCAACTTACTCAACCAATCACTCAAAAAACAACTCTTGCTCACAAACCCTAGTTCAAGCATGTATCATCCAACTCAAAATGTTTCCAACAATGCTCAACAACAAATCTCACATAACAATGATACTCATGATCTTTTCAAACCCTAGTTCAATTTCTTTGCATTACAACTCACTTCAAAAACCATGCTTATAAAACATTCTTCACATAACAATGATACTCATGATCTTTTCAAACCCTAACTCAAGTTCTTCACACAACCAATGGTTTCAACAATAATGCTTATAAAACAAGGTTTTAATCACAACTCTTAATTTCAAAAAAACTCAAATACTTTCAAAAAGGCAACCCTAATAAAATCCTTTTTACTCCAAACTTTATTTTCTAGTAAGCCATTCAATCAACTCAACCAAAGAATAATTTACCCATACCTTTTTGCTTGACAAGTAGTTGATCTCACAAATCTTCCACACTCACAATTAATTCTTTGCCAATCTCAATAAGGGTTAGAAGATAATTTTCTCAACAAAACATAACACAAAAACAATATCAAATTTACACTTTATCACTCCAACTTGATTAATAATCAACACCCTCACAATAATCACAAAAACCCTTAATTAAAAATAACACAATACCCACAAAGTCTTAATCCTCTAATATACCACTATAGCAATTTAAGACTTTATTAAGAGTTAAAAATAGAAATATCCTTATAACTCCTAATGATAATTCTCAACTACCACAACTTTATTACAAAGCAACCTTTCCAAACACAAACCACTAAACAACCTTATACCTCCAACTTAGGTATTTAATTAAAATTAAAACCAAAAATATTACCTAGTCTTTGGAGGGAATCGAACCCTCAACGTTTCCCCCAATGTGCGCCTTAGCCACGACCAAAGTCACCGTAAGAGCCAAGCACTCATTTGATATTAACGAAGCACCACGTGCTTCTTAATCTCCTCACACCTTCCACCTTGTGCAAAATAACATGCATCGTAGGCACTTTAACCAACACAACTCACGATGCACCCATCGAGATTCAAACGCAAACCCTCTTGCAAGCTAGTGCTTTCATGCTTCCCAAAATACCACTAGGCCACATTGTCCTATGCAACTTCGAGGTTTAAAGCTTCCTCCCTTAAATGCTTCTCTGTCAAGACTTTTGCAAAAACTCACGAGCTCTTTTCTTCGCATGCAATCTTTTTAATTTATGAGCAAGGATCATTAATTGAACTTTGGTAGTTTGTAGTTATATGCTTCGTCCATTTTTTTCAAGGCGTCGGCGCTCTCCATGTTATTTTCCATGATGTCAACGGAGATTATAAAGGCTTCAAATTCCTTTTGTCTTAAACCCAACCTTTGGGTTTATAAAATATATTTAGACTTTATAAAACCCACTTTTGCATTATAAAATATTATAATAATAATTACAAATATTTTATTTGGGTTTTCACCATATCACCTCTAATATTATAATAACCATTATTATAATATTAAACCTTTGATAAAATATCTCCTTCTCACTGTATTCCATGTCGTAAATAATATTTATTTATAAAATTTAAATTCTTACTGAATTTAAATAATTTATAAAAATAAATAATATATCTCCTTTTGAACTCTTAACTTCTGCATTGATTCACTTGATCTTTGGCCTTCTTCCTAGATATCAAATAACCATTTTTATCCCCTTTGTTTCCTGTTGAGATCCTTGATTATTAATGATGACTTCATCTAGTGACATCAATGATAACTTTGACTTAGGGACTCAAAATGTCCAACAAAAAATTCACCTACACTATCTATGCATTACATCTTAGTAGAGTAATATTTCCAAAACATCGCACTATCATAGCCTGATATACCAACGTTGGTTTCCTAATTGAAGCACAAGTGCAACCACAAAATTGTAATAATTAATTTATATGAAAGCACATTAATGTTATAAAATGAAACAGATGTTACCAATGGAAAACTTAAAGTAAATCTTAATCATTATTTGACTCAGGCAATCAAAATTTGCTTGTCAACTAAACTTACTACTTCTTCTAACCAAGGAAAAAAGAATTTACCTTCATGATCCTCAATTAAAACTCATGTACTGACCAGTCTATCTTCACATTTATTTCCCTTAATGTATATGTAAACTTGATTTCTTTAAAATCTATAGCAAGGTCTTGAATTTCCATAATTATCTTTTGTATGTTCCATGGAACCTTTAATTTCCTTAAAATTGCATATAACAATGAGTGAATTACCTTCCATCCATACTTTGTTCCATTTTATTTTTTTGCATATTTTTAACCCTTCCAAAGCCACCTAAGATTCAACTTCAAAAATTTTGATAAAATTATGAAGTTATAAAATGTTTTAATTAAATTTAACAAATCTTTCAAAAAATAAATCAATACTTACATACTTAAAAATTTTATATATTTTTTGTTTGCCTAAGATATCCTAGTGGTTATGGCTTTAGCCTCTCTTTTGGGAGTTCCAAGGTTCAAACCATAGTGTACCCAAGAGGGGATAGGTTGGATGGTAGCCTCCTAGTGTTTATCGGTTGGCTACCCTAGTTTGATGCCTAGGCTAGGGTTTATGGATGGTAGCCATCTACTTTTTATTGGTTTGCTACCCTAGTTTGATGCCTAGGCTAGGGTTTATGGAGGCAACATCCAATGGTGTGACCAATTTCTCGATGTATCAAAAAAATTATACTTTTAGTTAATATATAAAACCTAAGTTTCAAAGTTCAACTCAAGTAAAGTTACAAGAATCCAAGATAAACTAAAAGGGATATAAATACACTAATAGGAGAACCATATCAGTTTGGAAATATCATTATATCCAAAATTTCAATAGGTTTCTATCTCTCACATTTTACTTTTCAACAATGAATTTATTTAAGCATTTGGATTAAAATTAAGAATTTTACATTCAAAATATTTTTAATTATTTTTAACTATTATAATTTTTCTAGTTTTAATTAATATTTATAAATTAATAGCATAGATGATATTTTTTAACCAAGAGGGAGTGTTTCATGGTGTAAGAGTGGCAAGTTCATTTGAAGTGGATCAAGGCTTCAAACCCTTACCACGAATGTGTGGAACATTGTTTCCAAAAAATTGTTGAAGCAAAGAAAAGCTAGAAAAAAGAAGAGATGGGAGTAATTGTGAGCTAAGAGGGAGTGCAATATGAGAGTGGGTGTAAGGTAGGAAAGAGTGCAAGACAGGATTGAGTGTGAGTCAAGAAGGAGTGCAATTTAAGAGGGAGTGTGAGCCAAGATTCAGTCATAGCGAAAGACAGTCAGGTTCATCCCAAGTGCATCAATGCTTCAAACCCTTGCCACAAATCCATGAAACATTATTTTTATAAAAATTTTAAAGCAAAGGAATATCAATAAAAATAAGATACAAGGACATTTATGAGTTAGGAGGGAGTGCAATTTTGGAGCAAGTGTGAGGTAAGAGAGTGCAAGCAAGGAGCGAGTGTGATCTAAGAGGGATTGAAAGCCAAGAGCGAGCCCCATTATCTATTATGGAAGAAAATTCATATTTGAAATGCCTAATGGGAATTCAATATGCCCTAGCTAGAAATTAGGATACCCTAGTTGGAAGTATGGAGGCCTAAGTTGGAGATAAGTAGAAGAGAGAATACATGGCAAGTTCGATCGAAGTAGTAGATGTTACACCAGAAGTAAGTATTAAGGATAAGATTATTGAGCATGATATAATGGTTCTAAAAAGTAAAGGGTTAATATGTAAGTTTCGTAGATCATGGCCAAGATTTTTGGTGATTTATAATTGAATCAAGTGGAAATGGGGATTGAAGTTAAATTATATTGTGACTTTTCTTCCTAAAGGTTTTTTTCTCATCATATTTTTCAATTCAAAAATTAGGGATAAAATAATGTTTTGGTGGCCTATGATTGAGGGTTAAAATAATTTATTTGATACTATAGAATGAATATTTTTCTATTGAGATAGAAACTATTGATAAGCTTCTAATGTGGGTTAGGCATTTTAGACTTCCATATTAAATTTATTTTTAAGAATATTGGAAATACCCTAGGGGAATTCATCAAGTAAGTACCAACTACTAAGGAGTGAAACCATGCTATATATACTCGAATATGTGTTGTTATTTATATTTCAAAACCTTTGCCACAATCCATTAATATTAAATCTCAATCAAGAGAATAGAATTGTAATTTGACACGCCAACAAATAAAAATAAATCAAACAAGTCACGAGCATCATCAAACATCAAAATAGACCAAACCTAGCAATATAGGCATCATTTTCTTCCTCTACCATATTTATCAATTAGTACCAAATTCACCAGTGATGAATTTGGTCACCAATGGTAAATTTGGCAAACTTCCAAAGAGTCAATTCCTGATAGTCAAAATTGACCATTGACCAAAAATGCTAGTCAAAACCAAATTTTCGACTAGCAATTTTAGTTTGAGTTATGAATTTGGTAAAATAGCCAAAATGTTCTTACACAAGCTAGAGGCATGTGAATTCCTTCATTCTCACTACCTCCTCTGACCTTGCATGCTCCAACAATGAATCAGGCCTACAAATTTTGAATTTTCCCTAACCAATTTTCCCTTCCAATCTCTCTTTCAAATCCTATTTAAAAAACCCTTGGGGCAAAAATTCTCAAGTTAATGATATTATGTCAACATTCTTCTTATTGCCCTTCCCTACCATTCTTCTTCAAGCATTTCTAGCAAACATTCCTTTGGAGGTAATTCAAGCAAGACAAAGAGGGCTTGGGGGTAAGGACGTCTTTTTGGAGGTACAGGAGGACTATTTCTAGGTGATAGCATTCTTACCACATCTCCTCTCTCCATTCTTTTGCTTCCATTCATTACATTTTACTCACTTAACGTTGGCCTTTCTAGCTTGAATATCCATTTGCTTGCATTTTTCCTTCTATTTGTATGCTCCTAATATATTTATGCAGGGTATATCTTTGCTTTTAGCTTCTAATATCATCATTGCAGGTCTCATTTAATATTTTCCATAATTATTTCAACTCTCTAATATTCATTTGCAAGTTTATCTAAGCATATTTTATCTTGTTGCTCATATTTTGACCTCTAATATTCTTCATTGCAAGGTTTTGTCTCACTCATTTGATTCATTTCCTTCATAATAGTTGTTGTCCTTTTAATTTGCAATACAATTTCTCTTTATTATCATCATATTAACTTATTTTTCATGTCCATGCATATTTATTTTCTATTTGTCACCATTTACAAGCATTAAGCTTTATAATTCCTCTTTTTCAAGCACATATAACTTGATTTTTGAAAAGAATTTTGAGCATATAAGCATTCATTTTCATTTTTAATCTATTGTGGTGTTGGATACAAGACTATAATTGTCTTCGTGTCCCACCAATATCCGTTTCTAAACCATAATTTGATGCATTCATCTCCCTTGCTATTATAGATTCCATTAATTTATAATATCACTTATTTTCATAGCATTTTTACATCATTTCATATTGTTCTTTGTCAATTTGTTCTAATTAGAGCTTATTTAATATATTTCATTGAATTCCTAACTCATTTGTGAATATTTTTAACTCCTTTATACTCCCAAAACTTCCCAAATTGCATTTATTTTGGATTTTCCATTCATTTTGCATAACATTCACTTCCATCATTTAATTTGTAAGATTTTGGGACATAAATCCCAAAATGTGTAAGTTGTAGATATTCCATACCCTTATTACAACATAATCCTTACAACATCACACAAAAATCCCCAAAAACCATTCAAATTTTGATCTTCAAGTCATCTCATCCCCGTTTTAAACCAAATTCATCAATTATTGTAGTAGTTGGCAATTTTGGCTCTCTAGAATACATAGTCCAAATTCACCAATCACAACCAAATTTTCTAGTGGTAAAATTGGTTATCAATAGTAACTTTGGTAGCCTTCATTTCATTCCAAGGAAGGCAAGCACACTTTTTTTTTCATAAATCGGGGTTCTAATCAACTGACAAGACAAAAGTTCCCCTTCCCAACACTCAAACAAACCCCCTATATTAGAAAACCTAATTTTTTTGGTCTTCTTTTGTAGGTTCCAAGTTTGCTAGTGGTAATTTTGGACAGTAATGGTGAATTTGTATAGGCACAAGTTAAGGTAATCCTACCACTTGGCACTTCCATTAAATTTGTTTTTCAGTATTTCTTGCACTTTGAGCCTTGTTTAATGTTGTTTTTATTTAAAATCATATTTCATTTGGCAAATCAAGGAACCCTAGTCTATATTTCAATTCGCTTACATTTTTATATTGGTCAAAATCAAAGAATCAGATATTATATTGAAACTCCTTTTTATTTCCAAGTACTTAGGCAAGAAATTGAAAAGCATATAGATTGCATTCTAGTATAGCTTATCTTCTTGCATCATTACTTGTTTGCCTTGAAAGGGAAATATCTCCTTAGTTTAGCCCATCATAAAAAATAAAAAGCATTTAGGTCAGCTCTTGTTTTCATGCATATGTGTGATCTAAGCTTAGAATGCATATTTGATCTTCACCTTAAGTTTAAATAACCTTTTAAGGCTCAAAAAATATTTAGATATAACAATCCAAAAACTTTAGGTGTTTGTTGAATAAACCCATAAAACATAGTTACACAAGCACAACATCAACATTTACACCTTGAAAAACTACATTGACTAGAGCCTACTTGCGTAGAAGATATCCATATCTTCAGGGCCTCATTTGGAAAGAGACCCTTAAGAAGATAAGCAAGGGTTCTATAGATTCCCCCTATGTATACGCTTGGCATCGATTGGATTCTCAAATCTACATTTTGGTGAACCCGATGCTAACACTCATTTTGCCCTAAATAAGATAAAATTTTGTTAAAGTTAAGCAAGATCACTTAATTTTTTTTGCATAGCTTACATCACATTAAATAGAGATAACAAGAACATAACCAATTGTTAGTCTTACTATGGAAAGGATAACAACCCCTTTAGTAAACCGGAATACAAAATTAGAGGGAGAAATATCTCCTAGCTATTATATTACGATGGACTAGTGAGAGTCATAAGGAAGGTTGTTTCTCAAGGTGACATAAGGATTCAAAACATCTTCTCTTCTTTGTTATAAGTACTCTAAAAATAAAACTTTAACAAATTTTCTCCCCCTTATCAAAATATTTTAAACATGGCTCAATACCCTTATAATAGTTGAATCAATGGTTTAACATCCTCATATTATGAGTTATTCACACACGAGCATGGTGATCAAGTAGAAAATCCTTGGTTACACCACATACAAGAAGAACATTTTATTGAAAATATCACCTTCAATTTTATATATCACATTAGGTATTACATTAAAGGAAACAAAATATATTTTATATGTCTATATTCTTGGAATATTCTAAATATTCCCTTAGTAGTGCCACTTCTTATGCTATGTTCTCACATTCCAAAATATTTGCTTCTAACTTGTCTTTGAACTTCTTTGCCTCAACCTTTGATTTTTCTAAATCCTCTATGAGCAAACTTCTTTATTCATCACATTCTTGAAACTAAATTTCAAGTTTAGAGTTTTGCTTCCTTACCTTCTTTACTGTGTCAAGGGTATCCCTTGAGATCAAAATCATTCTCTGCTAAATAATATTCTATTTGTTTACCTTTGTCCACATCATTACTTTCTTTTGGCTTGTCTTCTATAGGATCACTCACTTCTTCTTCTAATGCCATTAGAATATTTTCATTTGGTCTTTCAAGTGCATCTTCATATTCATCATCACTGAAACTATAACCATCCCTTGTGCAATCATCTTCAAGATGTCCAAAGTTACCACATCTAAAACACTTGAGAATAACTGGAGTCTTTTTCTTAACTGGTTCTTTTTCTTCAATCATAAATAGGATTTCATCTCTAGCATTGTCTAAAAAAACTAGCATCACTGCCATTTGAGTACTTACTTGCATTATCCACATAGTAGCTCCTCTTTTGTCTTTGGAAGAACTTCTTTCCTTATCTGCTTTGTCCATACTTGTTTTTTTGTTGATGCCTATGTCTTTTTTATTCCCTGTACCTATGATCCTATTTTTCTTCAACATTGTTTTTCCTTTGTTCTTTACAATCTGTTGCAAAATATCCATACTTTCCACAATTGAAACACTTAACAGATCTTAGATCTATGGGTCTTCTGGAACCTTTGTATCTTCTACCATAATTGGCTTCTTCATCACTAGAAGACTCATTGCTTGATTCTGGCTTCTTACCCTTTATTTCCTTGATTACTTTGAATGTTGCTTCCTTTTAGGAAATAGGAACTTTTGTTCCTATCTAAAAAAATTTTAGCATACCAAGAAACTTATCTCTTGTCAAAGTATCACCATCCAATAATATTTCTATAGCAAAAACCTATTCACTAAATCTGTTTGGAAGAGATCTTAAAACTTTATCACAAACATCTGATTCATCAATATTCATTCTAAGTCCTTGTCTATCATTAACAACCTCATCAATTCAAATTAGATAAGCACTGATATTTTCATCATCATTCATTCTCAATGCTTCAAATTTTCCTTTGATATTTTGTATCTTTTATTTCTTGACACTTTTATCTCCATCATATATACATTGCAATTTATCCCATATTTATTTTGCAGTCCTACAATGCATAACCTTCATATATTCTTATCTACGCAAACCTCTCACAAGTGCATTTATTGGTTTTTAATTATAGTGTTGTAGAAGCTTACCTTCCTTATTTGTAGGAGGATTTACTATTAGATCATATCCAAATTCCACTACATCCCAAACTTCATTGCCAAGTGCCATCAAGTAGAACCTCATCATCATACTCCAATACATGTGGTCACTTCCATCAAATATTGGTGCTAAATTACTTGAGAACGCATCCTTAGGATCCATTGTGTTCTTGATAGCTTTTTATTCAAGTTTTTAAACTCTTTCGAAGTAACCTGCTATGATACCAATTGAAAAACACAAGGTTATACTGAGAGGGGGGTGTGAACAGTATAAGAGCACTTTTTACTTTTCTTTCCAAAACAATATTATGTTGTGTATAGATAGCAGTATCAATAGTAGTAATCAAAGTAATGCACAAAACATCATACACAATAGAGACACCAATTTAACATGGTTCACCATAAGATGGCTACTTCCACAAAGAAAATATTTCACTAAATTTTCTTAATCAATCTCTTGGGAATCCTTCCCAATTACAATGTTTATGGACCTCTATACAAATGAGATGTTGATCCCCTAAACCTAGTTTGTGGATCTGTATCCATAGGGGAACTCCTTCTCCTCTACTCTGGTTGGTGATCTTCTAGAAGACTACTACCTCCACTGCACTGACTTGTGGATATCTCTCCACTAAATACTCTTGTCCCCACTCAAAAGACTTGTCCTCACTACCTTGGCTAATGAATCTCTATCCACTGGATACTACTATCCTCTCTGCTCTATCATATACAAATATTTGTCTCAATTCTATACTAAATATAGTCTAGTCGATTTAGCTTATCTCTGCTCAAATCTTGTACTAAACACAATCCAATTGTTCTAGCACAAGTTTGCTCAATAAGCTCACTCAAATTTATACTAAACACATTTCATTCAATCTAGCAAAAGTTTCATCAGCTCTTGTACTAAACACATTCCAGTCAGTCTAGCACAAGTCCACTCAAATCTACACTAAACACTTTCCAGTTGATCTAGCACAAATCTTCTCAATAGGTCCACTCAGAACCTACTCAAATCTGCTCAATAGGTCCACTTAGAACCTGCTCAAATATGCTCAATAGTTCCACTTAAAACCCACTCAAATCTAATCAACAAGTCCACTTAGAACCTGCTCAAATCTACTCAATAGGTCCACTCATAACCTACTCAAATCTGCTCAACAGGTCCACTCAGAACCTGCTCAAATCTACTCAATAGGTCCACTCAAAACCTGCTCAAATATACTCAACAGGTATACTCAAAACCTACTCAAATCTGCTCAATAGGTCCACTCAGAACCTACTCAAATCTGCTCAACAAGCTCACACATAACTTGTCCAAATCTACTCAATAAGTCCTCTCTAGGACTTAACCAAATTTGTATTGTAAGCTTCCACAAAAGCTCACACAAAATCAGTCCACAAGTCTTCTCAAATACTTACCTCAAATCTTCTTAACAAGTCCACACAGTACTTTTCCAATCTCATAGAAACATAAAGAGAATTGTTAGAGACTCAATATGTTCTACACTCAAAACTCAATCACTTTCTTAACTCAAATCAATCTCATAGAAGCATAAAGAGAACTATTAGAGACTCAATATGTTCTATACTTAAATCTCAATCACTTTCTCAACTCAATCTCATAGAAGCATAAATATAATTGTTAAAGACTCAATATGTTCTATTCTCACAACTCAAATCAGAATATAGAATATTTTGTTTTACGGAATTTCAACAATCACTTCATATATCCACTTGACTAGGCTCAACCAACATGCTCAACCAATCACTCAAGAAATAACTCTTGCTCACAAACCCTAGTCCAAGCATGTATCATCCAACACAAAATGTTTCCAACAATTCTCAACAACAAATATCACATAATAATGATACTCATGATCTTTTCAAACCCTAGTTCAAGTTCTTTGCATTACAACTCACTTCAACAACCATGCTTATAAAATATTCTTCATATAACAATGATACTCATGATATTTTCAAACCCTAACTCAAGTTCTTCATACAACCAATGGTTTCAACAACACTGCTTATAAAACAAGGTTTTAATCAAAACATTTAATTTTAGAAAACCTTGAAGCATTAACTCAAGTACTTTCGAAAAGTAAACCCTAATAAAATCCTTTTCACTCCAAACTTTATTTTCTAGTAAGCCATTCAATCAACTCAACCAAAGAAGAATTTGCCCATACCTTTTTTCTTGACAAGTAGTTGATCTCACAAATCTTCCACACTCACAATTACTTCTTTGCCAATCTCAATAAGGGTTAGAGGATAATTTTCTCAACAAAACATAACACAAAAACAATATCAAATTTACACCTTATAACTCCAAATTGATTAATAATCAACACCCTCACAATAATCACAAAAACCCTTAATTAAAATAACACAATACCCACAAAGTCTTAATCCTCCAATATTACCTCATCTTTAGAGGGAATCGAACCCTCAATGTTGCCCCCAGCGTGCACCTTAGACATAGCTAAATTCATCGCACAAGACAAGTGCTCATTTGAGATTAATGAAGCACCACATGCTTCTTAATCTTCTCACATCTTCCACCTTGGGCAAAATAACGTGCACCGTAGGCGCCTTAACCAACACAACTCACGATGCACCCATTGAGATTCGAACACAAACCCTCTTGCAAGCCAGTGATTTCATGCTTCCCAAAATACCACTAAGCCATGATGTCGTATGCAACTTTGAGGATTAAAGCTTCCTCCCTTAAATGCTTCTCTGTCATGACTTTCATGAAAACTCACGAGCTCTTTTCTTTGCATAAAATATTTTTAATTTCTGAGCAAGGATAATTAATTGAACTTTGGGCGTTTGTATTTATATGCTTCCTCCATTGTTTTGAAGACTTTGATGCTCTCCATGTTATTTTCCATGACGTTGGTGGATATTATAAAGGCTTCGAATGCCTTTTGTCTTAAACCCAACCTTTGGGTTTATAAAATATATTTAGACTTTATAAAACCCACTTTTGCATTATAAAATATTATAATAAGAATTACAAATATTTTATTTGGGTTTTCACCATATCACCTCTAATATTATAATTACAATTATTTTAATATTATACCTTTGACAAAATATCTCCTTCTCACTCTATTACATGTCGTAAATAATATTTATTTATAAAATTTAAATTCGTATTGAATTTAAATAATTTATAAAAATAAATATTATATCTCCTTTTGAACTCTTATCTTTAGCATTGATTCACTTGATCTTTGGCCTTCTTCCTGGATATCAAATAACCATTTTTATCCCCTTTTTTTCATGCTAAAATCCTTGATTATTAATGATGACTTCATCTGGTGACATCAATGACAACTTTGGCTTAGGGACTAAAAATGTCCAACAATCTCTCCCTTTGTCATTGATGGCAACCTATACTCTTCTTACCAAAACCTGACCTTTCTTTTTATTTTGCTCCCCCTGGGACATTGCTTCTCTTGGCTCAATGATCTCTCAAATATCAAATCTCTCCCCATTAAACAAATATCTCCCCCTTTGACATAAATGGCAAAGGGTCACCTTTGGGGCTCAGGGTTAATAATGAGCCTCTTAGCTTAGCCCCTCCCCCACCTCCTTCTGAGGTGGTTAATTGTAGGGTGGGAGTATTTCTACTCCCCAAAGGCATTGTTCTTTGCCTTTATCCTCTTCCCTTATTTTCTAAGTTTTTTTATTCCTCTAACTGTTTCTACCTGTGTCATCATCCCTGTTCCTATTCTTGTTCCTATTCACATCCAATATCCTATTTTTGTTCCTGTTCCTAATCATGTTCATGTTCCTATTCATGTTCTTGTTCTTGTTCATCCCTATTTTTGGAATGTCTACTCTATACAATTTTGCTATGTGACCATCATCATTACACTTATAACACTTAATTTTATTATTCCTTGGAGGTGCAAAAGTCTTAGGATTTTTCCTAGCGAAGCCATATCCTATTTTTTCATGAACCCTGCAATTCATTGCCTTGTGACCAAACTGATTACATGAGTAGCAATACCCATGGAAAAGCAGTCTATTCCCATATTCCTATCTTTCATGTGTCCTAAACGGTGAAGCCATGTGCCCAAACCTATGACTTGAAAAACATCTTCCATTGAAGCTTCCTTGTCTTGACCTCATTGGTCTCCTGTTCTGATTGTTGTTCCATCTGTATCTTCTATGTGCATTATTTCTATCTTTTTTGAACTCTTTATTGTCCAACTCATCCTCTGATGTCTCACTTCCTCTTACACTATCTTCTTCTGATGTATCTTCATCTGAAGTTTCTTCTTCTTCAAGGCTTGAAGTTGACTCCTCTTCCCATTTCTTTTGAACATGTTTAGAACCAAGACCTATTTTGTTTGTTGCTCCTCTTTGTATCTTGATTATTTTATCCACACTCTTTGCTTTTTTTACATACTTGCATAGCTTATTCTTGGAATCTTATAAATCTTCCTTTAGTAGTGCCACTTCTTATGCTAAGATCTCACATTCAAAAATATTTTCTTCTAACTTGTCTTTGAACTTTCTTGCCTTAGCCTTTGATTTTTATAAATTCCCTATGAGAAATCTTCTTTCTTCATCACATTCTTGAAACTGAATTTCAAGTTTAGAGTGTTGCATTCTTACCTTATTTATCATTTCAAGGGCATAGATAAGTTCTCCCTTGAGATCATAACCATTCATTGTTGAATAATCTTCTATTTGTTTGCCTTTGTCCACATCATTACTTTCTTTTGGTTTGTCTTCTATAAGATCACTCACTTCTTCTTCTAATGCCATTAGAATATTTTCATCCGGTCTTTCAAGTGCATCTTCATATTCATCATCACTAAAACTATAACCATACCTTGTGCAATCATATTCAAGATGTCCAAAGTTACCACATCTAAAACACTTGAGAATAACTGGATTATTTTTCTTAATTGGTTCTTTTTCTTCAATCATAAATAAGACTTCATCTCTATCATTGTCTGAAAAAACTAGCATCACTATCATTTGAGTACTTACTTGCATTATCTGCATAGTAGCTCCTCTTTTGTCTATGGAAGAAGTTATTTCCTTGTTTGCTTTTTCCATCCTTGATTTTCTTTTGATGCCTATATCTTTTTGATTCCTTGTACCTGTGATCCTATTTTTCTTGACCGTTGTTATTTTTTGATTCTTTACAATTTGTTGCAAAATATCCATACTTTCCACAATTGAAACACTTAATAGATCTTAGATATATGGATCTTCTAAAACCTTTATCTCTTCTACCATAATTGGATTCTTCATCACTAGAAGACTCATTGCTTGATTCTGACTTCTTACCCTTTGTTTCCTTGATTACTTTGAATGTTGCTTCCTTTTGAGAAATAGGAACTTTTGTTGTTATCTCAAAAAAATTTAGCATACCAAGCAACTTATCTCTTGTCAAAGTATCACCATCCAATTATATTTCTCTAGTAGAAACCTATTCACTGAATCTATTTGGAAGAGATATTAAGACTTTATCACAAACATTTGATTCATCAATATTCATTCCAAGTCCTTGCATTAACAACCTCATCAATTTAAATTAGATAAGCACTAATATTTTCATCATAATTCATTCTCAATGAATCAAATTATCCTTTGATATTTCATATCTTTGCTTTCTTGACACTTTTATCTCCCTCATATATACATTATAATTTATCCCTCATTTATTTTGTAGTTCTTTAATGCATAACCTTCATATATTTTGATATACGAAAACCTCTCACAAGTGCATTCATTGCTTTTAAATTATAATGTAGTAGCTTACCTTCCTTATTTGTAAGAGAATTTACTGCTAGATCATATCCAAATTCCATTGCATCCCAAACTTCATTGCCAAGTGCCACAAGTAGAACCTCATCATCATACTCCAATACATGTAGTCACTTCCATAAAATATTGGTGCTGAATTACTTAAGGACACATCCTTAGGATCCATTGTGTTCTTGTTAGCTTTTTCTTCAAGCTGTTAAAATATTCCAAAGGAACCCGCTCTGATACCAATTGAGTAACACAAGTGTATACTGATATGGAGAGTGAAAAATATAAGAGCACTTTTTACTTTTCTTTCCAAATCAATATTATGTAGTGTATAGATAGCAGTATCAATAACAGTAATTAATACAATACACAAAATACCATAAATAATAGAGACACTAATTTAACATGGTTCACCCAAAGATGGCTACTTCCATGAATAAAATCTTTCACTAAATTTTTCTCAATCAATATCTTGGGAATCCTTCCCAATTAAAATGATTATGGACCTCTATCCAAAGGATATACTAATCCCCTAAATATAGTTTATGGATATCTATCCATAGGATAACTTCTTCTCCTATGCTCTGGTTGGTGATACTCTAGAAGACTACCACCTCCACTGCACTGGCTTATGGATATCTCTCCACTAAAAACTCTTATTCCCACTCAAAAAACTTGTCCTCACTACTCTAGCTAATGGATCTCTATCCACTGGAGACTATTGTTCGCTCTGCTCTATCACCTCAAAATCTCTATCTCAATTATGTACTAAAAAAAATCTAGTCGATCTAGCATAGCTTTGCTCAACTCTTGTACTAAACACATTCCAATCGTTCTAGCACAAGTCTGCTCAACAAGCTCACTCAAATTTACATTAAATATAGTTTATTCGGTCTACACAAATAAGCTCAAATATTATACTAAAAACAATCAAGTAGGTCTACCATAAGTCCACTCAAATTTTCACTAAACACAGTCCAATGGGTCTAGCACAAATCTTCTTAATAGGTCCACTCAAAACCTATTAAAATCTGCTCAACTGGTCCACTCAGAACCTGCTCAAATATTCTAAATAGGTCCACTCAAAACCTGCTCAAATCTACTCGACAGGTCCACTCAAAACCTACTCAAATATGATCAACAGGTCCACTCAGAACCTACTCAAATCTTCTCAATAGGTCCACTCAAAACCTGCTCAAATTTGCTCAACAGGTCCTTTCAGAACCTACTCGAATCTGCTCAATATGTCCACTCAAAACCTGCTCAAATATTATCAACAAGATCAAACAAAACTTGTTCAAATCTGCTCAATAAGTCCTTTCTAGGACTTAACCAAATATTTATTGTAAGCTTCCACAAAAGCTCACAAAAAATCAGTCCACAAGTCTTCTCAAAGACTTGCCTCAAATCTCCTTAACAAGTCCACATAGAACTTCTCCAATCTCATAGAAACATATAGAGAATTGTTAGAGACTCAATATGTTCTACACTCAAAGCTCAATAACTTTCTTAACTCAAATCAATCTCATAGAAGCATAAAGAGAATTTTTAGAGACTCAATATGTTCTATACTTAAAACTCAATCACTTTCTCAACTCAATCTCATAGAAGCATAAAGAGAATTGTTAAAGACTCAATATGTTCTATTCTCACAACTCAAATTAGAATATAGAATAATTTGTTTTATGGAACTTGAACAATCACATAATATATCCATTTGAATAGGCTCAATCAACTTACTCAACCAATCACTCAAAAAACAACTCTTGCTCACAAATCCTAGTCCAAGCATGTATCATCCAACTCAAAATGTTTCCAACAATGCTCAACAACAAATATCACATAACAATGATACTCATGATCTTTATAAAAAATTTAAAGCAAAGGAATATGAATAAAAATAAGATACAATGACATTTATGAGTTAGGAGTGAGTTCAATTTTGGAGCAAGTGTGAGGTAAGAGAGTGCAAGCAAGGAGCGAGTGTGATCCAAGAGGAATTGCAAGCCAAGTGCAAGCCCCATTATCTATTATGGAAGAAAATTCATATTTGAAATGCCTAATGGGAATTCAATATGCCCTAGCTATAATTAGGATACCCTAGTTGGAAGTATGGAGGCCTAAGTTGGAGATAAGTAGAAGAGAGAATACATGGCAAGTTCGATCTAAGTAGTAGATGTTACACCAGAAGTAAGTATTAAGGATAATATTATTGAGCATGATATAATGGTTCTAAAAAGTAAAGGGTTAATATGTAAGTTCTGTAGATCATAGATTTTTGGTGATTTATAATTGAATCAAGTGGAAATGGGGATTGAAGTTAAATTATATTGTGACTTTTCTTCCTAAATGTTTTTTGCTCATCATCTTTTTCAATTCAAAAATTAGGGATAAAATAATGTTTTGGTGGCCTATGATTGAGGGTTAAAATAATTTATTTGATACTATAGAATGAATATTTTTCTATTGAGACAAAAACTATTGATAAGCTTCTAATGTGGGTTAGGCATTTTAGACTTCCATATTAAATTTGTTTTGAAGAATATTGGAAATACCCTAGGGGAATTCATCAAGGAAGTACCAACTACTAAGGAGTGAAATCATGCTATATATACTTGAATATGTGTTGTTATTGATATTTCAAAACCTTTGCCACAATCCATTAATATTAAATCTAAATCAAGAGAATGGAATTGTAATTTAACATGCCAACAAAGAAAATAAATCAAACAAGTCACGAGCATCATCAAACATCAAAATAGACCAAACCTAGCAATATAGGCATCATTTTATTCCTCTACCATATTTATCAATCAGTACCAAATTCACCAGTGACGAATTTGGTCACCAATGGTAAATTTGGCAAACTTCAAAAGAGTCAATTCCTGACAATCAAAATTGACCATTGGCCAAAAATGCTAGTCAAAACCAAATTTTCGACTAGCAATTTTAGTTTGAGTTGTGAATTTGGGAAAATAGCCAAAATCTTCTTACAAAAGCTAGAGGCATGCGAATTCCTTCATTCTCACTACCTCCTCTGACCTTGCATGCTCCAACAATGAATCAGGCCTACAAATTTTGAATTTTCCCTAACCAATTCTCCCTTCCAATCTCTATTTCAAATCCTATTTAAAAAACCCTTGGGGCAAACATTCTCAAGTTAATGATATTATGTCAAAATTCTTCTTATTTTCCTTCCCTACCATTCTTCTTCAAGCATTTCTAGCAAACATTCCTTTGGATGTAAGTCAAGCAAGACAAAGAGGGTTTGGGGGTAAGGACGTATTTTTTGAGGTAAGGGAGGACTATTTCTAGGTGATAGCATTCTTACCACATCTCCTCTCTCCATTCCTTTGCTTCCATTCATTACATTTTACTCACTTAACGTTGGCCTTTCTAGCTTGAATATCCATTTGCTTGCATTTTTCCTTCTATTTGTATGCTCCTAATATATTTATGCAGGGTATATCTTTGCTTTTAGCTTCTAATATCATCATTGCAAGTCTCATTTAAGATTTTCCATAATTATTTCAACTCTCTAATATTCATTTGCAAGTTTATCTAAGCATATTTTGTCTTGTTGCTCATATTTTGACCTCTAATATTCTTCATTGCAAGGTTTTGTCTCACTCATTTGATTCATTTCCTTCATAATAGTTGTTGTCCTTTTAATTTGCAATAAAATTTCTCTTTATTATCATCATATTAACTTATTTTTCATTTCCATGCATATTTATTTTCTATTTGTCACCATTTACAAGCATTAAGCTTTATCATTCCTCTTTTTCATGCACATATAACTTGATTTTTGAAAAGGATTTTGATCATATAAGCATTCATTTTCATTTTTAATCTATTGTGGTGTTGGATACAAGACTATCATTGTCTCAGTGTCCCACCAATATCCCTTTCTCAACCATAATTTGATGCATTCATCTCCCTTGCTATTATAGATTCCATTAATTTATAATATCACTTATTTTCATAGCATTTTTACATCATTTCATATTGTTCTTTGTCAATTTGTTCTAATTAGAGCTTATTTAATATATTTCATTGAATTCCTAACTCATTTGTGAATATTTTTAACTCCTTTATACTCCCAAAACTTCCCAAATTCCATCTATTTTGGATTTTCCATTCATTTTGCATAACATTCACTTCCATAATTTAATTTGTAATATTTTGGGACACAAATCCCAAAATGTGTAAGTTGTAGATATTGCATACCCTTATTACAACATAATCCTTACAACATCTCACAAAAATCCCTAAAAACCACACAAATTTTGATCCTAAAGTCATCTCATCCCCGTTTTAAACCAAATTCATCAATTATTGTAGTAGTTGGCAATTTTGCCTCTCTAGAATACATAGTCCAAATTCACCAATCACAACTAGATTTTCTAGTGGTAAAATTGGTTATCAATAGTAACTTTGGTAGCCTTCATTTCATTCCAAGGAAGGCAAGCACACTCATTTTTTCATAAATCGGGGTTCTAATCAACTGACAAGACAAAATTTCCCCTTCCCAACACTCAAACAAACCCCCTATATTAGAAAACCTAATTTTTTTGGTCTTCTTTTGTAGGTTCCAAGTTTGCTAGTGGTAATTTTGGACAGTAATGGTGAATTTGTATAGGCACAAGTTAAGGTAATCCTACCACTTGGCACTTCCATTAAATTTGTTTTTCAGTATTTCTTGCACTTTGAGCCTTGTTTAATGTTGTTTTTATTTAAAATCATATTTCATTTGGCAAATCAAGGAACCCTAGTCTATATTTCAATTCGCTTACATTTTTATATTGGTTAAAATCAAAGAATCAGATATTAGATTGAAACTCCTTTTTATTTCCAAGTACTTAGGCAAGAAATTGAAAAGCATATAGATTGCATTCTAGTATAGCTTATCTTCTTGCATCATTCCTTGTTTGCCTTGAAATGGAAATATCTCCTTAGTTTAGCCCATCATAAAAAATAAAAAGCATTTAGGTCAGCTCTTGTTTTCATGCATATGTGTGATCTAAGCTTAGAATGCATATTTAGTGATCTTCACCTTAAGTTTAAATAACCTTTTAAGGCTCAAAAAATATTTAGATATAACAATCAAAAAACTTTAGGTGTTTGTTGAATAAACCCATAAAACATAATTACAAAAGCACAACATCAACATTTACACCTTGAAAAACTACATTGACTAGAGCCTACTTGCGTAGAAGATATCCATATCTTCAGGGCCTCGTTTGGAAAGAGACCCTTAAGAAGATAAGCAAGGGTTCTATAGATTCCCGCTATGTATACGCTTGGCATTGGTTGGATTCTCAAATCTACATTTTGGTGAACCTGATGCTAACACTCATTTTGCCCTAAATAAGATAAAATTTTGTTAAAGTTAAGCAATATCACTTACTTTTGTTTGCATAGCTTACATCACATTAAATAAAGATAACAAGAACATAACCAATTGTTAGTCTTACTAGGTAAAGGATAAAAACCCCTTTAGTAAACAAAAATACAAACTTAGAGGGAGCAATATCTCCTAACTATTATATTACGATGGACTAGTGAGAGTCATAAGGAAGGTTGTTTCTCAAGGTGACATAAGGATTCAAAACATCTTCTCTTCTTTGTTATAAGTACTCTAAAAATAAAACTTTAACAAATTTTTTCCCCCTTATCAAAATCTTTTAAACATGGCTCAATACCACTTATAATAGTTGAAACAACGGTTTAACATCCTCATCTTATGAGTTATTCACACACGAGCATGGTGATCAAGTAGAAAATCCTTGGTTACACCACATACAAGAAGAACATTTTATTGAAAATATCACCTTCAATTTTATATATCACATTAGATATAAAATGAAAGGAAAAAATATATATTTTATATCTTATTCTTGGAATATTCTAAATATTCCTTTAGTAGTGCCACTTCTTGTGCTAACTTCTCACATTCCAAAATATTTGCTTCTAACTTGTCTTTGAACTTCCTTGCCTTAGCCTTTGATTTTTCTAAATCCTCTATGAGCAATCTTCTTTCTTCATCACATTCTTGAAACTGAATTTCAAGTTTAGAGTGTTGCTTCCTTACCTTCTTTACCATGTCAAGGGCATAGATAAGTTCTCCCTTGAGATCATAACCATTCTCTACTGAATAATCTTCTATTTGTTTGCCTTTGTCCACATCATTACTTTCTTTTGGCTTGTCTTCTATAGGATCACTCACTTCTTCTTCTAATGCCATTAGAATATTTTCATCTGGTCTTTCAAGTGCATCTTCATATTCATCATCACTAGAAACTATAACCATCCCTTGTGCAATCATCTTCAAGATGTCCAAAGTTACCACATCTAAAACACTTGAGAATAACTGGAGTCTTTTTCTTAACCGGTTCTTTTTCTTCAATCATAAATAGGACTTCATCTCTATCATTGTCTGAAAAACTAGCATCACTATCATTTGAGTACTTACTTGCATTATCCGCATAGTAGCTCCTCTTTTGTCTTTGGAAGAACTTATTTCCTTGTCTACTTTGTCCATCCTTGCTTTTCTTTTGATGCCTATATCTTTCTGATTCCCTGTACCTGTGATCCTATTTTTCTTCACCATTGTTGTTCTTTGGTTCTTTACAATCTGTTGCAAAATATCCATACTTTCCACAATTGAAACACTTAACAGATCTTAGATCTATGGGTCTTCTGGAACCTTTATCTCTTCTACCATAATTGGCTTCTTCATCACTAGAAGACTCATTGCTTGATTCTGACTTCTTACCCTTTGTTTCCTTGATTGCTTTGAATGTTGCTTCCTTTTTGGAAGTAGGATCTTTTGTTCTTATCTCAAAAGTTGTTAGCATACCAAGCAACTTATCTCTTGTCAAAGTATCACCATCCAATGATATTTCTATAGCAGAAACTTGTTCACTGAATCTATTTGGAAGAGATCTTAAGACTTTATCACAAACATCTGATTCATCAATATTCATTCCAAGTCCTTGCATATCATTAACAACCTCATCAATTCAAATTAGATAAGCACTGATATTTTCATCATCATTCATTCTCAATGCTTCAAATTGTCCTTTGAGATTTCGTATCTTTTCTTTCTTGACACTTTTATCTCCCTCATATATACATTGCAATTTATCCCACATTTCTTTTGCAGTTTTACAATGCATAACCTTCATAGATTTTGATCTACGCAAACCTCTCACAAGTGCATTCATTGCTTTTGAATTATAGTGTTGTAGTAGCTTACCTTCCTTATCTGTAGGAGGATTGACTATTGGATCATATCCAAATTCCACTACATCCCAAACTTCATTGCCAAGTGCCATCAAGTAGAACCTCATCATCATACTCCAATACATGTAGTCACTTCCATCAAATATTGGTGTTGAATTACTTGAGGACGCATCCTTAGGATCCATTGTGTTCTTGTTAGCTTTTCCTTCAAGTTGTTAAACTCTTCCGAAGGAACCCGCTCTGATACCAATTGAAGAACACAAGCTTATACTGAGAGGGGGGTGAACAGTATAAGAGCACTTTTTACTTTTCTTTCCAAATCAATATTATGTAGTGTATAGATAGCAGTATCAATAGCAGTAATCAAAGCAATGCACAAAACACCATACACAATAGAGACACCAATTTAACGTGGTTCACCCAAAGATGGCTACTTCCACGGAGAAAATATTTCACTAAATTTTCTCAATCAATCTCTTGGGAATCCTTCCCAATTACAATGTTTATGGACCTCTATCCAAAGGAGATGTTGATCCCCTAAATCTAGTTTGTGGATCTCTATCCACAGGAGAACTCCTTCTCCTCTACTCGGTTGGTGATCCTCTAGAAGACTACTACCTCCACTACACCGGCTTGTGGATCTCTCTCCACTGAAGACTCTTGTCCCCACTCAGAAGACCTATCCTCACTACCCTAGCTGATGGATCTCTATCCACTAGAGACTACTATCCTCTCTGCTCTATCACCTCCAAAGCTCTATCTCAATTTTATACTAAACATAGTCCAGTCGGTCTAGCATAGCTCTACTCAACTCTTGTACTAAACACAGTCCAGTCGGTCTAGCACAAGTCTTCTCAACAAGCTCACTCAAATTTGCACTAAACATAGTTCATTCGGTCTAGCACAAATCTTCTCAACTCTTGTACTAAACATAGTCTAGTCGGTCTAGCACAAGTCCACTCAAATATGCACTAAACATAGTCCAATCGATCTAGCACAAATCTGCTCAATAGGTCCACTCATAACCTACTCAAATCTGCTCAATAGGTCCATTCAATAAATTCAAGTTTCAAATTCTCAATAGGTCCACTCAGAACCTACTCAAATCTGCTCAATAGGTCCACTCAAACTCTCAAATTTGCTCAATAGGTCCACTAGAACTGCTCAAATTCTCAATAGGTCCACTCAGAACCTGCTCAAATTCTCAATAGGTCCACTCAAAACCTACTCAAATATGCTCAACAAGCTCACATATAACTTGTCCAAATATTCTCAATAAGTCCTCTCTAGGACTTAACCAAATCTATATTGTAAGCTTCCACAAAATCTCACACAAAATCAGTCCACAAGTCTTCTCAAAGACTTACCTCAAATCTGCTTAACAAGTCCACATAAAACTTGTCCAATCTCATAGAAACATAAAGAGAATTGTTAGAGACTCAATATGTTCTACACTCAAAGCTCAATCACTTTCTCAACTCAAATCAATCTCATAGAAGCATAAAGAGAATTTTTAGAGACTCAATATGTTCTATACTCAAAACTCAATCACTTTCTCAACTCAATCTCATAGAAGCATAAAGAGAATTGTTAGAGACTCAATATGTTCTATTCTCACAACTCAAATAAGAATATAGAATAGTTTGTTTTATGGAACTTGAACAACCACTTCATACATCCACTTGACTAGGCTTAATCAACTTACTCAACCAATCACTCAAGAAACAACTCTTGCTCACAAACCCTAGTCCAAGCATGTATCATCCAACTCAAAATGTTTCCAACAATGCTCAACAACAAATCTCACATAACAATGATACTCATGATCTTTTCAAACCCTAGTTCAAGTTCTTTGCATTACAACTCACTTCAACAACCATGCTTATAAAATATTCTTCACATAACAATGATACTCATGATATTTTCAAACCCTAACTCAAGTTCTTCACACAACCAATGGTTTCAACAACAATGCTTATAAAACAAGGTTTTAATCACAACTCTTAATTTCAGAAAACCTTGAAGCATTAACTCAAACACTTTCAAAAAGGAAACCCTAATCAAATCCTTTTCACTCCAAAATTTATTTTCTAGTAAGCCATTCAATCAACTCAACCAAAGAAGAATTTGCCCATACCTTTTTGCTTGACAAGTAGTTGATCTCACAAATCTGCCACACTCACAATTACTTCTTTGCCAATCTCAATAAGGGTTAGAGGATAATTTTCTCAACAAAACATAACACAAAAACAATATCAAATTTACACCTTATCACTCCAACTTGATTAATAATCAACACCCTCACAATAATCACAAAAACCCTTAATTCAAAATAACACAATACCCACAAAGTCTTAATCCTCCAATATACCACTATAGCAATTTAAGACTTTATTAAAAGTTAAAAACAGAAATCTCCTTATAACTCCTAATGATAATTCTCAACTACCACAAATTTATTACAAAGCAACCTTTCCAAACACAAACCACTAAACAACCTTATACCTCCAACTTAGGCATTTAATTAAAATTAAAACCAAAAATATTACCTCATCTTCGGAGGGAATCGAACCCTCAATGTTGCCCCCAATGTGCGCCTTAGCCATGGCCAAAGTCATCGCATGAGCCAAGCGCTCATTTGAGATTAACGAAGCACCACGTGCTTCTTAATCTCCTCACACCTTCCACCTTGGGCAAAATAATGTGCACCTTAGGTGCCTTAACCAACACAACTCATGATGCACCCATCGAGATTCGAATGCAAACCCTCTTGCAAGCCAGTGCTTTCGCGCTTCCCAAAATACCACTAGGCCACGCTGTCCTATGCAACTTCGAGGATTAAAGCTTCCTCCCTTAAACGCTTCTCTGTCACGACTTTCGCAAAAACTCACGAGCTCTTTTCTTCGCATGCAATATTTTTAATTTTCGAGCAAGGATAATTAATTGAACTTTGGGCATTTGTATTTATATGCTTCCTCCATTGTTTTGAAGATTTTGATGCTCTCCATGTTATCTTCCATGATGTCGGTAGATATTATAAAGGCTTCGAATGCCTTTTGTCTTAAACCCAACCTTTGGGTTTATAAAATATATTTAGACTTTATAAAACCCACTTTTGCATTATAAAATATTATAATAAGAATTATAAATATTTTATTTGGGTTTTCACCATATCACCTTTAATATTATAATAACCATTATTATAATATTATACCTTTGATAAAATATCTCCTTCTCATTGTATTCCATGTCGTAAATAATATTTATTTATAAAATTTAAATTCTCATTGAATTTAAATAATTTATAAAAATAAATATTATATCTCCTTTTGAACTCTTAACTTCTGCACTGATTCACTTGATCTTTGGCCTTCTTCCTGGATATCAAATAACCATTTTTATCCCCTTTTTTTCCTACTGAATTCCTTGATTATTAATGATGACTTCATCTGGTGACATCAATGACAACTTTGACTTAGGGACTCAAAATGTCCAACAATCTCCCCCTTTGTCATTGATGGCAACCCATACTCTTCTTACCAAAACCTGACCTTTATTTTTATTCTGCTCCCCTAGGACATTGCTCCCCCTGGCTCAATGCTCTCTCAAATATCAAATCTCTCCCACATCACAAATATCTTCCCCTTTGACATCAATGGCAAAGGGTCACCTTTGGGGCTCGGGGCTAAGAATGAGCCTCTTAGCTTAGCCCCTCCCCCACCTCCTTTTGAGGTGGTTAATTCTAGGGTGGGAGTATTTCTACTCCCAAAAGGCATTGTTCTTTACCTTTATCCTCTTCCCTTATTTTCTAAGTTTTTTGATTCCTCTGACTATTTCTATCCATGTCATCATCCCTGTTCCTATTCACATCCAATTTCCTATTCCTATTCCTGTTCTCGTTCATGTTCATGTTCCTATTCATGTTCTTGTTCCTGTTCATACCTATTTTTGGAATGTCTGCTCTACACCATTTTGTTGTGTGACCATCATTATTGCACTTATAACACTTAATGTTATTATTCCTTGGAGGTGCAAATGTCTTAGGATTTCTCCTAGTGAAGCCATATCCTCTTCTGTCATGAACCCTGCAATTCATTGCCTTGTGACCAAACTGATTACATGAGTAGCAATACCCATGGAAAAGTTATCTATTCCCATATTCTTGTCTTTCATGTGTCCTGCACTATGAAGCCATGTGCCCAAACCTGTGACATGAAAAACATCTTCCATTGAAGCTTCCTTGTCTTGACCTCATTGGTCTCCTATTCTGATTGTTGTTCCATCTGTATCTTCTCTGTGCATTGTTCCTATCTTTGTTGAACCCTTTATTGTCCAACTCATCCTCTGATGTCTCACTCCCTCTTACACTAGTCTTCTTCTGATGTATCTTCATCTGAAGTTTCTTCTTCTTCAAGGCTTGAAGTTGACTCCTCTTCCCATTTCTTTTGAACCTGTTTAGAACCAAGACCTATTTTGTTTGTTGCTCCTCTTTGTATCTTGATTATTTTATCCACACTCTTTGCATTGTTTACATACTTGTATAGCTTATTCTTGGAATCTTCTAAATCTTCCTTTAGTAGTGCCACTTCTTGTGCTAACTTCTCACATTCCAAAATATTTGCTTCTAACTTGTCTTTGAACTTCCTTGCTTTAGCCTTTGATTTTTCTAAATCCTCTATGAGCAATCTTCTTTCTTCATCACATTCTTGAAACTGAATTTCAAGTTTAGAGTGTTGCTTCCTTACCTTCTTTACCATGTCAAGGGCATAGATAAGTTCTCCCTTGAGATCATAACCATTCTTTTCTAAATAATCTTCTATTTGTTTGCCTTTGTCCACATCATTACTTTATTTTGGCTTATCTTCTATAGGATCACTCACTTCTTCTTCTAATGCCATTAGAATATTTTCATCTGGTCTTTCAAGTGCATCTTCATATTCATCATCACTAAAACTATAACCATCCCTTGTGCAATCATCTTCAAGATGTCCAAAGTTACCACATCTAAAACACTTGAGAATAACTGGAGTCTTTTTCTTAATTGGTTCTTTTTCTTCAATCATAAATAGGACTTCATCTCTATCATTGTCTGAAAAACTAGCATCACTATCATTTGAGTACTTACTTGCATTATCCGCATAGTAGCTCCTCTTTTGTCTTTGGAAGAACTTATTTCCTTGTCTTCTTTGTCCATCCTTGCTTTTCTTTTGATGCCTATATCTTTCTGATTCCCTGTACCTGTGATCCTATTTTTCTTCACCATTGTTGTTCTTTGGTTCTTTACAATCTATTGCAAAATGTCCATACTTTCCACAATTGAAACACTTAATAGATCTTAGATCTATGGGTCTTCTAGAACCTTTATCTCTTCTACCATAATTGGCTTCTTCATCACTAGAAGACTCATTGCTTGATTCTGACTTCTTACCCTTTGTTTCCTTGATTGCTTTGAATGTTGCTTCCTTTTTGGAAGTAGGATCTTTTGTTCTTATCTCAAAATTTGTTAGCATACCAAGCAACTTATCTCTTGTCAAAGTATCACCATCCAATGATATTTCTATAGCAGAAACCTGTTCACTAAATCTGTTTGGAAGAGATCTTAAGACTTTATCACAAACATCTGATTCATCAATCTTCATTCCAAGTCCTTGCATATCATTAACAACCTCATCAATTCAAATTAGATAAGCATTGATATTTTCATCATCATTCATTCTCAATGCTTCAAATTGTCCTTTGAGATTTTGTATCTTTGCTTTCTTGACACTTTTATCTCCCTCATATATACATTGCAATTTATCCCACATTTCTTTTGCAGTTTTACAATGCATAACCTTCATAGATTCTGATCTACGCAAACCTCTCACAAGTGCATTCATTGCTTTTGAATTATAGTGTTGTAGTAGCTTACCTTCCTTATCTGTAGGAGGATTGACTGTTGGATCATATCCAAATTCCACTGCATCCCAAACTTCATTGCCAAGTGCCATCAAGTAGAACCTCATCATCATACTCCAATACATGTAGTCACTTCCATCAAATATTGGTGTTGAATTACTTGAGGATGCATCCTTAGGATCCATTGTGTTCTTGTTAGCTTTTCCTTCAAGTTGTTAAACTCTTTCGAAGGAACCCGCTCTGATACCAATTGAAGAACACAAGCTTATACTGAGAGGGGGGTGAACAGTATAAGAGCACTTTTTACTTTTCTTTCCAAATCAATATTATGCAGTGTATAGATAGCAGTATCAATAGTAGTAATCAAAGCAATGCACAAAACACCATACACAATAGAGACACCAATTTAATGTGGTTCACCCAAATATGGCTACTTCCATGAAGAAAATATTTCACTAAATTTTCTCAATCAATCTCTTGGGAATCCTTCCCAATTACAATGTTTATGGACCTCTATCCAAAGGAGATGTTGATCCCCTAAATCTAGTTTGTGGATCTCTATCCATAGGAGAACTCCTTCTCCTCTGCTCTGGTTGGTGATCCTCTAGAAGACTACTACCTCCACTACACTAGCTTGTGGATCTCTCTCCACTGAAGACTCTTGTCCCCACTCAGAAGACCTATCCTCACTACCCTAGCTGATGGATCTCTATCCACTAGAGACTATTATCCTCTCTGCTCTATCACCTCCAAAGCTCTATCTCAATTCTATACTAAACATAGTCCAATCGGTCTAGCATAACTCTGCTCAACTCTTGTACTAAACATAGTCTAATCGGTCTAGCACAAGTCTTCTCAACAAGCTCACTCAAATTTGCACTAAACATAGTTCATTCGGTCTAGCACAAATCTTCTCAACTCTTGTACTAAACATAGTCCAGTCGGTCTAGCACAAGTCCACTCAAATCTGCACTAAACATAGTCTAGTTGGTCTAGCATAAATCTTTCAATAGGTCCACTCAAAACCTACTCAAATCTTAAGGTCACTCAAACTGCTCAAATTCTAAGTCCTAATGCTCAAATATGCTCAATAGGTCCACTCAGAACCTACTCAAATATGCTCAATAGGTCCACTTAGAACCTACTCAAATCTGCTCAATAGGTCCACTCAAAACCTGCTCAAATCTGCTCAATAGGTCCACTCAAAAATTTCTCAAATCTTCAATAGGTCCACTCATAACCTGCTCAAATCTGCTCAACAAGCTCACACATAACTTGTCCAAATATGCTCAATAAGTCCTCTCTAGGACTTAACCAAATCTGTATTGTAAGCTTCCACAAAATCTCACACAAAATCAGTCCATAAGTCTTCTCAAAGACTTACCTCAAATCTGCTTAACAAGTCCACATAGAACTTGTCCAATCTCATAGAAACATAAAGAGAATTGTTAGAGACTCAATATGTTCTACACTCAAAGCTCAATCACTTTCTCAACTCAAATCAATCTCATAGAAGCATAAAGAGAATTTTTAGAGACTCAATATGTTCTATACTCAAAACTCAATCACTTTCTCAACTCAATCTCATAGAAGCATAAAGAGAATTGTTAGAGACTCAATATGTTCTATTCTCACAACTCAAATCAGAATATAGAATAGTTTGTTTTATGGAACTTGAACAACCACTTCATACATCCACTTGACTAGGCTTAATCAACTTACTCAACCAATCACTCAAGAAACAACTCTTGCTCACAAACCCTAGTCCAAGCATGTATCATCCAACTCAAAATATTTCCAACAATGCTCAACAACAAATCTCACATAACAATGATACTCATGATCTTTTCAAACCCTAGTTCAAGTTCTTTGCATTACAACTCACTTCAACAACCATGCTTATAAAACATTCTTCACATAACAATGATACTCATGATATTTTCAAACCCTAACTCAAGTTCTTCACACAACCAATGGTTTCAACAACAATGCTTATAAAACAAGGTTTTAATCACAACTCTTAATTTCAGAAAACCTTGAAGCATTAACTCAAACACTTTCGAAAAGGAAACCCTAATCAAATCCTTTTCACTCCAAAATTTATTTTCTAGTAAGCCATTCAATCAACTCAACCAAAGAAGAATTTGCCCATACCTTTTTGCTTGACAAGTAGTTGATCTCACAAATCTGCCACACTCACAATTACTTCTTTGCCAATCTCAATAAGGGTTAGAGGATAATTTTCTCAACAAAACATAACACAAAAACAATATCAAATTTACACCTTATCACTCCAACTTGATTAATAATCAACACCCTCACAATAATCACAAAAACCCTTAATTCAAAATAACACAATACCCACAAAGTCTTAATCCTCCAATATACCACTATAGCAATTTAAGACTTTATTAAAAGTTAAAAATAGAAATCTCCTTATAACTCCTAATGATAATTCTCAACTACCACAACTTTATTACAAAGCAACCTTTCCAAACACAAACCACTAAACAACCTTATACCTCCAACTTAGGCATTTAATTAAAATTAAAACCAAAAATATTACCTCGTCTTCGAAGGGAATCGAACCCTCAACGTTGCCCCCAATGTGCACCTTAGCCATGGCCAAAGTCACCGCACGAGCCAAGCGCTCATTTGAGATTAATGAAGCACCACGTGCTTCTTAATCTCCTCACACCTTCCACCTTGGGCAAAATAATGTGCATCGTAGGTGCCTTAACCAACACAACTCACGATGCACCCATCGAGATTCGAACGCAAACCCTCTTGCAAGCCAACGCTTTCATGCTTCCCAAAATACCACTAGGCCACGTTGTCCTATGCAACTTCGAGGATTAAAGCTTCCTCCCTTAAATGCTTCTCTGTCACGACTTTCACAAAAACTCACGAGCTCTTTTCTTCGCATGCAATATTTTTAATTTCCGAGCAAGGATAATTAATTGAACTTTGGGCGTTTGTATTTATATGCTTCCTCCATTATTTTGAAGACATCGGTGCTCTCCATGTTATCTTCCATGATGTCGGTGGAGATTATAAAGGCTTCGAATGCCTTTTGTCTTAAACCCAACCTTTGGGTTTATAAAATATATTTAGACTTTATAAAACCCACTTTTGCATTATAAAATATTATAATAAGAATTATAAATATTTTATTTGGGTTTTCACCATATCACCTTTAATATTATAATAACCATTATTATAATATTATACCTTTGATAAAATATCTCCTTCTCATCGTATTCCATGTCGTAAATAATATTTATTTATAAAATTTAAATTCTCACTGAATTTAAATAATTTATAAAAATAAATATTATATCTCCTTTTGAACTCTTAACTTCTGCATTGATTCACTTGATCTTTGGCCTTCTTCCTGGATATCAAATAACCATTTTTATCCCCTTTGTTTCCTGCTGAAATCCTTGATTATTAATGATGACTTCATCTGGTGACATCAATGACAACTTTGACTTAGGGACTCAAAATGTCCAACAAAAAATTCACCTACATTATCTATGCATTACATCTTAGTAGAGTAATATTTCCAAAACATCGCACTATTATAACCTACTATACCAACATTGGTTTCCTTATTGAAGCACAAGTGCAACCACAAAATTGTAATAATTAGTTTATATGAAAGCACATTAATGTTATAAATTAAAATAGATGTTACCAATGAAAAACTTAAAGTAAATTACCACAATTATGAAAGCACATTAATGCAAGGTCTTGAATTTCAACAATTATCTTTTGTATGTTCCATGGATCCTTTGGTTTTCTCAAAATAGAATTTAGTACTGAGTGAATTACCTTCCATCCATACTTTGTTCCATTTTATTTGTTTGCATATTTTTAACCCTTCCAAAGCCACCTAAGATTCAACTTCAAAAATTTTGATAAAATTATGAATTTGTAAAATGTTTTAATTAAATTTAACGAATCTTTCAAAAAATAAAACAATACTTACATACTTAAAAATTTTATATATTTTTTGTTCGCCTAAGATAACCTAGTTGTTATGGCTTTAGCCTCTCTTTTGGGAGTTCCAAGGTTCAAACCATAGTGTACCTAAGAGGGGATAGGTTGGATCGTAGCCTTCTGGTGTTTATCGGTTGGCTACCCTAGTTTGATGCCTAGGCTAGGGTTTATGGATGGTAGCCATCTAGTGTTTATCGGTTGGCTACCCTAGTTCTATGCCTAGGCTAGGGTTTATGGAGGCAACATCCAATGGTGTGACCAATTTCTCGATGTATCAAAAAAATTATACTTTTAGTTAATATATAAAACCTAAGTTTCAAAGTTCAACTCAAGTAAAGTTACAAGAATCCAAGATAAACTAAAAGGGATATAAATACACTAAGAGGAGAACCATATCAGTTTGGAAATATCATTATATCAAAAATTTCAATAGGTTTCTATCTCTCACATTTTACTTTTCAACAATGACTTTATTTAAGCATTTGGATTAAAATTAAGAATTTTACAATCAAAAATATTTTTAATTATTTTTAACTAATATAATTTTTCTAGTTTTAATTAATATTTATAAATTAATAGAATAGATGATATTTTTTAACCAAGAGGGATTTTTTCATGGTGTAAGAGTGGCAAGTTCATTTGAAGTGGATCAAGGCTTCAAACCCTTACCACGAATGTGTGGAACATTGTTTCCAAAAAAATTTTGAAGCAAAGAAAAGCTAGAAAAAAGAAGAGATGGGAGTAATTGTGAGCTAAGAGGGAGTGCAATATGAGAGTGGGTGTAAGGTAGGAAAGAATGCAATCCAAGAGTGAGTTTGAGTCGAGAAGGAGTGCAATTTAAGATGGAGTGTGAGCCAAGATTCAGTCATAGTGAAAGACAGTCAGGTTCATCCCAAGTGCATCAATGCTTTAAACCCTTGCCACAAATCCATGAAACATTATTTTTATAAAAATTTTAAAGCAAAGGAAAATCAATAAAAATAAGATACAAGGACATTTATGAGTTAGGAGGGAGTGCAATTTTGGAGCAAGTGTGAGGTAAGAGAGTGCAAGCAAGGAGCGAGTGTGATCCAAGAGGGATTGCAAGCCAAGAGCGAGCCCCATTATCTATTATGGAAGAAAATTCATATTTGAAATGCCTAATGGGAATTCAATATGCCCTAGCTATAAATTAGGATACCCTAGTTGGAAGTATGGAGGCCTAAGTTAGATATAAGTAGAAGAGAGAATACATGGCAAGTTTGATCGAAGTAGTAGATGTTACACCATAAGTAACTATTAAGGATAAGATTATTGAGCATGATATAATGGTTCTAAAAATTAAAGGGTTAATATGTAAGTTCCGTAGATCATGGCCAAGATTTTTGGTGATTTATAATTGAATCAAGTGGAAATGGGGATTGAAGTTAAATTATATTGTGACTTTTCTTCCTAAAGGTTTTTTTCTCATCATCTTTTTCAATTCAAAAATTAGGGATAAAATAATGTTTTGGTGGCCTATGATTGAGGGTTAAAATAATTTATTTGATACTACAAAATGAATATTTTTTTATTGAGATAGAAACTATTGATAAGCTTCTAATGTGGGTTAGGCATTTTAGACTTCCATATTAAATTTATTTTTAAGAATATTGGAAATACCCTAGGGGAATTCACCAAGGAAGTACCAACTACTAAGGAGTGAAACCATGCTATATATACTCGAATAAGTGTTGTTATTGATATTTCAAAACCTTTGCCACAATCCATTAATATTAAATCTAAATCAAGAGAATAGAATTGTAATTTGACACGCCAACAAATAAAAATAAATCAAACAAGTCACGAGCATCATCAAACATCAAAATAGACCAAACCTAGCAATATAGGCATCATTTTATTCCTCTACCATATTTATCAATCAGTACCAAATTCACCAGTGATGAATTTGGTCACCAATGGTAAATTTGGCAAACTTCCAAAGAGTCAATTCCTGATAGTCAAAATTGACCATTGACCAAAAATGCTAGTCAAAACCAAATTTTCCACTAGCAATTTTAGTTTGAGTGGTGAATTTGAGAAAATAGCCAAAATTTTCTTACACAAGCTAGAGGCATGTGAATTCCTTCATTCTCACTACCTCCTCTGACCTTGCATGCTCCAACAATGAATCAGGCCTACAAATTTTAAATTTTCCCTAACCAATTTTCCCTTCCAATCTCTCTTTCAAATCCTATTTAAAAAACCCTTGGGGCAAACATTCTCAAGTTAATGATATTATGTCAACATTCTTCTTATTGCCCTTCCCTACCATTCTTCTTCAAGCATTTCTAGCAAACATTCCTTTGGAGGTAAGTCAAGCAAGACAAAGAGGGCTTGGGGGTAAGGACGTATTCTTGGAGGTAAGGAGGGACTATTTCTAGGTGATAGCATTCCTAGCACCTCTCCTCTCTCCATTCCTTTACTTCCATTCATTGCATTTTACTCTCTTAATGTTGGCCTTGCTAACTTGAATATCCATTTGCTTGCATTTTTCCTTCTATTTTCATGCTTCTAATATCTTTGTGTAGGGTATATCTTTGCTTTTAGCTTCTAATATCATCATTGTAGGTCTTATTTAAGATTTTTCATCATCATTTCAACTCTCTAATATCCTTTTGCAGGTTTATCCAAGCATATTTTAGCTTGTTGCCCACATTTTGGCCACTAATCTTCTTCATTGCAGGGTTTTGTTTCACTCATTTTATTCATTTCCTTAATAATAGTTGTTTTCCTCTTAATTTGCAATACAATTTCTCTTTATTATCATCGTAATAACTGTTCTTTTTATTCCATCATGCATAGTCTGATTTCTTCTATTTATCAGGATTTACAAATTGAGACTTTATCATTCCTCTTTCAAGCACATTTAACTTCAGGATTCTTTGAAAAGAATCATTTTAGTCATAAATCATTCATTTTCATCTCCTTTCCTAATTTGTTGTGGTGTTGGATACATAGACTATCATTGTCTCGTTGTCCCACTTCAATATGCCCTTTCTCAAACCATCATTTCATGCATTCATCTCTCTTACTACTGTAGATTTTATAAATTTATGACAACACTTATTTTCATAGCATTTGACATCATTTCATATTGCTTTTGTCAATTTGTTCTAATTAGAGGTTAGTTAATCTATTTCATTGTATTCCTAACCCATTTGTGAATATTTTGAACTCCTTTATACTCCCAAAACTTCCCAAATTGCATCTATTTTGGATTGTCCACTCATTTTGCATACCATTCACTTCCATCATTTAATTTGTAAGATTTTGGGACTCAAATCCCAAAATTTGTAAGTTGTAGACCTTGCATACCCTTAGTACAACATCATCCTTACAACATTTCACAAAAATCCCCAAAAACCACTCAAATTTTGATCTTGAAGTCATCTCAGCCCCATTTCAGACCAAATTCACCAATTACTGTAGTAGTTGGCAATTTTGGCTCTCTAGAATACATAGAACAAATTCTCCAATTACAACCAGTTGCTAGTCATAAAATTGTTATCAATGGTAACTTTGGAGCCTCCATTTCCATTCCAAGGAAGGCAAGCATACTCATTTTTTCATAAATAGGGGGGCTGATCAGCTAACAAGACAAAATTCCATCTTCCCAGCACTCAAACAAACCCCCCATAGTAGAAAAACCTAATTTTTTTGGTCTTCTTTTGTAGGTTCCAAATTTGCTAGTGGTAATTTTGGATAGTAATGGTGAATTTTTCTAGGCACAAGTTGAGGTAATCCTACCACTTGGAACTTCCCTAAATAGGGGTTCTGATCAATTGACAAGACAAAAGTTCCTTCCATAGACTTTGGGTCTTCTTGAAGGATTTTGGCACAAGTGAATTTGTTTTTTAGTATTTCTTACATTTTGTGCCTTATTTTCTGTTGTTTTTGTTTAAAATCATATTTCATTTGGCAAATCAAGGAACCCTAGTCTAGATTTCAATTCGCTTTACAAAACACATTTATATTGGTCAAAATCAAGGAATCATAGATCAAATTGAAACTTCTTTTCATTTCCAAGTACTTAGGCAAGAAATTGAAAAGCATATAGATTGCATTCTAGGCTAGCTTGTCTTCTTGCATCATTCCTTGTTTGCCTTGAAAGGGAAATACCTCCTTAGTTTAGCCCATCATCAAAATGAAAAGCATTTAGGTTAGCTCTTGTCTTCTTGCATTTGTGTGATATAATCTTAGCATGCATTTTTAGTGATCTTCACCTTAAGTTTAAATAACCTTTTAAGGCTCAAAAAAGAGTTAGATATAGCAATCCAAAAACTTTAGGTGTTTGTTGAATAAACCCATAAAACACCGTTACACAAGCACAACATCAACTTTTACACCTTGAAAAACTGCATTGAGTAGAGCCTACTTGCGTAGAAGATATCCATATCTTCGGGGCCTCCTTTGGAAAGAGACCCTCAAGTAGGGAAGCAAGGGTTCTAGCGAGTTCCCCCTATGTATACGCTTGGCATCGGTTAGGTTTCTAAATCTACATCTTGGTGAACCCAATGTGAACACTCCTTTTTCCTTAAATAAGATAAAAGTTTGTTAAACTTAAGCAAGATCACATAATTTTGTTTGCATAGCTTACATCACATTAAATAAAGATAACAAGAACATAACCAATTGTTAGTCCTACTAGGGGAAGGATAACAACCCCTTGAGTAAACCAACGTACGAACTTAGAGGGAGCAATCTCTCTTAGCTAGTATATTATGGTGGGCTAGCGAGAGTCATAAGGAGGGTTGTTTTTCAAGGTGACATAAGGATTCAAAACATCTTCTCTTCTTTGCTATAAGTACTCTAAAAACAAAACTTTAACAAAATTTACTCCTCCTTATCAAAATATTTAAAACATGGCTCAACACCCTTATAATACTCGAAGCAAGGGTTTAACATCCTCATCTTATGAGGCCTTCACACACGAGCATAGTGATCAAGTAGAAAATCCTTGGTCACACCACATACAAGAAGAACATGTTATTGAAAATATTACCTTCAATTCTATAGATCATATTAGGGATTACATCAAAAGAAACAAAAATATATTTTTAGATGTCCTTAGGGATGAGCTAAAAGAACAAGGTGAAAAAGAATCACCTACAATCCATGATAACATTGAACAATCTAATGGTCATTCCACTATGGCACAAACCAACGAAAATCAAAATAACTTTGCTAGTCTTAATGTGGCTATGGCACAACCCATTGATTCTACAACTCCACCAACCATATCTATAGGGATACCCATAATGGGCATACCCTTTTCATCATATTTCCCTAACATCACAATACCAATTCCAAATCCTAACTCCACAAACCCATTTCTAACTCATGACTTAGGGATTAATCAAACCCCTCCAACCATGGCATCTAGCCAAGCCATGTCATATTTCATGACCTTACCTTTTATGTCTCAACCTCTTACACAACCATTTTTTACTCTACCTACTCCATCTAATCCTCCACCTAATGATCTTCAAGATATCAATACTAAGATTCTAGACCTTGAAAAGAGAGACTCTAAGTTTGAAGAGCTTGAACGCCAAATTACCTCTCTCCAAGGATCATCTAAGCTAAAATATTATTTTGAAGAATTCTATAATGAACCATTGGATCCTATAATAATCAACCACCCCTTCCCAAAGAACTTTGAAACTCCTAAGTTTCAAATGTACAATGGAAAGCAAGACCCTATTAACCACCTAAGGTTATTCCAAATAGCATGCAATGACATTAATCATGATGAAAAACTTCTCCTTAGGTTATTCCCTAAAAGCCTTAGTGGTTTAGCCTTGGAATGGTATTTCCAAATACCTCGTCACTCCATCAAGAATTTCAAAGAGCTTATGGAAGCCTTTGTTAAACAATTTTCAGTCTATATAGAGGACAAGGTCACCATAGATGATCTATACCAACTCAAACAATCCAAGACTGAATATTTCTCAGATTTCTTAGCCAAATGGAGAGGTTTAGTGGGAAGACTTCAATACATTCCTCCTCCTAAAGAAATCTTGAATATTTTCATAAGAAATCTCCATGAACAACTATCATATCCCTTAGAAATGACAAACATAACCTCTTTTGAAGAAGCTTTTGATATGGCTAAAAGAGTAGAAGTCATCCTCATAAGATGAGGACAACTCAACTACAACAAGAAAGAGGAAGAAAAATCTTCTAGCAAAGGACAATACAAGAACAAACATGTTGTAGGAGATGGTGTAACAGATTCCTATCAAAACAATAACGTAAATGCAACTCAAAATGCTCCTCAAAAATTAGTAGTGCAAAGACAAGATAAACCTAAAAGGCAATATACCAACATTGGACAAAGTCAAGTTGCCATGTTAAAAATGCTTCTTGACTCAAAAATGGTAGAACTCCCACCCATTAGGCCTTGGGATACTACCAAAGAATTACCAAATTGGTACAAACATGACAAACATTGTGAATACCATCGTACAGAAGGGCACACAACCAACAAGTGCATCACCCTAAAGAACATTATTCAAGATCTTATAGAAGAAGGTAAGATAGTCTTCAACCAACAAGATTCCCCTAACAAAAATTTGAGGATCTTTCAAAATCCTTTGCCACCACAAGAACAAAAGTTTTCAACTTTGTAGGCACTATGCACTTATCAAGATCATCCTACACAGTGACTAGAAAACAAGCAAAAAACCAATCCTTAGATCAACCACCTTTAGTTATTTCAAAGAATACTAAGATAAATATCCCCAATAAATCACCTTTGGTTCTCACACCTCCTCAAAACACCTTACACTCTTTTGACCTTTGCCAACAATTAGAAGTACCCACAAAAATATCCCTTCTAGAATTACTCAAGACATCACCCGCCCATAGGGAGATATTGCTTAAACTCTTAAGTGAACAAGAAGTTCCTCAAGACATATCCCCTAATGATATCACCAATATAGTTGGGTTTATAGGGGTAAATAGTGCCATATTTGCATTCCATGAAAAAAATACACCCCTCAAAATAATATCAAGGGATTCACCCCTTTATATCATAGCCCAAGTAGGGGATAAACATATCAAGAGAGTCTTAGTGGATAATGGATCAGCCCTAAATGTTTGTAATGTCAAATTTTTACAAAATTTTGACTTAGGCATAAAATATTTACAAAAATCAGACCTCATTATTAGAGTCTTTGACAATGAAGAAAGAGAAGTAATGGGCACCATTACTTTACCCCTAAAAGTAGGGCCATGTGTCCTCAATACACTCTTTTATGTTATATCATGCGATGTAACATACAATATGCTCCTTGGGAGACCTTGGATACATGCCATGAAGGTAGTCCCTTCCACCTTACATCAATGTCTAAAATACGAATATCAAGGGAGGATTATCCATGTCCCTAGAGACCCTAAACCTTTTGCCTTATGCAATTTCTTAGATATTCAACAAAATGAATTCAACCTTTGCCCCTCAATACAACCAACATTACTATCTAATGAGCCAAAAATAGACAAAGGAAAAGAGATATTGGAAGAACCCCTTATAAATCTAGGGGACGATCCTCAATCTTCTTCTAGAGATCAAATCAACTTGATCTATCAAAATATTGACCCCTTTGTAGAATTGGTTAGCATGTTTCTATCCCCTCATGACATAGGCTTACCTAATAGGAAAGGGTTAAAAGTCCAAATAGGAACTTGTGCTTTCATCTATGGAGGAACCACCTTTGATGAAAATATCCAAGGATGCAACTTCATGCCAAGTGAACAAACATACATCTCATGCTACATGTCACCTACATTTTCCATAGCTAAACAAATATTAACCAACATGGGGTATCAAGGTAAAGGCCTAGGTCATTATGAATAAGGCATCAAAGAACCTTTGGAAGCCAAACCTTGGCTAGGTCAATGTGGGATCAGATTTATCCCAAGTAAAAATGAACCTTCACCCCTACTAGAGGAAGACAATGAGGATAATTATCCCAAATCTCTACATGGCTCTCAATGGGGTGATGAATATGAGGAAGAACTATGGTCACTCCTCAATAAAACACCCCGCAAAACCATATGCTTTGGTAGCATTAACATGTTGATAATCCTACACCCTGAATCAATAGGAAATCCAAAAGAAGATGACATTGAAGAAACTTCTAATCAACATCATATTGAGGAATCCCTTAAACAAATTTTCAACTTGGATTCTACCCAACCTCTCAAATTAGAACAAGCATCTTTAGATCCATAAGAGCTTGAGGAGTTAGGAGTGTTAGCCACCCCTTTGCATTTTGAGGATGAGTCCCAAGCCTTGATTGAAGAAACAATAGATGTCAATATTGGTACAGAGCAAAACCCTCATCTTCTCAAATTAGGAAAAGTCCTAACCCAAGAGGAACAAACAACATACATGAACCTACTAAGATAACTCCATGATATTTTCACCTGGACATATGATGACATGCTAGGATTGGACCCCTCATTGGTAGTCCACCATTTGGTAGTACGACCAGATGCCAAACTTGTTAAACAAAAGTTAAGGAAGATACATCCTAAAGTCGCCCTTTTGGTAAAATATAAACTACAAAAGATTTTAGACGTTGGCTTCATAAAAGCCATTGACTATTCAGATTGGATCTCCAACATCGTTCCCATCACTAAGAAGGAAGGATCCATTCAAATTTGCATAGACTTTAGAGATATAAACAATGCTTGCCCAAAGGATGAATTTCCTTTACCAAACATAGACATGATAGTAGATTTCACTATAGGATCCAAAATATTATCTCTAATGGATGGATTCTTAGGGTATAATCAAATAAATATTGCCCTTGAAGACCAATCTAAAATAGCTTTCACAATCCCTTGGGGAACCTTTTGTTACCAAGTTATGCCTTTGGACTTAAGAACGTAGGAGCAACATATCAAAGAGCCATGACATACATTTTCCATGATCTTATGCATAAAACCATGGAAGACTACGTGGATGACATCTTGAGTCACTCCAAGAAAAGAGAAGATCATGTTAAAGACCTTAGATGTATCTTCGAAATATTACAAGAATACAAAGTTAGGATAAAATCCCAAAAGTGCATTTTTGGGGTAACATCAAGAAAGCTATTAGGGTTTATTGTCTCTCATCATGGAATTGAGGTTGATCCTTCCAAAATCATGGCAATAACCAACATGCTGCCACCTACAAACATGATCATAAATTTTAAATATGTATGTTTTGAAATATTATTGAATTTAAATCCATTATATTTTATTTATAAATACACTTTAAATAAATTTAAAAAATAAAAATAAAGAAGAAAAAGTCATAAAACTTTGAAATAGGTGGTATATGGACTCTCATTTGGAAGACCTAGGTTCAAACTACCTTGGGTGTGTTGGGAAAAGGTTGTATAATAAGTTGAATAAATTTTAAACCTTATATTATTTAAAATTAGTTGAATTATGTCATCAGGGATAGTGTGGTGGTGGGATAGGAGGTCCAAGGTTCAAACCACAGTGTGAGCAAGTGTGTAATGGGATGGTTGTGTGGTGGTTGTGTGTTAAATTCTCTATTGATAAGCATAGCTCTCAGCTTTGAGAGGGGTCATGGTTGATAGGAGACCCTGTGTGGTGGTTATGTGTTAAATTCTCTATTGATAAACTTTTTAAGTATTGATTATAAACAATTAAATTTTATAAATATTCCTTCAATTGAATAAATTCAATTTTATTTATAAAATCAGCTTTATATTTTAATAAATTATAAGCTTGAGCTATTTTATTTTATTTTTTATGAAAAAAGTAAATTAATATTAAATTAATATAAAATTATTTACAATCAAATAAAGTGGGTGGGTTAACACATCCCATGAGGAATCAAACTAACCCTTATTGACAAGGATTAGTAAACAAAACCACCAATAAAATACAAGTTTACTAATTATGATTATTACATCAAAGAAAGCATATCATATGGGGTAATGTGCCCTGGCATGTTGTCTTGCATAAACTTCTAGTGATTATGGGATGGGAATCCACCCCTCTGCATCGCAATTAAGGCCTTTAGAACCTACGTCGCTCCATCCAACAACTGGCATAGGTGAAACTGGTTGAACATCATCCCACCCCCCAACCTGGTAGGATGAACAAGCAATGTCAACATTAGGCTGCTTTCTGACTGGTGAGGGTTGGGACCAATGCCTATGTGCGAGTGGACTTCTTGCATATGACGGAGGTCGACAGTGAGAGCAGGATCAAAAATGCTCCTAAGAAGATCACTTTTGGGGGATCCAATTGACAGTACATGGAGCATTAGCCCAGTGTGCCAGAATAACTTACAAAAATAATTCAAATCCATAGTAACTTTGTTGGCTTGAGTACATATTTGTAGCCACATGTCATTAAAATCAGCACGAGTAAATGTGACAGAAGGTGTATACTACTTAAAAACTATTTTTTATGGGTATTCCAAATATGAAAGAGTAGGCTAATCCTAAAAACCTGCCACACTTCAAAAAGTGGGAGAGACAAAGTAAAAGAGTCCCCAAGAAGAGCTTGGGGCCAAGAAACTCTTGCATCTGTAAATAGGAAAAAAGGAAAGAACCCATTCCCAAGCTTACCTAGATCTTTTGCAATTCTAAAAGAGATGAATACAATACTTGAGTACACCACAAAAAGTATATTTAGGATAAGGAATTCCAAGGTCCATCAAATGTTCCCCCAAGGGAAGGCCTTGACACAGCAAGCTCCATGCAAAAAAATATGGGCTAAACATAAGTAGCCCAAACATTCTAAAATCTAAAATTCCATCTAGTCCTTGTAGAATATAAATCCCAAAACTTATTGAGCTTAGGCACCAAAGTAAGATGGGGAAATAACCATTTATACCCCAAACGAGCCTTATAATTAAGCAAAGGAGTGTCAACATGCCATCTCTAGTCTAACCACCAAGGATGTTGCGAGTGCACACCAATCTTGTGCAACATATAAAAAGGGGTGAGAGCAATAACAACATCATACGTATCTTTGTTTGCACCATTAAGCCTGAAGGTGCATTTTAACTCATTCCATTGGATATAATCCTTGGTCTGGTGAGAAAAGAAATCGGCTATTGTAACAATATCCTTTTTAAAAACCCATAAAGCATGAATCCATTGCACTCGAGCTAAGGGAGAACCTTGATGAAGAAACATGGGGGACCACCAAATATTCAAAGAATTGATGGATAAGCCTTTAAGAAAGCCATCTCCTCTCCAAAAGATCCAAGGAGTGCATTGTTGCCATGATTTCCATATGTTTTTAATAATAAAGGAGCCATAAATATTAACAAAAACTGGAACAACAATGAGAGAGGAAAAATCCAACCCTCTCCATGCTCTATGATTTAATGGAAGACCATAGGAAATGAAATTTTGAACCAAAACCTTCTAGGCTTTAGCTCCCCTTAGAGCCTTGACCACCCACTTAGCACACAAAGCAATACTTTATCGTCTATAGCCCAGCAGACCCATTCCACCAGATTCTTTTGGGAAGATAGCAAATATCCCAAGCAACTCTATGAAATCCCTTTTTTTCAGATGAATTATTCCAAATAAAATCTTGAAGGATTTTCTCAAGCTTCTTATAGCTAGCCTATGAAGGAACCCAGCAAGAGAAATAGTATACATGAGAGGCAGCTAAAACTTTAGAGCAAACCTAAAATTTACTTGCTAATGATAGTTTCTTAGTAATCCAGAAATCAAGTTTCTTTTCAACTCTTTGAAGCACATAATTCCAAAGTTGACCAGTGGAGCTTTGAAAGGAAAAAGCACCAAGAAACATAAAAACTTCTCCAGGAGGGATCCAATTCCAATGATACCCTTGAAGCCAATATGGCATAGGTAAGGAGACTATCTGAAGTAGGAGGTCTTCCTCCATTGTATGCTAGAACCAAATGTTATGCAAAAGGTTATCAAATAAAATAGAGCATTAGAAATAGATAGCTTCTCTTCCCTTATAGTAAGAAAGGAGTCATCAACAAAGTGACCATTAATAAATTGTCCCTGATCATTCGGAAGAGCAATTCCTTTAATAAGACCTACAGAAGCTTGAGCAGCTAAAATATAGTTGAAGACTTCAGCAACAAGCACATATAAAGAGGGGGCAATAGGACACCCTTACCAAATAGACATAAAAGAAAATCTTGAGGTATTTTATTTTATACATTCTATATTAAAATCTTTAGATATCCCTAGACATTATATATATATAATCTGAGTTGTTATAAGATGTACATAAATCAATATTATAAGTATATTTATTTTATATTATGAAATAAAATATATAAAAAATTAGTTTTTAATAAGTATAATATGAATTTTTTATTTTTATTTATTAAAAATCATTTGGTTAAGAGAAAAAATTAAATATCTTTTCTTACTCCACATTTTAATTTTGAATGTTGTTATTTTTGTATCTAGATTTTCTTCATAATCTAATTTTTTATGAAAAAAAAAATTTGGAGAACAAGAGGTTGTACCTAGGTCCCCCACCCTTGACAAATCACAACTCTCTTCTTTAGAGCATGAGAGTTTACAAACAAATTCAAATCTCATCTCAAATGAGTTGCTATATCATTTTACATAAAATGTTTGAATTCTTAATTTTCATTTTTTTTATATTTTTCAAATTTTTATGTGAATATAACTATTTTAAGATTCACCATATTTCTAGATTTTTTCCTTTAACAACCTTCACAATACCAAAAATTCACCTACACTATCTACGCATTACATCTTAGTAGAGTAATATTTCCAAAACATCGCACTATCATAGCCTACTATACCAACATTGGTTTCCTTCTTGAAACACAAGTGCAACCACAAAATTGTAATAATTAGTTTATATGAAAGCACATTAATGTTATAAAATAAAACATATGTTATCAATGGATAACTTAAAGTAAATCTTAATCATTATTTGACTCAAGAAATCAACACTTTCTTGTCAACTAAACTTACTACTTCTTCTAACCAAGGAAAAGAGAATTTAACTTTATGATCCTCAATTAAAACTCATGTACTAGCTAGCCTATATGCACATTTATTTCCCTTAATGTATATGTAAAATTGATTTCTTTAAAATCTATAGCAAGGTCTTGAATTTCCACAATTATCTTTTGTATGTTCCACGGAGCCTTTGGTTTCCTCAAAATAGCATTTATTACTGAGTGAATTATCCTCCATCCATACTTTGTTCCATTTTATTTGTTTGCATATTTTTAACCCTTCCAAAACCACCTAAGCTTTAATTTCAAAAAAAATTATAAAATTATGAATTTATAAAATGTTTTAATTAAATTTAACGAATCTTTCAAAAATAAAACAATACTTACATACTAAAAAAATTTATATATTTTTTGTTTGCCTAAGATAGCCTAGTGGTTATGGCTTTATCCTCTCTTTTGGGAGTTCCAAGTTTCAAACCACAGTGTACCCAAGATGGGATAGGTTGTATGGTAGTTGTTTGGTGTTTATCAGTTGGCTACCCCAGTTTGATGCCTAGGCTAGGGTTTATGGATGGTAGCCATCTAGTGTTTATTGGTTGGCTACCCTAGTTCAATGCCTAGGCTAGGGTTTATGGAGGCAACATCCAATGGTGTGACCAATTTCTCGATGTATCAAAAAAATTATACTTTTAGTTAATATATAAAACCTAAGTTTCAACGTTCAAGTCAAGTAAAATTACAAGAATCTAAGATAAACTAAAAGGGATATATATACACTAAGAGGAGAACCATATTAGTTCGGAAATATCATTATATACAAAATTTCAATAAAATTTTATCTCTTACATTTTACTTTTCAACAATGACATTATTTAAGAATTTGGATTATTTAAGAATTTTACATTCAAAAATATTTTTAATTTGTTTAAACTAATATATTTTTTCTAGTTTTAATTAATATTTATAAATTAATAGCAAAGATGATATTTTTTAACCAAGAGGGAGTGTGTCATGGTGTAAGAGTGACAAATTAATTCGAAGTGGATCAAGGCTTCAAACCCTTACCACGAATGTGTGGAACATTGTTTCCAAAAAATTGTTGAAGCAAAGAAATGCTAGGAAAAATAAGAAACAGGGGTAATTGTGAGCCAAGAGGGAGTGCAATTTGGGAGTGAGTGTAAGGTAGGAAAGAGTGCAAGCCAAGAGAGAGTGTGAGTCGAGAGAGAGTGCAATTTAAGAGGGAGTGTGAGCCAAGATTAATTCATGGCAAATGACAGTCAAGTTCATCCCGAGTGCATCAATGCTTCAAACCCTTGTCACAAATACATGAAATATTATTTTCATAAAATTATTCAAGCAAAGGAATGTCAATAAAAATAAGATACAAGGATAGTTATGAGTTAGGAGGGAGTGCAATTCAGGAGGGAGTGTGAGGCTAGAGAGAGTGCAATCAAGGAAAGAGTGTAAGCCGAGGGGGATTGCAAGCCAAGAGCAAGCCCCATTAGCCATTATGGAAGAAAATTCATATTTGAAATCCCTAAAATTCACTTCCATCATTTAATTTGTAAGATTTTGGGACTCAAATCCCAAAATGTGTAAGTTGTAGATATTGCATACCCTTAGTACAACATCTCACAAATATCCCCAAAAACCACTTAAAATTTGACCCTGAAGTCATCTCAGCCCCGTTTTAAACCAAATTCACCAATTATTGTAGTAATTGGCAATTTTGGCTCTCTAGAATACATAGTCAAAATTCACCAATCACAACCAAAATTGCTAGTGGTAAAATTGGTTATCAATGGTAAATTTGTTAGCCTTCATTTAATTCTAAGGAAGGCAAGCATACTCATTTTTTCATAAATAGGGTAACTAATAACCTGGCAAGAAAAAATTTCCCCTTCCCAACACTCAAACAGACCTCCCATATTAGAACAACTAAGCATTTTGGTCTTCTTTTGCTGGTTACAAATTTTCTAGTGGTAATTTTGAACAGTAATAGTGAATTTTTATAGGCACAAGTTAAGGTAATCCTACCACTTGGCACTTCTCTAAAAAAAAAAAAATTAGTATTTCTTGCACTTTGAGCCTTGTTTACTATTGTTTTTATTTATAACCATATTTCATTTGGCAAATCAAAGAACCCTAGTCTACATTTCAATTCGCCTACATTTATATTGGTCAAAATAAAGGAATCAAATATTAGATTGAAACTTCTTTTCATTTCCAAGTACTTAGGCAAGAAATTGAAAAGCATATAGATTGCATTCTAGGCTAGCTTGTCTTATTGCATCATTCCTTTTTTTTCTTGAAAGGGAAATATCTCCTTAGTTTAGCCCATCATAAAAAGAAAAAGCATTTAGATTAGCTCTTGTTTTCTTGCATTTGTGTGATATAAGCTTAGCATGCATTTTTAGTGATATTCACCTTAAGTTTAAATAACCTTTTAAGTCTCGAAAAAGAGTTAGATATAATGATCCAAAAACTTTAGATGTTTTTTTGAATAAATCCATAAAACATAGTTACAAAAGCACAACATAAACATTTACACCTTGAAAAACTACATTGACTAGAGCCTACTTGCGTAGAAGATATCCATATCTTCAAGGCCTCCTTTGGAAAGAGACCCTTAATAAGGGAAGCAATGGTTCTATAGATTCCCCCTATGTATACTCTTGGCATCGGTTAGATTCTCGAATATACATTTTAGTGAACCCGATGCGAACACTCGTTTTTCCCTAAATAAGATAAAAGTTTGTTAAAGTTAAGCAAGATCACTTAATTTTGTTTGCATAGCTTACATCACATTAAATAAATATTAAAGGAACATAAAAAAATTTTAGTCTTACTAGGTAAAGTATAACTACCCCTTGAGTAAACTAGCATACAAACTTAGAGGGAGCAATCTCTCCTAGCTAGTATATTACGATGGACTAGCGAGAGTCATAAGGAAGGTTGTTTCTCAAGGTGACATAAGGATTCAAAACCTCTTCTCTTCTTTGTTATAAAACTTTAACAAATTTTCTCCCCCTTCTTTAAATATTTAAAACATGGCTCAACACCCTTATAATAGTTGGAGCAAGGGTTTAACATCCTCATCTTATGAGGTCTTCACACACGAGCATGGTGATCAAGTAGAAAATCCTTGGTTACACAACATACAAGAACATGTTATTGAAAACATCACCTTCAATTCTATATCACATTAGATATTACATTAAAGAAAACAAAATATATTTTTATATGTCCTTAGGGAAAAGCTAAAAGAACAAGATGAAAAATAATCACCTGCAATCCATGATAACATTGAACAATATAATGTTCATCCCACTACGACATAAACGAATTAAAATCAAAATAACTTTGCTAGTTTTAATGTGGCTATGGCACAACCATATCTATAGGGATACTTATAATCGGCATGCTCCTTTCATCATCTTTCCCTAATATCACAATATCAATTCCAAATCCTAACTCCACAAATCTATTTGTAATTCATGACTTTGGGATTAATCAAATCCCTCCAACCATGGCATCTAGCCAAGCTATGGCATATTTCATGACCTTATATTTTATGTCTCAACCTCTTACACAACCATTTTTTACTCCACCTAATGATCTTCAAGATATCAATACCAAGATTCTAGACCTTGAAAATAGATACTCAGTTTGAAGAGCTTGAATGCCAAATTTTCACTCTCCAAGGTTCATCTAAGCTAAAATATTATTTTGAAGAGACCCTATAATAATCAACCACCCCTTCCCAAATAAATTTGAAACTCCTAAGTTTCAAATGTACATTGGAAAACAATATCTTATTAACCACCTAAGGTTATTCCAAATAACATGCATCGACATTAATCATGATGAAAATTTCTTCTTATTTTATTCCCTAAAAGCCTTAGTGGTTTAGCCTTGGAATGGTATTTCCAAATACCTCTTAACTTATCAAAAATTTCAAAGATCTTATGGAAGCCTTTGTTAAAAATGTTTCAGTCTATATAGAGGACAAGGTCACCATAGATGACCTATACCAATTTAAACAATACAAGACTAAACATTTCTTAGATATCTTAGCCAATTGAAGAGGTTTAGTGGGAATAATTCAATACATCCCTCCTCCTAAAGAACTCTTGAATATTTTCATAAGAAATCTGCATGAACAACTATCATATCCCTTAGAAATGACAAACATAACCTCTTTTGAAGAAAATGTTTATATGGCTAAAAGATTAGAATTCATCTTCATAAGACGAGGACAACTCAACTACAACAAGAAAGATAAAAAAAAATATTCTATCAAATAACAATATTAGAAAAACATGTTGTAGGAGATAACAAATCCTCTTGGAAAACAAAGGACAAAGCTTCTCACTTTGAGCTTCGAGGACAAAGCTCTTTTTAAGGAGGGTGGAATGTTAGGATCCTCAATCCTAACATTATTAGTTATTATTAGTTAGTATTATTAATCATTTAATTATTATATTATTAACTTATAAATTGAACCATCACAACTCTTCATAACATGAACCATCACATCTCTTCATACGTGAACCATCATGTCTCTTCACCAACGTAGCTTTAGGGTAGATATATATATATATATATATATTAGGTTGGCCATCCATATCAAATCATCCAAGAAGTGGAATAATAAGCATATATTCTAAGGAGGGAGCCCCCTATAGTGGCAAAGTGATTACAAGGGAGCCCCCTTTGAGTGGCCTACGATTACATTTACATTAATTGGTTAATAATATTATAGTAATACCTTGGGGTCTTACCAGGTTATGTGTCCTCAATACACTTTTTTATGTTATATCATGCAATGTAATGTAAAATATGATCCTTGGGATATCTTGGATACATACCATGAAGGTAGTCCCTTCCATATTACATCAATATCTAAAATATTAATATCAAAAGAGGATTATCCATTTCCCTAGAGACCCTGAACCTTTTGCCTTATGTAATTTCTTAGATAATCAACAAAAGGATTTCAAATTTTACCCCTCGATACAACCAACATTACTATCTAATGAGCCAAAAATAGACAAATAAAAAGAGGTATTGGAATAACCCCTTATAAATCTAGGGGACAATCCTTAATCTTCTTCTAGATATCAAATCAACTTGATCTATCAAAATCCTAACCCCTTTGCAAAATTGGTTAGCATGTTTCTATCCCCTCATGACATAGGTTTACCTAGTAGGAAAGTATTAAAGGTCCAAATAGGAACTTGTGCTTTCATCTATGAAGGAACCACCTTTGATGAAAATATCCAAGGATGCAACTTCATGTCAATCAAATGAATATGCATCTCATTCTACATGTCACCTACATTTTCCATAGCTAAAAAAATGTTAACCAACATGGGGTATCAAGGTAAAGGCCTAGGTCATTATGAACAAGGTACAAAAAAACCTTTGGAATCCAAACCTTGGCTAGGTCAATGTGGGATCAGATTAATCCCAAATAAAAATGAACCTTCACTCCTACTAGAGGAAGAAAATAAGTGTAATTATCCCAAATCTCTGCATGGCTCTCAATGGGGTGATTAATATGAGGAAGAACTATGGTCATTCATCAACAAAACACCCCACAAAACCATACGCTTTGGTAGCATTAACATGTTGACAATCCTACACCTCGAATAAATAGGAAATCCAAAAGAATATGACATTCAAGAAACTTCTAATCAATATCATATTGAGAAATACCTTAAACAAATTTTCAACTTGGATTTCACCCAACATCCTCAATTATAACAAGAGCCTTTAGATCCACAAGAGCTCAAGGATTTAGGGGTGTTAGTCACCCCTTTGCATTTTGATGATTAGTCTCAAGCCTTGATTGAAGAAACAATATATGTTAATATTTATACAGAGTAAAATCCTTGTCTTATAAAATTTTGAAAAGTCCTAACCCAAGAAGAACAAATAGCATACATGAACCTAATAAGATAATTCCATGATATTTTTATTTGTATATATGATGACATGCTAGGATTGGACCCCTCATTGGTAACCCACCATTTCGTAGTATAACCAGATGCTAAACCTTTTAAATAAAAGTTAAGGAAGATACATCCTAAAGTCACCCTTTAGGTAAAATATCTACTACAAAAGCTTTTAAACATTAGCATTATAAAATCCATTTACTATTCAGATTGGATCTCCAACATTGTTCTTATCACTAAGAAGGAAGGATCCATTCAAATTTTCATAGACTTTAGAGATATAAACAATGCTTACCCAAAGGATGAATTTCCTTTACCAAACATAAATATGAGAGTAGATTTCACCACAAGATCCAAAATATTATCTCTAATGGATGGATTCTTAGGGTATAATAAAATAAAGAGTTCCCTTGAAGACCAATATGAAATAGCTTTCACAATCCCTTGGGGAACCTTTTGTCATCATTGGACTTAAGAACGCGGGAGCAACAGATCAAAGAGCCATGACATACGTTTTCTATGATATTATGCATAAAACCATGGACTACTATGTGGATGACATCTTGGGTCACTCCAAGAAAATAGAAGATCATGTTAAATACCTTAGATGCATATTTGAAAGATTACAAAAATACAAAGATAGGATAAAACCCCAAAAGTGTATTTTTGGGGTAACATCAAGAAAGCTACTAGGGTTTATTGTCTCTTATTATGGAATTGAGGTTGATCCTTCTAAAATAATAGCAATAAACAACATGTTGCCACCTACAAACATGATCAAATTATGTAGCCTTCAAGTCAAACTACAAGTAATCCAAAGGTTTATCTCAAAATTACAAATAAATGCCAATCCTTCTCCATATTTCTCAAGAAATGGATAAAGTTTGAGTGGGATTATGAATACCAAAATGCTTTTGAATCCTTAAAGACTTATCTCTTAACACAATCCATCCTAATAACTCCAAACTCAAATCATTTATTACTGCCATATATAGCCGCAACAACACATACCCTTAGAGCATTATTAGCTCAATATGATGACCAACATCAAGAAAGGGTTGTCTACTACATAAGAATAAATTTTGTAAATTAGGAAACTCGTTACACACCCTTAGAAAAGCTATGCATATTCATAGTTTTCTCATATCTAAAATTGATATATTACATGCTTAGCCAAAAAACCTATGTCATAGCAAGGGTAGACCCTCTACATTACCTCATGTCAAAACCTTACCTATCAGGTAGGACCACTAAGTGGGTTATAGTCCTTATTAAATTTGACCTAGAATTCATCAATCAAAAATCACTAAAAGGATAAGTCATAGCCAATCAACTCGTTGTGGCCCATCTAGAATAAAAGCATCCCATAAATATATCCTTCCCTGATGAAACAATTATCTTAATAGAATCCCAAGACCTTGAAACATGGATCGTGTACTTTGATGGAGCAAAATTTATTAAAGGTGTTGGGACAAGTATTGTCCTAGTCACCCCACAACAACAACTCATACCATTATCTTTTAAACTTTTATTTTCATGCACAAATAATACAATATAATATGAAGCATTGACCTTGGGTCTTAGAGTTACATTGAAGCTTGAAATAAAAAACCTAACAGTATATGGTGATACATAGTTCGTAATCAACCAAGTGAATGATGTTTATCAGACTAAATATGATAAGCTAAATCCTTACAAAGACATTATAGATAAACTAAAGATATATTTTAGTTAAATTACTATGGAAGTTATCCCATGATCAATAAACCATCATGTTGACTCTATGGCTGCCACAACATCCCTCATTCCTCTAGAATTAAAATACAAGGAGGCTTCTATTGTCATAAGATCAATAAATGAGCCATCAACATTAAAATCATGCTTACAACCCCTAAGCATTTGCACCATTGAGTCAATTTTACCTCAAGAATATTGGTATCAAGCTATCTTCAAGTTCCTCAAAGAAGGAACATTCCCTGAGGGATTCAACTCTAAAAAATGATAACAATTTAGACTAAAATCCTGTAAATATGTCATAATTAGAGATTTTATATATCGATGTTCTTCCAAAGGTATAATCTTCATATGCATAAATATAGAATCTCAAACCATCATTAAAAAAATCCATTATGGATCATGTGGAGGACATTTCAGTGGGCTAACTATAGCAAGAAAACTCCTTAGAATGGATTATAATTGGCCATCTATGAAAAAACATACTTGACTATGTTAGGAGATGAAATAAATTCCAACGACATGATAATCTTGTCCATACTTCTCAAGAATTACAACCAATGACATCACCATGGCCATTCTCCTTTTAGGGATTAGATAGGTAAAATTAACCCTCATAAAATACTTCACTAAATTAGTCAAGGTGATACCTCTATCCACTACCATAAGAATCCAAGTATCTAAATTCATCCTTAACCAAATCATTAGTCACTATGAAATTACTTCTACCCTCATTGTATATAATGGCACTCCTTTCAAAAATAATGGATTCACCAAACTATATGCTAAGTACAAAATCCAAGAAAAATGATCTATACCATACTACCCACAAAGAAACAGACAAGCAGGTTCTTCCAAAAAAACCCTGATCAAGATTCTAGTGAACAAAAATGGTAAAGTTTAGTACTTGCAACTTTATCCCACCTTGTGGGTAGGGGCAACACCCTATGCTCTAGTCTATAGAGTAGAATCCATATTTCCTTTTGAACTAGAGATACCCTCTCTAAGAGTCTTATTGAAAGATTCTTCAGTAGGAAATGAATATCGCCTAGGTCACTTACAACAATTGGAGTTGTTAGAAGAAAATTGTATTAAAGCTTTAGTACATTTAAAAACATATCATAACAGACTTCATTGTACCTAGAACAAGAAATTATGCCCAAGATCCTTTGAGATTGGAGACTTAGTCCTCAAATAAAACTAGAAGAACACCAATGTCAACAATAACCTAAAAGGAAAAATTGAACCTAATTGGTTAGGACCCTTCATCATCATTGCAAAATTTGGTTTAGGGGATTATTTCCTAGCCATGTTAGATGATAAAGAACCAATCAACATCATTCATCTCAAATGATACTATGCATAAAATATTGCATTGTATGCTTGACTCATATAGTTGAATGTATGACTATCTGGATAAACATCACATCATAACAACACAATACGTCCCTTGCACAACTAATTGATTTGCTTGATCATACCATAGAGTCAGGAAGATTTACAATGATGCAAACACCAATTTTTCCCTTTTACAAAACTCATTTGCATTGAATCCACATAGCAAAACCTCATGTAGAGTAATCCTCTCAGTCCAAAACCTCCCTTCTAGATTCTTCTACTTCCTCTTTCCTATATATCATATTTCTTATCTTTTTCTCCCTCTATTTTGTTAAGTTATATATGACGTGATCATATGCAGCCCTATAGACCCAACCTTTCCCATTTCTTCTGTCCCAACCTTGGGACATACAACAAAAAACCAAAAATATTTCTATTCTTCTACTTTCTCTTTTATATCTATTGCATTTCTTCTCTTCTTATCCCCCTCTTGGGTTAAGTAATGTATGATGCGATCATCTGAAACCCTCGTAACCCATCATTACCTATTTCTTCTATCCCAACCTTGGGATATATAAAAAAAAACCAAAAACATTTATATTCTTCTACTTTCTCTTTCCTACCTATTATAGTTCTTCTCTCCTTCTTCCTCTCTTGGGTTAAGTTATGTATGACGTGATCATATATGGCCCTGATGACCCATCCTTATCCCTTTCTTCTATCCCATACACTTTTATATCAATACTTTCAACATCTACTACACCACTATTATCAACATTTTATGTCAACAATATTTTCAAATAAATTGTCTTCTTCCTTGACACTCATGATCATTTAATAGGCCCCCTTGGAGCATTGCTTCTTCTCCTCCAATGCATTGCAATCTTACAATCCTCTATAAGCATACCATGCAATAGAGGAGAAGTTCAACACTTTAGAATGGCCTATCAAATTTATCATAGCATTTCATCCATCAACTTCACCAAACATAGTTTATCCAACAAACCATCCAGGATCAAAAGCCTTCTTCAAATAATATACCCACAATTATGTGTGAGTCTTACTAGATATTGGTTGAACAGGGTTTTCTTTTCTGAAAGGTTTACCAGATAAGCACTCAAATCTTACTTAAATCAAAATCTCACCACAAGCTTGCTTGTATGGTAGACTACATGGGTGGAGAAGCCCTATTTATCCATTCTCTTCTAGACCTACAATTATTTGTAAATATTATGAAGGAATGGATGAATAGGGTCCTCTTTCCCATTAAATCTACCATTTAATTTTACAATCAAACACAAATCAAAACCTTCATAAGCCACTTTGAAAAAATATCATGTGGATTGTGAAGCTTCATTGATCCAATACCTTGTAGATCTATAATTATTTGTATAGCTTACTAGGCACTAGATCAATGATGTATTTACTTTTCTCATGATTTATTGCATAAAAAAACAATCTTATACAAATTAAAATCTCATTGGCTACTTTTCAAATAAGCCATGTGGAATGGAGAATCTTATAGATCCAACATCTTGTAAACCTACAATCATTTTTAAGCTTTACCAAGCACTAGATCTATGATGTCTTCCTAGCTACCTGGTTTATCATATTAGCATCCCATAAATATCAACCAAAGTCTCACAAGTTGTTGTTTGAACAAACCATTTAGATCATGAAGCTCCCTTGATCCAATATCTTGTAAGCCTCACCAAATACTAGATTGATAGTGTCTTCGTAGATGCTTGGTTTGCTACAACAACATACAATCAATAAATAATACTCTCATCACCTCAAATTTCCCATTAGGATGCATAGATATTCTCTATCTTTTCATACATTTATACCAGTTAATGAATAAAGAACTTATTTCATCTTGACAGGCACCATAAATAATTATCATGATCAAGCTTTTCAACTTCTCAAAAATCCTTTATATTAAAATCTCTTCATCATACGTCCAAGTGGGGCAAAATTCTCTTGTTTCAATACCTCGCATATATACAATAACTTTATATACATGTTAGGTAGTGAAACCAGGGGCAATGAATCCATTTGACCATATTTCATAAAAGTTCAATTCTAAAATTAGTTTTTTCTTCAAATCACAATCATAGAGAATATCATTGCTAGTTTGTAAGCCCTTAGGAAACATTAGGACTTGATTATCAATATTTTGCATATCCATAATCATTTATGACTATGCCAAATAGTAGATCATTAAATTCCTATGCTTTCTAAAGTTCTACAAGTTGATAGAGATATTATCCTCACATAGGCAATAGATATTTTAGGCTAGGGGCCATGCTATCATATGGACCTCCAAGAAAATGTGATTCCTTTTTTCCATGTTGTACACATATATAATTATTTGTACATACATAAAATAAAGAAGAAGAGATTCTCTTTACTCAGATTATCCATATGAAAGCGTAACCCTCAGTCTGCAAGATTTATTATTTCACAAATTCTTAAATATTTTAATACATCAAGATGTGCTCCAAGGTACCAGCTCCACACCTCACATATTTGTAAATCCTTACAAATGCATTTGGTAATAGACTTGTGATCCTACAGTCCTATCTTATGCATTCAAATATTTAAGAAATCAACATCTAGCAAATATTTCATCTTCACAAACAAACATATAACCTAATGTTTCTTTTTAAAAAATATTGTTTATTATATCCACCTAAAACCACATACTCATAATTATATTGTAAGTACAATAGTTGGTGGCATATGATTTCAAAAAATACTTTATTTGCACCATTGACAATACATTTTAAATTAAATCTAAATTTATTTACACATCAAATGTGGAAATGAGTATTTAATCCAATTTCTCATACATATAAATTCTTTGCATATGTTAGGTAATGTACTTATATACTTTTTGTTACCCTCTCTCATATATCAAGAAATTTAAGACATTATGACACTTGTCAATCAAAAGCATCTCATTAGCAAACCTCTTCCAAAAGCATATCAAATTCAAAGTATCTACACTCAACATATGCAATCTACAAAACATATATACCATTGCAAATACTTCAAATTCCTGCTTAGGAAACACCTATCAGGGCAAAGCATACAATCACTTATTCTCCCAAAGCATATGATTACTTTCTTTCTAAAAAATACTTTGGGTACACCTATTAAAGCATGCATAAAATCCTTTGGGTACTCCTCTTAAAGCATGCATAAAATCCTTTGGGTATGCCTCTCAAAGTGTGCATAAAATCCTTCAAGTATACCTCTTAAAGCATGTATAAAATCCTTTGGGTATGCCTCTCAAAGCGTGCATAAAATCCTTTGGGTATGCCTCCCAAAACATGCATAAAATGTTTTAGGTATGCTTCTCAAAGTGTACATAAAAATCCTTTAAATATGTATCTCAAATCATGCAAAAAAATCCTTTAGGTACGCCTCTCAAAGAGTGTATAAAATCCTTTGGATACACCTCTCAAAGCATGCATTACTAACTACTAACAACTAACTCTACTAACAATAATACATACATCTTGTGCATATTATAGGTAGCTCATTATGTCTTAAGTACTTGTCTTTTATGCAACAAAATAGGCCATCATTTAAGAATAATGATATTATGTTTCCATCTATGGAAACAAGCAAGTGTTATCTAGGCTCAAAGGATAACCCTTTGCTTCCAAGTTGCAAAAGAGTGTTTATCCATTATCATGTTTAAAGACCACCTCTCACAACATACGCCTAAGTGTTTATCTACCATTTGACCCTTATTTCATTACTTAGTAGAGTAACTAGTCTCATATTAGTGTTTAATTATCATCAGACTTATAAGGTCATAGCTAAGCAATCCATCAATTTCTAATACCTGCTATCAGTTGCCAAGACACAAGTCAAATCTCCTCATCAACAAAGCAACATCAAAATTAGATTCAAAATAATATCATCACAAACACTAAGATTTCAAAATTGAACATAATGTCATTGTTATATAATAATGCCTCTAAATAATATATGCCACTAAAGGTGTATCATAAGGAGAAAATTGATACACTCAACCTATATGAAAAGAGGGTGTACCACATCCTAAAACACATGCACTCACTCCATGATGCCTAGGAACAAGAACCTGTATCTCCTCCCCCAACTCCTGGTGGAGGTGGAGGTAGACAAAAATTGATGGATCATTGTAAATACTTTCTCATAAATTGTATCCTCGATCAAGTTTATTGTTAGCTTTTGATGCTTAATATTCAATGATCTAACCACAGAAATTAATAGAATGTAATATCAAATGTAATAGAAATAAGAAATCAATTTAGTATATGAATATGAATGGATTCACACACTAAATGAACAAATGTATGCAATTCTATATTGCACTATCTTCTATTACAATGACTCTCAAAGAGAGTATAATGGATCTCAATAGTACAATAGCTTTGTAAATATCAAGTAAGAGTCATATAACGCAAGTCTATAACATGTATAAATAGCCTTTCTAAAATGACTCTTGGATGGCTATGACTCTTCCATACCTTGTGACTCTTGGCTCTCTTTTGCACATATATGGAGCTCTATTTGATGTACACTTGTAATATGACTCTTCACTATATTTTTCTAATCTATGGATACATGTACACATGGACTAATGTGCATATTTACATTATTGAATACTATGCACACTTTAATAATACTTGTGCATTTATTACATTGCATAAAGTAAAGACTCAAACTCTAATCTAAGACACTTAACCTAATCTAATCATGTACCCATGGTGGTACATTGGCATGTACCAAATAATGTAATATTCTCCAACATCCCCTTATATTACATTATTTGGTTATTGAATACTTTAGTCTTAAATATGATCTCCATCATGGTTTCGGAACTTGTGCTCTTTTTTTGGCTTTCTTAATTTTGTTCCTTGTAAAATGAATTATTAGTATATTCCAGTCTCTATGGCTTTAAGATTATAAGTATCTTGAACTTTTTCATAGCCATTAGATTATTATATAATAATCTTTCTTTTCCCTTTGTTCTTAAACTCATATGACCCTTTCTTATTCTAGATGGAGACCTTTGCACTAAGCTCTTCATTACTTTCTCCTTTTGGTTCATGAATTGTTTGAGCTTTTTCTTTGATTCTTGGTTCATAATTACTTTGGAATATAAGTTTGGATCACAATTGATCCATTTTTTTTTTGATTTGGTAATATAACATTGTTTTCTATCATTGATAATCTTGAATTCTATTGTTATACCTTGATCCATGAGTTGAAAATTTTGAAATAATGTTGATAGTCAATCCATGAACATATAAAACATTACTTAAGTTGACTAGAAAATTTGTATTCCTTTTACTTCGCAAGTATTACTATTTGCTATAACAACTAATTTTGTGTATTTTTGTTGTAAATAATTGAACCATCCTTTGTTTCAAGTCATATGTTTACTTGCTTCAAAATCTATGTACCAATAATCCATAATTCCTTTAGCTTTGAATAATTCAAGGTTCTAAACCTTTGAGGTAGGATTCCTTTTGTCTCCCTAATAATGAATGATAGGCTAAATATAATTCTTGATGCAATTCCAATTTTTAATTCTCTACTCTTTATTTCTCATTATTTTTTGAATGATAGTCTAAGGACAACTTTTAATTATCAAACTTTTATGTTGACAACCTTTTATCTCCCTAGTTTTAAAAACAATTTCAATACAATCTTCAATTTCTCTCTTTAAGGTGAATACCTTATTTCTTCCAAATCTTGTATATATGATCAAATTTGATAAGGCCTTTTCAACTTCTAAATTGTAAATTGAATTTGAGTATATGATCAAATACTAATTTTGGCAAAACTTCGATTTTTAGATCTTCAACTTTTATGTCTCTTAAATTTTGAATTAGACGCTAATAATAATGCAATTTCTCTACTTTTCAAAATTCTATGTTGGATTCCTTATAAATACCAAATTTCAAAAAATTGAGTAAACAAATTCTAAATTTCATAAATACCTAAATTGGTGTTGAATGCCTTTTAACTCCCAGATAAGAAATTTAGAAATTTGTAAAAATAATATTTACAATATTTTAATAATCCAATTTGATGTAGTAGACCTTATCTCTCCAAAATTATTAATTTGCAAATATTAAAATTTTGAAATTCAAATTAAATAAACTTGTAATTAAATTCCCAAAATTCCAAAACTAATTTCCAAAAAACTTCAAAACATTTCAAATTGATTTAATAGGGCTTCTAGGGTTTCAATTCTGCAATTAGATTCCTTATTTCTCCAATAGAATAATTAATCTATGAATTATGAGATTAATTATCTTCAACCTTAGAAAAATAAATTAAATTCACCTTATACCTCCCAAACCTTAGCATAAATCAAATATTAAAAATAATTATTACCTCCACTATGTTGGGTGCTTGATAAAATCAGCTTCCTCCATTTATAAGCTCTCTAACCTCCAAGATTTGGCACACAAAACTATGATTTTGTTTGACTAGCATTGAACGGTTAACGAATTATGACCAATGATCACCTTCAAAAAATGAAATTAATTCTTCTATTTTTCTGTGTCTATGCAACCTCTTCTTCTATGTGACTAGATTGTCACCTGCATCTTTATATTGCCAGTCGATGATTTGAAATATGAATTTTTTTGCATTGACAAAAATGCTAACACCTTCCTTTGAAACATCTTCTATTTAGACTCCTGAATTCAAATTTTATTCAACCTATATTACATGAAAATTGCATCTATTTTTTAATGGAATAACCATTGTTTTCTCCACCAACGAACCATTTTGACTCCTTAATATCTTGGGTTTGGTGCCTTGATATTATTTTGTGTAAATTTATCTTTTTTAAGCCTACAATTCCTTAAAATAATTCCAACCCAACTAGCCTTAACCAATATAAGATTGGTCTTCTTGACCTCACTTCTACCATTGGAACAACTTATTATTGTGATGCTTCTATGGTTCTATTTTCCTGGCTTCCAGGTGTTTCCTCCTCAATGAATATTTCAACAATCTACCTTGGAGTGTGTTCCTCCTTAGAAGTAACTCCTCTTATTTATGATTCCATTTAATCTAATGAAGGATTTAAAATCCTCCTCAATGTGGTAATTTGTATTCAAATCATTTGGTATTCTCTATGCACCCAAACGTTCTATTTTCGACACACTCCATAATGGTGCTTGCTTCTAGATTTTGAGATGACAAGTGGCTCTTTAACCTTACCCAGTTAGAAATATGTTTTATATGCTCCAAAATTTGGTTTTATTTGAAATTATTTTGATCTTTCTCCTTCCAAAATAGCCCTCAACATTCTTTTATTCTTTCCTGCACTCACTATTTATTTTTGTAGATAACCAGATATGCTTGGTCTTTTCTCTCTCGAATGGATCTTTGTTTTCACTCTGAAATAGTACCATTTTTTTTTGCTTAATCTTCCTATATGTTACCTCTTCAATATTGCTTGAATAATGCTATTTGACAGTGTTTATGCTCACCATTGCAACATCTCACCTTCTCTAGAATATTTTACCTTTTTTCATGCTTAAGCTCCCTTTGCACTTTACTTGGAGTACATTTTTCTTGGGATTTCTAATTCTCCTTTTGTGGCTTATGAACTTCATCTGAAAGGTGCTATTATTGGCATGCTATCTTCTTCCCAATAGTTGCCCTTCGTTCTCACTCCAGGTGATGCTTCTCTTCCTTACTCAATAAGCTTTATTTACATGGCCCTTCAAATACCTTTACTTATTTCAATGTTTGGTTTTGCTCCTTTTTGTACTGCACTTTCCTTACTTTGAATCTTTTGTTATTGTGCTCTTCTTCCTTAGCTTTGGTGGTTTTTTTCACTGTTTAATCCTTGTAATTTGTTACACTCCTTGGTGTCTTTAGACACTTTGAATCTTGCTCTATTTTGAGCCCTTATTTTTTTATTTTGCTTCAATAAACCTGCACTTTGTAAGCTTGTAAAAACAACATTCTTTACTAGTATTCTCTTCTCCTTATTTCTCCTTTTCAAGAAAACTCTAACTTCACTCTTTGTTGTTTTATTTTGCAGATTCTAAGATGAAAGTGCTACCTCCTTCCTTGGCTTGAAGACTCTTAACTTTAAACTATATTTTGCTGAATTCAATAGCTCTAATATGGTGCTCTCAAAAAACTTAAAGTAGACTGGTTTTAATACTTAAACAATAACCTTTTATAGCACCAATGTTGCATACCTTTCATCCTTCTTTTATAGTTGATTTCCTTGGTGATTTTATTCATCCTTTTGCTGTGTTGAATTTTTAAATATTGCAGCTTACCTTCCTTTTGTTTTCTTCCCTAAATTTATCAATCTTGAAGCTCTGATGGTTTCCCAAATATCAACTTGCTTGTTGTCCAAATATCTTTATAATTTACAACCAAACTTGCTCCTTATTTCTCCTTCAAATATTTTGTCCAAGAATTTACACTTCGTAGAAATTATCCTTTTTCAAATGCTGCCAAATTTTTCCAAATTTGGTAGCTACTAATGCTGCCCAAAATACTTATTTTCATTGTCCAAATGACTATTACAAAATGCTGAAATTTTCAGCCTTTTTAATTTATCAAATGTTGCTCGAAACTTACCTTATTTGTCCTCAACTTCTTTGAGTTTTTTCAGCTCCAAATGCTACTTCTTACTGTCCAAAATCTTTACAATTTGCAGCTTCAATTGCTACTAAATATTCCTTCGCTTTGCTATCCAAATCTCTCTCAAATCTGCCCTGGAATTCTCCAATATGTTGCCTTAATTTATTGTCAAGCCTTCTTTCAATTGGTTGTTCAAGGGCACTTCAAAATATTTCCAAATTTCCTCTAATTTTCAGCTTTATGTCACCTTCAATTTGATGTCCTATGACTCTTCAATTTTTTTTGCAACTCAGCCCTCAAATTCTTAATGGTTGTATTCAAATTTCTCAAATTAGCGGCCTCTTCTATCTTCTTTCTCCTCCTTAACTCTCACTAAATTCTATATTCAAAACTAACCTCTTTTTTTGGCATCTTTATCAAGAATTTGAATGTCTTGAGGTCTTCAAAAATGCTTTCCAAAATTTGGCAAACTTCTTTCCAAATCCTTCTTTCTTTTGGGTTTCTCGTTGAATGGCGATAATTATCCCAAATTTTTCTTTTCAAGAGCTTCTCCTACTTTCAATATTCTATATTGAGATTTCTTCTAAACTTCTCCAATGGCCACTTCTGCAACTTATCAATAAGGCTTCTCTAGCCTTCTTCTTTCTCCTTCCAAACTTGCTTGAGACCTCCTCTTGGATCTTCAAATTTTGCAACTCTTCAATTAAACCTTTTCTTAGTCCTCTTTTGTCTTCTTTCTCAAATATGCAATGGGACCTTTTCTTAGTCCTCCTCTATCTTCAATATTCAACTTCTTGCTACAAGTACTAGATAAATTTCAAATATGAAACTCTTCTCTATATTAGGAAGCTTCTCAAATTTCTTTGAACAATTCTCTGCAACAAAGTATTAGAATATGATAATCCAAATATTCAAATCCAAAAATAATAATATTCACTAGTTAATCTTCTAAACTAGTGGAATCTATATTGAGTCCTAGTCTTCACAAGTTTTTTTGCAACTCTGTGGAAAGACTCTAGCCAAATAGCAATATTCAAAAATCTTGTAATGGAGATCTTTCTACCTCCTATCAAATTCCCTTGTGGCTTTGATATCACTATTAGCTTTTGATGCTTATTATTCAATGATCTAACCATAGGAATTTAAGTACAAGAATTAATAGAATGCAATATCAAATGTAATAGAAATAAGAAATCAATTTAGTATATGAATATGAATGGATTCACACACTAAATGAACAAATGTGTGCAATTCTATATTGCACTATCTTCTATTACAATGACTCTCGAAGAGAGTATAATGGATCTCAATAGTACAATAGCTTTGTAAGTATCAAGTAAGTATCACATAACTCAAGGCTATAACATGTATAAATAGCCTTTCTACAATGACTCTTGGATGGCTATGACTCTTCCATACCTTGTGACTCTTGGCTCTCTTTTGCACACATATGGAGCTCTATTTGATGTACACTTGTAATATGACTCTTCACTATATTTTCCTAATCTATGGATACATGTACACATGGACTAATGCACACATTTACATTATTGAATATTATGCACAATTTAATAATACTTGTGCATTTTTTACATTGCATTAAGTAAAGACTCAAACTCTAATCTAAGACAACCTAATCTAATCATGTACCCATGGTGGTACATTGTCATGTACCAAATAATGTAATATTCTCCAACATTCATAATGGTGAAGGTGCTCATCACTCTACAAGTACCTCTGTACGGTATAACTATCAATAATATGTCATCTTGCCTCTCTATCTTTGTGCAAATATTCAAAAGATGTACCCTCTCCCGTAGACTATCTAACTCAGTCTTCAATTGCCATAGCTCTCGCTCAAGTGGACCCATCATTGTGGTCACCATACCTACATCCATACCCTATCCAACTTTGGAGAAAGACTCATATTCTCCTCTAAGGAAGATCAAAGGCTAACCATAGCCTCTCTATTTATCCCCCTCTCCTTTCTTATCCTCTCTAGTTCTAACTGTAGGCTAGCAATAATCATCTAGTCTATGATACACTCCTCGCTAACCTGATCTAAGTTTTCTAGAAATATGGCAATAGTCTCCCATATATAGTCCTTCCCTTTATCAAACATGCTATCTCCTCCCTAGCACTAGCAAACTCACTCACTCGTAAAGCCTTGGTTGTGGCTAACTACCCTTTGATCTTGTAAGATTTGATGAGGATTCTTCACCTCTACCTCCCTACCCTTGATGCATATCCTACTAGGCTTTGCCTCAACTACCCTACTAGATCTAGTCTCATGTATCCCACTAAAACTAGCCCTACTATGTGCCATTGATAGCATAAAAATCATGGATAGTGGGGGCACATCTAATGGAGAACCAACCATTGCAATCCCCTATCCCTCCTAGCTATCACCTCTCATTGTTTACCTCATTATCATCTTGTACTTCCACTCCTTCCTAACTTATCGTCAAACTCATCTCAAAATATTGACTACATTATGAAATTCTTAGCATGATATCTCAATGGTGCACCCGTTGTAAGCCAATGAGGCCTAAACCCCTCATACCGTGCGTTATACTATGTTGTCACTTCCACATAATCCTACAAAGGAATCAGTACTATAGGATCATCCATGTTAGCCTCTATAAAAGTATAAATATCAATAGGACCCCACCAGTTCTTTAGATGAATCCATTACACCCATATCTCCCCTATAGATGGTATCCCCTATACCTCTCCATATTGGTAGAGCACTTGATCGTATCGATATATCTCATAGGCATGACTCCCATCATCCAACCATTGGATCCTCCTAGTCCATGATAGCTCTGTATGGTCATCAAGCCACATATATCAATCTCTCCATGATTGCTAAATGATGTGTGTTGACCTTAGCTCATAAATCATAAAATATGCCTACTACAATGAACTATGAGAAGGGTGAATACATTTTTCCCACCTATAGACCATCAATCGCTCAGGTCCAATATGCCTCACCACTAACACAAGTTGTCTAATCACTATATGCTCCCAATCCCATACCTCAAGGAGAGTGCAACAAACCAAACTCTTACCCTTACAATATACCACTCGATATAATGTATGGTAGAGTCTAGTCAATATGGTTGGCCCCTATAGCACCCTAAAATTGGCACAGTTAAACCTTAGTAAAAAGATAAAAATTTGAATTTTAAACCCAAACCGCCCGTTACCCGCTTTCCTCATTTTTCGTGCCATTTTTAGGATTTGTTTTGACCGTTGGATGATATCATCGTAGATCAGACGAAATCATCCCAGATCTGACGAATTCATCTGGAACAGAACGTCCAAACGATTTCATCCCAAAACCAAATTTTCATAATTAGCTTCTATTTCAACAACTTCTCTAACTTGGGCAAAAAGCGTGTCTGCATAGTTAGAGTCTCCCCCATTGGAGATCTCCCAAATTGGGATGATTTCCAACCTCCTAACCTCTCCCTAATCCTATATAAACTGGGATTTTCTCAGTTTATCCCCCTAAACCCCCTAGCTGATGGATTTCCCTGTAGAGTTAGTTCCTTATGCATTAGAGCATCCTCGCACCATCGTTTGCATTCTGTATTTCATGTTTTCTTGCAGGAATTTTACTATTTTTTAGTCGGAGCAAGCTCGGATCGTCGCAGGCGATTCCAGACGATTTCGGACGATCCTATCGAGGAGCGCAGATGATCTCGTACGATTGGAGGCGATCTCGACTGTAGTCCAGATTGGGGGCAATCAGAGCCCAGAGTTTGCATTTCCTTATTGTTTTTCTGCATTTCTTTGTGCATTATCTTAGGTTATTATATTTATGCATCCTGGAGTTCACCTCATTTAGCATAGATATATGATAAAGTCAAAATAAATTGTCAAATTGATGCATTTCCTTTTAATTGCTATCTAGATCTACCATTTAGGCAAATTCATTGTTATTTCTATCATTTCCCCTTGCTTTTGCAGTTGCATTTTTGGTATTTTGTATCTATTTTTGTGATTGCAGGTTTTAACGAATTCGTCAGATCGTCGACGATCTCGTCTGATCTCAGATGGCCGACTATGATCTGAGATGATTCTGTGCAATTTCAGATGATTATGTATGATTCGAGATGATTTGGACTTCTACAAACCTTAGAATCTTCATTCAGACATCCGAAATCAGGTATATTCTATCCTATTTAGCACATTCTCTATGTTCAACATTTATTCATGTTTTTTGTATCCATAAAAATCAGCATCGACATATAGATTAGCTTAGATTCATCTTGGCCAAACCTAGGAATTGAATGATTGAATATAAAATGAACACATCAAACCTATTATCAACCTAGGCGTGGAAACTGCCACTCAAAAGTTTCCTGGTGAACCCACCATCCATCGAAAATTCACCCTTATACCCCTCCCCCGAGAGGCGGGACCTTCAAAGGGCCTCTCAGTCCGAGGTATTGTCCCATCCTTCTCGCATCCCCCTTCCGGGCGTGGATCCTATAGCCTGAAGGTAAGGATGCGAAAAATTTGGAGCGATACATTTTGGTGAACCCGACGTGAAAACTAAAAACCTTTTGAAAACAATCCAAAAAAAAAAAAAACATAAATGCATTTAGAATCAAAGATTGCATATCATATTTAGATGGTAGATTATAATAAAAGACGAGTTGTCACCATTAATGTTGAGAATCAATTAGCAGCTATAGAGATTACTTCTATGCTTAGAGTACCTCAAACAAATAGGGTTCAACCTTTATGGGACGAACTTAATAGGAGATTGAATATCATTGAGTCTAGATCAACCGAACTTAGGCAAATCAAGAGGTTTGTCCTAGATAGAATCCTGGATCCTGATCAAGTGACCTTGTATCATGAGCTTCAGAGAGCTTGCCATAGGTGGTTAGCAGATAAAAGAGCCCTTGTGTCTTCTGAATTGTACACCTTTGAGGAATACCTCGACAATGCAGTTGTAGTACATAAATTTCTATCTCGTATAGAGGATCAAGAGGTCGTTCTTACGGATAGAAAGAGATGGAATAGAGTTCCTAGAGCTGTGTTATATCGAGAGTATTGCCATGAGCTCTATTTTTACAAGACAGAGTCAGAAGTAGATAACATCACCATAGCACACTTTGTTAAGTTCTTGAAAAACCATTTCCAATTTGAAGAGGAGCATTTCATGACTCTTGATGAACTTGATCCTATCAATGACATCTATAAACTATTTATAGAAAACTAAGCCATTCTTTTATTATTATTATTTCTTGCATTTAGTGTGTTGTTTGTTGTCTTTATAATCATAAAAACAAAAAAAAAAAAAATAAAAATAAAAACAAAACAAAATCATAGCAAAAACATCAAAACATTTTCTTTTAAGCATTATAGTAGGTATATAATTAAAATATATACCTCCCAAATTTGTTGCAAATATATTAATATATATTTGCTAAAATCTAAATTTAAACATAATGACTAGACTCAGGAATGGAAAACAGACTGAAGTAGAAGAAGATTGGTTAGGAAAAATGGTAAATAAACCAGATGTCCTTCCTGAAGACCCAATTTAGGAAGAAGGAACCCTAGACCAACAAGAAGAAGAGTTTGTTGACGCAAATGAACAAAGAGAAATTGTTAGAGAGGAAGGATCCTCATCTCCTAAAATATCTCTGGAAGGAACGTTACTTTTGAGAACATGGAACATTTTTGGAAGTTCCTCAATACTAATATTGGCACTCTTAATAGAGCAATCCATATGGACAAGGATCAAATTAGTGACACTCAAGCAACCCTAGAAGACATATATCACACACGCACTAATCCCTTGTCCTTCGTTGATCAAGAAAGTGATCAAGCTGGACCATCCAATTTGGATATGGCCGCTATAATCCAAAACATGCAACAACAACAGGTTACCCAACCATCTAGAGTACCTGTTACCAAGCCTAGGGTTATTCCCACACAAAAGAAACCATCATTCACTGCTCTATTTCGCCAAGTTATTGATCAACATACCTCAAATCAACAAAAGCCTAAAACAAAACCAAATACCAATTTCCAACAATCTGGGGTACAACATAATGCTACAACAAATCTTCTTCATAATACTCTTCCTACCAACCATTTGCATAACAACAATATAGCATCTAATCCTTACGTCACGCCATCCTACGCTCACAAATCCCATACTCATGTACCACCAAACCAATATGGTGGACAAACTGGTAATCTGGAAGCCATGGTGAAATAGTTAGTCTCCCGCATGGACCAGATAGATCCCTACCATCCCTCGTACAATTATCGAGAGATGTGTAGTCAGCCTCTAGATCCTATAGTTGTAGCACAACCATATCCTAAACACTTTCCTATGCCTGTCCTACCAATATACAAAGGAACTGAAGATCCCATAGAGCATCTTCGTATGTTTAGGATAGCATGTCATGATATATCACATGATGATTTGTTATTACTAAAAATGTTCCCAAAAAGTTTAGGAGGGATGGCATTAGAATGGTATTATCAACTACCCACTCATTCTTTGAGAAATTTCAAAGAAACCGTCGAGTCTTTTGTGCATCAATTTAGTGCCTACATTGAAAGGCATGTAACCATTAAAGATTTGTACAACCTAAAACAAGACAAAGATGAATGTTTTGCTGATTTCCTAGCTCGATGGAGACAGTTGATAGGAAAATTGCACTTTGTGTTACCTTATCGGGAAATGTTGGATATCTTTATCAATAATTTACAAGAACAACTATCCTATGAGTTATCAATCGCTACCTTGACCACCTTCGATCAAGCTATAGATTTAGCTCGAAGAGTGGAAGATGCTCTTGTTAGGAGAGGTCAACTTAAAAAGAAAGATGATGAGAAAACATCCAGAAATCAATATAAAAATAAACAAGTTGTGGGCGATGGAGTCACTGATAGTAGAAATATCGCTACTATTAATGTTGCAAAAACAATAGAGAAATTTATATTGAAACCTCCTGATAAACCACCCCAAGAATTTACTAGGTTAAATCAACCTTTATCAACCATTCTCCCACAATTACTAGCACGAGGATTGATCCAATTACCAAATATCCGGGAACCTGATCCAACTATACCCGGATACAGAGCTGATTTACACTGTGATTTCCATAGAGGACCTGGACACGCTACCAACTCTTGTAAAATATTAAAACATAAAATACAAGACCTGATTGATAACAATGAGATGGAGGTGCAAGCCTTTCAACCTAAACAAAATCCTCCTAATAATGCTCAAAAGAACATCCCCCAAAATCAGAATCAGAATGCCAATCAATCATTGGACATATTTCAACATCCTTTACCAAAGCATGGTAAAGAGGTGGCTAATCAAATTGAGCATCATAATGTTCCCCCTCCTACCCGATATGTAGGAACTATTAGTGGACATTTACCTATTCACGATCCGCAAATATTTGACACAACTTTATCCATGGTTACGGCCAGACCTCTACATAATATTCGGACACCTGATCTTAGTGATACCGAATATGAGACTGAAAGTGACATGGAAATCACCTCAAATCAATCGAATAGTTCTGAAGATGAATCAGATGTTGTTCAACCCATCACAAATTCTATGGTTCCGAAAGAACCATTTCCTAGAAGAGTCACTACTCGACCATCTTCTCACCAATTACTTTCTAATGAACAAGTCATAAACACTAGACCAAGACCCATTCATCATCCACAAAATAATATTGTAGGTACCATCGGAGTTGTTACTCGACAACAGGCTCAAAATTCTCAACAAGATCAAACTCAGAACGATGGATCAGCTCCATTTGTTTTGAAAAATCCCAATAAAGGGAATCATGCGCCTAATGTTCAACCTAAACCTCCTTATAATATTAATGAACAATTATCAAATACTACAGCTAGAATTTCCCTTTTGGACCTTTTAAGATCTTCTCCTACCCATAGGGATGAATTAATGCTCACATTAAGCCAAATGATGGTACCACAAAATATTCAACCTGAAGCCATGTCCAATACTATCATAACTCGAGAAGTCGATTGTATTGACTTTCGGGATAGAGATATACCGCAACATAGTCTACATAAGGATAACCCCTTATATATTACTGCCCTAATTGGAGATGTAGCAGTTAAACGAGTCTTGATTGATAATGGTTCATCTTTAAACATATGCACTTTTGACTTCTACCAAATATTTGGGTTTAGAAGTGATGAAATGAAAAGAACTGATATGATTATAAAAGCATTCAATGACGAAACACAAGAAACGTGTGGAGTTATTACTATTCCATTGCAAGTTGGTCCTAGAACCTTAGACACGACCGTGTTTATTGTGCATTGCCCTGCATCGTACAATATACTTTTGGGTCGCCCTTGGATCAACGCGATGCGAGCTGTTCCCTCAACTTTACATCAGTGTGTTAAATTCGAATTTAAAAATCAGTTGGTTACCATTCATGGTGATCCTAGACCCTTTGATATGTGTGCTTTGGCAGAACCTGTTGGAGTTCAATTTTGCCCTGCTCTGTCATCCACACATCCTAATTCTCATCATCCACCCAAACGTGTGAAACACACACTCATAACATCATCTCCTTTCTCCCCATCAACCACACCTCTACATATAGTTCAACCATCTTCCGAACAAACCACATTAGGACCTCAAAAAGATCCTAAACCCACAACCAATGCTTCTTGTTTTACTCCTATAACTTCCATACCTTTAGACCCATCCATCGACATCTCTACAATGTCTACGCCTATCAAAGGCATGTTTTCCGCATCCAAAAACATAGGAAATGATCCTTCTACCTCTTACGCTCTTACTGATGAGCTCTTACCCGATTTATCTAAAATTCTTGTATCAGAGAAAACAAACGTTGCTATGCAAGATTCCCATATTTTAAATAAATTGCCACCCTCTCCTCGTACCTTGGGCCTCCCACAACCTATGGGAAGTATCTACCAAGTCGGGAGTTGTGCTTTTATTTATAAGGGATATGACTAGGGAAGAATACCTAGAAACATCAAGACTCATTATGATGGGTATGCTCGTTGTTATTTTGCTAATGAGTATGTTAAAGCTAAACCTATAATGCTTAGATTGGGCTATAAAGGGAAAGGTTTGGGACCTTCCCAAAATGGTATGAAAGAACCTTTTGAGGTAGAACCATGGCCTACCCGATGTGGTGTGGGCCTATTTCCTAGTAAAGGTCAGCCCTTCCCATTTGAGGATGATGACCATCTTATATGTTACCAAGATTATTTGGATAAACGTGATGCTTTGCGTTTAAGGGATAATCCATTTACATGCAATATGCTATCCATAGCTTACCCTGAGATGATTGTTGAATCCGACGATGAGTTGGAGGGGGATATCTTCCATGATGTCTCCATTGAGGAATTGTTACATAACGGATTTTATTTCGATGGCTCTATACCTAGTATAGCCCAGCTTGAGGCCACGACTCCTCAAGATGAATTATCCAAGCTAACCTTGGAAGAATTACAAGAATTAGGTGTTTCACCCACCCCATCTAATTTTGAGAGAGATCTACATATGGAAGTTGAAAACGTTATAAAAATTAACATTGGAACCGAAGATAACCCTCACATCATCAACATTGGATCAGAATTGAGTCAAGAAAAACAAGATACATACATTGCATTTCTTAAAGAATATGAAGACGTTTTTGCTTGGACATATGAAGATATGCCAGGATTAGACCCTTCTGTAGTTATGCATCACCTAGTAGTCCATCCGGATGCTAAACCTGTTAAACAAAAACTTAGAAAAATGCATCCTAAAGTGGCCTTACTAGTCAAAGGAGAATTAGAAAAACTCTTGAAGGTTATTTTTATACAAGCTATTGATTATGTTGAATGGATCTCAAATGTAGTTCCAGTAACTAAGAAAGAAGCTACCAAAGTTAGGGTTTGCACAGACTTTAGAGATATTAATGTTGCATGCCCTAAAGATGATTTTCCTCTTCCCAACATGGATCAGATCATTGATTTTATTGCTGGGAGCGGAATGATATCCCTAATGGATGGATTCTCTGGTTATAATCAGATCAGGATAGCTCCTGAAGATCAGGCTAAAACAACCTTTATTACCCCTTGGGGAACCTTTTGTTGGAAAGTGATGCCATTCGGTTTAAAGAATGCAGGTGCAACATATCAACGAGCCATGACTTATATCTTTCACGATATGATGCATGATATTCTACATGATTATGTAGATGATATTATAGCTCGTTCCATCAAAGAAGATGATCATTTAGATGACTTGAGAAAAGTATTTGATCGGTTAAGGGAATATCTTATCCGACTAAATCCAGCCAAATGTATATTCGGAGTTAAGTCCGATAAATTATTGGGGGTTATCATTTCTTTACGTGGCATTGAAATTGACCCTCTCAAGATCATGGCTATCACTGATATGCCCGCACCCACAAATATATCTGAATTACGAAGTTTACAAGGTAAGCTTCAAGCTATTCGCCGCTTCATCGATAAGTTGGCGGACAAAACCGGACCCTTTCTTAAGCTTCTTAAGAAAGATGTCTCTTTTCATTGGGATGATGAATGCCAAGAAGCATTTGAACTCCTTAAGCAATATCTCCTTAAACCATCGGTGCTTTCCCCACCTAGATCTGATCATCCATTTATCTTGTACATTTTTGCTTCAGATTTTGCCTTAGGAGCTATGTTAGCTCAACTTGACGATGAGAAGAAAGAACGTGCTAATTATTACATCAGCAGAACCTTAATCAGTTATGAAACTCGTTATACAGTATTAGAGAAGTTATGTCTCGTAGTCGTATTTTCTACATAGAAACTATGCCATTATATGCTCAGTCAAAAAATGTATGTTATTGCTAAATTCGATCCTTTACGGTATCTCATGAGTCGACCGTACTTATCTGGTCGCACAACCAAGTGGGTTCTTGCGCTAAGCGAGTTTGAACTCACGTTTATAGGACAAAAGTCTGTTAAAGGTCAAATCATAGCAGATCAATTAGTTGTTGCACCCTTAGAGTCTACCCATCCCCTCATCATTGAGTTTCTTGATGAATGCCTTAAATTAGAGGCAGACCATCCTGAGCAATGGTCCCTATACTTTGACGGAGCCCGATGCATGAGTGGGGCTGGTGCAGGTATTATTTTAATATCTCCATAGAAACATCTTATACCTCTGTCCTTCAAACTAACATTTGCTTGCACCAATAATACTACTGAATATGAGGCTCTAATCCTTGGATTACGAGCTGCCTTGGCACTAAAAATTAAAAATTTATTGGTTTTCGATGATTCTCAACTTGTCATAAATCAAATCAATGATGTTTATCAGACCAGAGATGATAAATTATGCCCATATAAAACATATGTCTTACAATTATTATCTTTATTTGATCAAGTTACCTTGGAAGCTATTCCTCGAACTAGCAATCGTGCGGCTGACGCTATGGCTGCAGTTGCATCTCTTTTGCCCTTGGAGTTAGATGATGAATATGCTACCATCATTATTCATCGACTCTAGGAACCCGCTTCAAGCAAATCATGCTTAGAACCTTTGGATGTGTTTCTAATCAATGAAACTACTCCTGAACCATGGTACACTGATATATTTAATTTTCTTCAAAATGGGACCTTTTCTGAAGGTTGTAATCGCAACCAGCATCGGTTATTACGTAGACGAGCAAGTCACTTCGTAATTATTGGTAATACCTTGTATAGGAGATCTTTTGAAGGCATCTTATTGAGATGTTTGAATCTAGCAGAATCTAGATCAGCTTTGAGTGAAGCCCACAATGGATCTTGTGGGGGGCATTTTAGTGGTAGCACCATTGCTAAGAAGCTCCTTAGGATAGGATATTTTTGGCCTACCATGGAAAATGATGCACATGATTATGTGCGCCATTGCGACAAGTGCCAGAAACACGCTGACCTTGTCCATGCGCCTGCACAAGAACTGCAGGCTATTTCATCTCCTTGGCCCTTTTCAAAATGGGGCTTAGACATCATTGGAAAAATCAACCCTGTGTCATCCGATGGACACAAATTCATCATAACCGCCACTGAGTATTTCATGAAATGGGTTGAAGCTATGCCCTTAGCTTCTTGCACTGGAACCCAAGTTTCCAAGTTTATTTTTAATCAAATTATTTGTAGGTTCGGAATTCTTGCAAATCTCATCTCAGATAATGGAACTTGTTTCAAAAATAAAGATGTCAAAAAATTATGTCAAAAATATAAAATTCAACATCGTTGGTCCACTCCCTATTATCCTCAGGGTAATGGCCAAGCAGAAGCATCTAATAAAACATTAATCAAAATCCTCAAAATATTGGTCAATAAATCTGGTCGAGATTGGCACATCCAATTATATCCTGCTTTGTGGGCTTATCGAACTAGCGTTCGCACCCCCATCGGTACTTCACCTTTTGTTTTGGTTTATGGCGCTGAAGCTATTTTTCCCTTTGAATTAGAAGTTCCTTCTTTAGCTCTACTACTTCAAGATACTGAAGTAGGAGATGAATATCGTGCTGGCAGATTTAGTCAGCTGGAACTCCTAGATGAAAAGCGCATCAATGCTTTGGAGCATCTTCGTGCCTACCAAAACAAGCTTAAGAGAGCATACCTCAAGAAAGTTCATCATCGATCCTTTGAGATCGGCGACCTTGTCTTAAAAGAAAATAAAAAAATACTAATGCAACTAAAGACCTTAAAGGTAAATTTGAGCCCAACTGGCTTGGACCATATGTCATCACTACTAAATTTGGATCGAGAGCATATCGATTAGCTACCTTAGATGGTAAAGATCTTAAAGAACCTATGAACATTATGCATCTTAAGCGTTATTATGCATAACATTGGGTCATTTCATCATTTGTATATATTGTATTTTGCATATTGTTTCATTTTAGCCATTTATATCAAAAACTTTTTCAAAAACAGTAACAATATTTATTCTTTCAATTCATCACTCAAAATCAAAATATAAAAACATCAAAATCTTCAAAAACATCTTTTATTTTCGTACCTTTCAATTCTTGAAGTATTGCAGTTATATTTTCAATTATTTTGGATAAATTAGCATTTATTTGGAATCCCACACTTTCACACTCACATGCATAAATATCTTGATTTTATTTGATATGATTATTAATCTCTCTTATATCAAAGTCCACATTTGAATTAAATAAAGTTTTGAGCATAGAGAACTGATCTTGTTATTTACTTGAACCAAGTATATCTTTTCACATTAAAATGATTTCATTGCAAATTCAATATGATGCTACATAGTAGAAGTGGTTTCTTGAGCGAAAAGTTTCCCCTGCTATCCTATCATGCACATGGTCTAGAATCTTTGAGAATTGACAAAAGGACAAGCTCACCCCTACCCGGAATAAAAATCCCTTGCTCTACAACCAATCCGAGCAAGTATCCCTAGTATAGGAAGCAAAAGAAAAATTCAAAGCAAAAGAGAAAAAGAAAAATATTATTTTGTATCATCACAACAATATTTCAGCATTATCTCAATATCAAGCAAAAATACAAAAAAAAAAAAAAAAAGAAGAGCAAAAGCAAAAGCAATAAAATCCCTTTCCCTACCCCTTGAAAAGAAAAGAAGGGTGAATGAGCTTGAATCCTTGGAATTCTCAATTATTCGAAAACTGTGAGGTAAGCCCCATAACAGGTGGTTTGTGCCCAACCCGCTTGGCCTTGGGTAATTCCTAGCGTGGTGATATGTCTGTCACATTAGCGACCTTCTTTTGTACAGACCTATGTCGGCTTATGGATTAGCTAGCTCTTGATAACCCGACTTACATAGTAGTCTGGTACGGTTACATGCATATAAATCATGGTCAAGGAACACTCATTTGGTTAAGTCAAAATTACTTGTATCAAATTTTCTTGCTCAAAATTGGTGAATGAACAATACAATTGCACACACATTTGTATTTGAGAGATTCTGTATCATTATGATAAAGCAAGATCGGTAATGAACTCACATTTGCACATGAGGGTTCCTTATAAATCTACATTTGTCTTTGAGATAATGTAAAATATTTCTGCAACTCTTTTTGGAATAATTTTATCTTCTTATTTCAGAACATCTGTTTAGTATAAAAACAATTATATACATTGTTTTCAAAAATCACAAAATGCTTTCAAACAACATATGACACACATATAATCAATAAAGTCATGTTCATATTATTATTTTTTGTTTATCAAAAGTCAAAAATCAATCATGCAATAAAACTAAAATATCAATTTCTTCTTTGGATTTCGCGATGATGGTATAAGTCTATACCTATAATTCTATGCCTAGCGCAAACCATTGTTCTAATTTTATTTTCCATTTATTTTAAAAAATTCATAAAAACATATGACTTACATCATTATGTTACACAATTGAGCTTTAAAATGAACGAACACTTATTCTATTTCATGTCATTATGTCAACATTCAATTTTGCAATGATGGTATAGTTCCTAGGGACTTATTCAAAAATTTATCACACTTAGGAATTTATGCCTAGCAAAATCATATTTCTTTAATATGTCATGCATAATATTTTTTATGAAAATCTGAAAACAAATCATCACCATCATCACTTCCATCATCACAACACAAAGTCTTAAGACAGTCTCTTAAGCACTCTTTTACTTTTAACAATATTTCTATCCTGGGATTAGCTTGACGACCTAGTGAGCGGCGACTCCATGAAATGGTCTATACCAGCGACAATGTCCTTTGAAATTATTGTTAGAAGTCCCTTTTATTTTTCATCAAATCACACCACAAAAACAACCAATTTATTTACATCAAATTATTTCATTTCCAATTTTATAGCATGGCATAAATATTTTATTTCCAATGATATAATTACATGAATAATTAATCACAAAATTCAAAATTAAAGCATCATACAACATATACACAAGTCATATCATCAAAAAGATAATCTATATATCTCAATCAATTATGTACATCATCTGGATTGGTATGCCACAATCAAAACCCTGGCATACTCAATCCCCTCAAAAAATATAATAATACAATCTGCCCTCTATAGCAGCTAGCCTCGAGAAGCCCTCGAGCTCTCAGCCTCATCTCCTCCCCCGCCCTGACGTGGAGGAGGTGGTCCCATAGAGGTCCGGGCTGTGTCTCGGGTCCTCATCATCGATCGTGAGGATGTCCTCGATGATCCCATCATGATCGGCTCTACAATGGGGGCTGGCAGTGGTACCCTCTGTCCCTCTGGGACCACGTGATAGTATAGCCCCTGGTAGAATGTGGTCTGAGCAATAGACCATGCCAGATCCTGAGTGCTCGCCCCTCCACTCTGAGCCCTGAGCCATGTAGCCTCATCCTGTAGTGTCTGCACCTGAGCTCGGAGGTGGGCAACCTCAGCCCGGAGAGCCGCCGTCTCGCTGCTCTCCCCTACCTCGACACCCTTGCCCTTATCGGGCGATGGTGGTCTCTCCCCCTATTGAGAAGGGACTCCCCTCTCCCTCCTCCCTATCTCCTGAGGTCTCTATGGAGCCTGACCCATCCTCTGGCATCTCTCCTATGGAGACCATCGTTGCTCTCTCCCACTCGGACCCCGTGCTGCCTCAATAGCAGCTTGGTGCCGCCTCCCCATCCGTCGCACCATGGCATGCACTGGACCCTATGCCCTCATCATCCGAGGAGGGTGGATGCCTACGTACCAGGCATCATACCCATCTGTGACCCCAGCATCATCACCATCCACTAGCTGGATGGGGGCATCGTCCGCGTCCTGACTCCAGAACTATTGCATGTCTGGAGCCCCGCTCAGCGTGGTACTATCCCAGATAGTCCGGGAGTACTCGTAATCCTTGAGAGAAGGGATCCCCTACTGTAGACCGAACTATCATAGAACTCGGTCATAGCGGTGGAGCTCTACCTCTCCCTACTCCATCCTCAGCTAGTAGACTCGCCTGATGTGAGCCAACTCCTGCCCACCCGAGGTGCTCTCGCCATGGCCTCCAGGTGATCTGGTCTAGGATGAGGTCATCCAACAACCTCCGTGACATCGACAGATCTATCCGCCACTGTGACCCCCTCTGTAACCACCAGTAGAAAACCTAGGGCCTCTCTCGGTCAACCCTTGTCAGTGGGAGCCCTATCGGCCTCCGCACCGCGATGTGCTCCCAGCACCAAACCTACAGTAGTGATGTCAAGACCAGACATCGGCCTCCCTTGTATACGACCCCATGTAGGATCCTATACAAGTGGCATAGCACAAAGCTGCCCCATGAGTATCTGTAGCCGTGGTCTCTCATATCGTAGACCACATCTGAGAGGAGCCAGGGTAATTTGCACCCACTCTGGTGGCACAATAGTAAGCCACCTACCACCCCTACCAAAACCCGAGTCAGCCTAGATGCCCCAGGCATCTGCCTTAGAGACTCGATGTTCACTCCACCCTTCTCCAGGGCGAAGCTCGGGTCCCCTGTCAACCTCATCATCGCCTGGCCCTGATTGGCCGTAGGCATCATCAACCATCCCTGTATGGGGATCCTCATGATCCTCCATACGTCCTCTAGTGTGGGAGCCATCTCCCTTGTCGGTAACCGAAAGTAGGACGACCCCGGATACCATCTCTCTGCTAGGGCTGTCAGTAGCCCCATGTCTGTCGGTACTTGTTGAGCAAGGTGTTGCAAGAAGTTTGTCATTGTTGTCAACACAGGCAGTTAGATCCAATGATGCAGTGGATAGACAGTTCAGGAGCCATTCAGATGCAGAGGACAGAAATTCAAAGGATAGTCAGATTATGTAAAGTGCAATTCTAGGAAAACAAAAGTGACCCAGTTTCAAAAATTCGAAGAAAAAGACAAGTTAGAAAACTGTCGCGATATCGCGACATGTTTTCTGTCGCGATTTCGTGACAGGTCGGAGGAGAGAGAAAGCGCAGAAAATGTCACGATTTCATAGAGGAAAAATGAGGAGAGAGAAAAAGTAGAAAAAAATGTCACGATTTCATGACGAAAAATGAGGAGAGAGAAGGCAAAAGAAATGTCATGATTTCATGACAAAAATGAGGAGAGAGAAGGCACAAGGCAAATTGTCATGATTTCGCGACATCTTGGAGGCCAAGAAGCTAAGTCGAGAAACTGTAGCGATTTCGCTACATGTTGGATTTTCGTTGGCTGAAGCAAGGAGAAAGCGTTAAGTGGAAAAGTTGTAGCGATTTCGCTACATGTTGAAATTTCGCTGGCCAAAGCAAGGAGAAAGCGTTAAGTTGAAAAGTTGTAGCGATTTCGCTACATGTTGAATTTTCGCTGGCCGAAGCAGGGAGAAAGTGTTAAGTGAAAAGTTGTAGCGATTTCGCTACGAGTCAAAAGTGCACAAAGCAAAGGTGTAGCGATTTCGCTACGTGTCAAAATTGCACAAAACAAAGGTGTAGCGATTTCGCTACGAGTTGAAAAAGCACAACACGAAGGTGTAGCGATTTCGCTACGAGTCAAAAGTGCACAACGCGAAGGTGTAGCGATTTCGCTACAAGTCAAAAGTGCAGAACTCAAAGATGTAGCGATTATGCTACAAGTCGAAAGCACAAGGCACAAAGTTGTAGCGATTTCGCTACTGCATGAAGCAAGAAATGTAGGCTAAAAGTTAAGGGAGATGAGAGTGTCGATTTCATGATGAAGAAAGTCTGGAAGCGAAAGCGATCACGATTTTGCGACAAAGATGAGGATGACGTCAGCAAAATTGAAAGTGTCATGATTTCATGACAGGCTGCAAGAAAAGCCTCTGGAAGCCGAAAGCGTCATGATTTCATGACAAAGCTGAGGATGACGTCGAAAGTGAAAGTGTCATGATTTCATGACGGGTGCAAGGAAAGCATTGGAAGCCGAAAGCGTCATGATTTCATGACAAGAATGAGGATGACGTCAGCAAAAGTTTGAAGTGTCACGATTTCATGACAAGAACGGTGGCAAAGCTATCAAAGGCCAAAATGGTCATGATTTCGTGACAGCAAGGACATGAAGGCGTATGACTACAAAAAGTGTCATGATATCGCGACATGTTATTATTTCATGGCAATAATCTATGAGAAGGTGACAGAGGTGGCGATAGGGTTTGAGGCCGACAAAGTTGAATCGGGGACAGATTTTAGGGTTTTGTAGTCGACAATTTCTAGGGTTTTGTGGACATTCTTAGGGTTTTGAAATTCTAGGGTTTGAGCAAAATTCTAGGGTTTGCAGACATTCTTAGGGTTTGTCCTAGGTTTGTTAAGAAGATCTTGAATTTTCTTCTATAAAAGGAGGGTTGTTTCGAGGTTGAAGTGGAGAGTGTGTGAAAGAAGTTCACGTCGAGCAGAGAGTGAGTCATTTCGATTCAAACTGTGTGCGAAGTGATAGTTCGTTGGAGTCGAAGTAAAGAGGGCGTATCGAATCTTCGTGAGTGATGTGCGTAGGGTGTAGAGGTTGAAGATGCACTGATCTAAGTGCGAAGTGATAGCGCACAGAGAGCTACAGAAGGTGTGATTTATGACTGTTGTGTGTAGAAAGCGAATCGTGTAGCAGACTGGTTGTGCAAAGCTTTTGTGCAGCAAAAGCAGAGTGCTTGTAAACTGCATACTGGGTAATAAGGTGAAAGTATTGTTGCTGTAATTTTTTATTATTTCTTGTAATGTCCAAGTTGTAGCTTGGCATAAGAAGTTGGTGCTTCTTCCAGTAGTAGCTGGTGTCTTGGGGGTTGGTGCTCCCATATGTTGGTGCAAAAAAATTGAAGGGTTGATGCTCTTTCCAGTTGGTGCTGGTAAAAAGTTGTAAAGTTGTTGCTTTGCATAGGCTGGATTTGGATGGTAGTCCAAGCAGCCATTTTTGAGGAGTAGCCACATTGGTGAACCTCGTTAAATTGTTGTGTTATGTGTGATGCTTTCTTACTGTAGTTGATATATCTTTTATAAGTTTTAAACTACTGCTGGTTTTAGAACTGCATATTTGAAATTTAAAAGGTCACACTGATTCACCCCCCCTCTCAGTGTCACTGTGATTACAACAATTGGTATCAGAGCTAGGTTCTTGAATAGGCTCAATCAGCTAGGGTGATCTTGGAAGTGACGCAATGGCAAGTGGTGAAGGTTTCTCCTCAAACAAAGCACCATTGTTTGATGGAACTAACTATGCTTTCTGGAAGGTAAGGATGCAGACTTATCTCCGTGCATTGGGTTTTGACATCTGGGGTGCAGTAGTCAATGGTTACAAAGCTCCCACCACTGCTCCAACAGACACTACCGGTAAGAAGGCATTTGAAAATGATTCGAAAGCAAAAAATGCCATCATGTGTGGATTAGTGGACAGTGAGCTAGTCAAAATCATAAACTGTGAATCTGCAAAAGATGTATGGGACAAACTTGAGAACATTCATGAAGGAGACGATAGGATCAAGGAGGCCAAGCTTCAAACACACCGAGCTCAATTCGAATCCTTACAGATGAACAATGATGAGAACATAGAGGCTTTCATGCAAAGAGTCAACGGAATCACAAATTCAATGAGAGGTCTCGACGAAGATATGGATGATGCTACGATTGTGAAAAAGGTATTAAGATCTCTACCTCCAAGGTTTGATTCGAAAGTTTCAGCCATAGAAGAAGCTAAAGATCTAAATCGCTTTAGTATGGATGAGATGCATGGATCTTTGACTGCGTTTGAAATGAGAATAGGAAGGTCTAATCCCACAGATAGAGAAGCAACTTTCAAAGCCCTAAAAGGCAAAAACACAAAACAAGAGTCCGAAGAAGAGGATGCTTCAGATGAAATGGAAGCAAATTTTGTCAGAAAGCTGAGAAAAGGAAAAGGAAAATACAAAGGAAAGCTACCTTTTAAATGTTTCAATTGTGGAGGCATTGGACACTTTGCTACCAAATGTCCTCTCAATGACAAGAACAAAGGTGAAGAAACTCCGCATCAAGAAAGAGGTGAATGGAGGAAGAAAACAAACTTCAGAAAAGGTAATTTCAAAAAGAAAAGTTTTATCTCCCGAAATGCGAGAATCTTCAGAGGACAGTTCTAGTGAAGACTCTGAAGAAGGAACAGGTGAGGCTCTCTTTATGGCGTTTGAAGTAGAAAAATTAGAAGAGGCAGAAAACACAGAAAAGAGAGAAGGAATGAACTCTGAAGTATCTATTGAAAAAGGTGAGGCTGAAGTTGATTTAGAAGGTGAGCTGGTTTCTGCTCTTATGGAATGGAAATCTGAGAAAAGAAAGAATAAAAAACTGTCAAGGAAGCTTGAGGATGCAAATGACATTATAGCCAGTCTAAAAACACAGACAGAAGAGTACAAGAAAATGTCTGAAGATCTTGAAGTACAGGTAACCATGAAGATAGATTACTGTTGCAAATTGGAAGAAGAAAATGTTGGTCTTCGAATACAGATACAAGAGCTGGATCAAAAAATTAGCTGTCATTTAAAACGTGAAGAAAGTTCGATGAAGCTGGACAAAATCCTAAGCGATCAAAGACCCACAGGTATCAAATTCGGTCTGGGCTTTATCGAAGGAGAATCATCAAATGGACCAAAGGCAAGCAATGTTGAATGTGAAAAGAGTAAAGACAAGAAACAGAGTTGTTGAAAGAAAAACAAATCGAGCAAAAGAAAGCGAGTAATGCCGATCCTGAAATAGCAGCCGACAATGATGGCTTTACCAAGGTCACACATCAAAAGAAAAGAAGATCTAAGGCTCCTGCAACAACTTGGCAAAGACCATCTTTCAGGTTCAATCATTATTTCTATGGTTTCTGTTTTAAATGTAATGGTTATGGGCATAAAATTGTTGATTGCAAGTATAATATAGGTCCAAGAAGTTTCACTAGTAGAAATGCTTTTGCTCCTCTAATGAGTTATGCAGTAGAATGCTTTAATTGTCACAACTTTGGGCATATTGCTAGAAACTGTCATAGAACTTCTGTTTCAAATCAATCTCAGAAAAGAAGAATTCAACCATATAGGGCAAAACAAAATAGAATTCCTTCTGAAGGATATGTGCAAGATTCTGAAAAGGGGAAATCCAAGCTAGAACCCAATACCACAGTTAAAACAGAATGGAAACAGAAAGAACAGCTCAGGGAAGAAAAGGAGTCTTTAATAGTGCAGACAGCTTTCAGAGCTCAGAATAAATGTGTACCGTGGATCCTTGACAGTGGGTGCTCAAGTCATATGACAGGTGATAAACAAAAATTTGAAAAACTACAGAAATATGAGGGTGGCTCTGTGAAGTTTGGAAATAATGATGGAGCCAAAATAATAGGAAAAGGGTCTGTCAAAATTAGTGAAGGGAAAATCAAGTCAGAAGAAGTTTTATTTGTGGATGGTTTGAAACATAATCTGTTAAGTGTTAGTCAAATCTGTGATAAAGGTCATGAAGTAGTCTTCAAGAAGCAGGGTTGTGAAGTCAGAAAAATAAACGAGTGGGAAATTGATAGCAACCGGTTCAAGGACGTCCGGTAATCTGTACACACTCTCGAAACTTCAGAAGGTACGTGTTTTATTGGACAAGAAGAAGAGAAGCTGGCTGTGGCACAAGAGGCTTGGACACATAAGTTTTGATAATTTGGTGAAAATCAGCTCTAAACAAGGAGTGAGAGATATTCCAACCATTAAGAAACCTTCAAACCAGTGTTTGTGCTTCATGTCAGAAGGGAAAGCAAACTAGAGTCTCATTCAAAACAAAAGAATACCACACTAGCAGGCCTTTGGAACTTATTCATACTGACTTATGTGGACCCATGAGAACTCAAAGCATAAACGGCGACAAATACTTCATGCTGTGTATCGATGATTATTCCAGAATGACATGGATATTTTTCTTAAAAGATAAAACAGAAGCTTTTGAAATGTTCAGATCCTTCAAACAACTAGTTGAGAATGAAACAGGAAAAAGGGTCAAATGCTTACGATCAGACAGAGGAGGAGAATTCATTTCGAATGAATTTATAGAATACTGTGAAAAACATGGTATCAGGAGACAATATTCAGCAGCTAGAACTCCATAGCAGAATGGCGTAGTAGAAAGAAAGAACAGAACTATACAGGAAATGGCACGCACCATGCTTGGCAGAAAATAAAATAGCAGATAGATTCTGGAAAGAAGCAGTTCACACTGTAGTATACATCCAAAACAGATATATGTTAAGAACTCATGAATGCAAAACACCTTATGAGTTGTGGTTTGGTAGAAAAGCAACAGCAAAACATCTCAAAATATTTGGTTGTAAGTGCTACATCAAAAAAATAGATGACAACCTTGGGAAGTTTGAAGATAGAGCAGATGAAGGTGTTTTTGTTGGGTATTCATCAAAAAGCAAAGCTTACAAATGCTACAACAAGAGACTCAAGAAAATTGTGGACAATGCAGACGTTAAATTCGATGAAGTTGGGAAACGATTAGCTGACTTTGAGGAAAACTACCCAATCTATGAAGAAGTCGTTGAAGGAGATGAGGTGAATGAAACAGAAAATAAATCTACGCTTGATTCAGATGAATTAGTCGATGACTCAGAGGTGCAAGAAAACAAGAAATTCAAAATAGGCAGCTGGCAGAAAAATCATCCAAGAGACCAAATAATTGGAGATCCCACAGCTGGCATTCAGACAAGAAGGAAAGTAATAAGTAATTACTCTCTTTTATCTAGCATTGAGCCCAAAAACATAGATGAAGCAAGCAAAGATGATAGCTGGATGAAGGCAATAAATGAAGAGTTAGATCAGATTGAAAAGAACAGAACTTGGGAATTAGTACCTAGACCTGCAAACAAGAATGTAATCGGCACCAAATGGATATTTCGAAACAAATTAAATGAAGACGGACAAGTCATTAGGAACAAAGCAAGACTGGTTTGTAAAGGATATGCACAGGTCGAAGGCATTGATTTTGAAGAGACTTTTGCTCCAGTGGCCAGATTAGAAGCAATTAGAATGTTTCTAGCCTTAGCAGTTCACAAAAACTTTAGAGTTTATCAGATGGATGTAAAATCTGCCTTTTTAAATGGGAAACTCGAAGAAGAGGTCTATATTGAACAACCGGATGGATTTCAAATTAGTGAGGATCCTAACCTTGTCTGCAAATTAAAGAAAGCACTGTATGGATTAAAGCAAGCACCACGGGCATGGTATGCTAGGCTAGATAACTATCTCTCTCAACAGGGATTCAAGAAAGGTTTAGTGGACAGTAATCTGTATGTAAAAATAGAAGGTGGGCATCTCATTGTTCTAGTTGTCTATGTAGATGATATCATATTTGGCAACAACAAAGATGAATCTTGTAAAGACTTAGCAAATAAGATGCAGAATGAATTTGAAATGTCTATGATTGGTGAACTGTCTTACTTTCTTGGGCTACAAGTTAATCAAAATGAGAAAGGCATATTCATTTCCCAAATCAAATATGTGAAAGAAATGCTAAAAAGGTTCACTATGGAGGACTGTAAGCCAGTCAGCACTCCCATGACAACAGGCTGCAAATTGAGTAAAGAAGACAAATCTCCACCTGTAGACCAAACCATGTACAGATCTATGATTGGAAGTCTATTATATTTAACAGCCACTAGACCCGATATTCTGCAGGCGGTTTGCATGGTAGCTAGATTTCAAGCCAGTCCCAAAGAGACTCATGTGACATCAGTTAAAAGGATTTTTCGGTATCTCAAGGGCACCATGGAGTATGGGTTGTGGTATCCAAAAGGCAAAGACTTCACTCTTATATCATATTCAGATGCAGATTGGGCTGGATGTGTTGATGACAGAAAAAGTACCAGTGGAGGTGCATTCTATTTGGGGGACAGATTGGTTGCATGGCACAGTAAGAAGCAAGAGTCAGTTTCTTTATCTACAGTGAGGCAGAATATATTGCAGCAACAACATGTTGTACACAAGTCTTGTGGATGAAACAAACTTTGAAAGATCTTGGAATTAATTTCAGTGAACCAATATCAGTTAAGTGTGATAACACCAGTGCAATTAACATCTCCAAGAATCCAGTTATGCACTCACGGACAAAACACATTGCTATAAGGTATCATTTCTTGAAGGAGAAAGTTGCAGAAGGAGAAGTCAAATTGGATTTTGTCCCAACTACGGAACAAGTAGCAGATATTTTTACAAAACCTTTGCCCAAGGAAGTATTTGAGTACCTTCAAAGCAAATTAGGAGTAGTCACACTTCCTAAGAAGTGACTAGCTACGGGGATCACTTTCTCAGGGGGAGCATTTGAGTATTTGACTATTCTTTTGCTCATGATCATAATTTGTGCCAGATGCAACAAATTGTGCCTGAGAAGTGTGAGGATGGACTCGGGGGAGTCTGCAGTAGCCCTTTGGTATTATTGACAAAGGGGGAGAAGAGTTACAGGAATGTACACGAGTGTTGCCAACAATTCCAAAGGGGGAGATTGTTGAGCAAGGTGTTGCAAGAAGTTTGTCATTGTTGTCAACACGAGCGAGTTAGATCCAATGATGCAGTGGATAGACAGGTTCAGGAGCCATTCGGATGCAGAGGACAGAAATTCAAAGGATAGTCAGATTATGTAAAGTGCAATTCCAGGAAAACAGAAGTGACCCAGTTTCAAAAATTCGAAGAAAAAGACAAGTTAGAAAACTGTCGCGATATCGCGACATGTTTTCTGTCACGATTTCGTGACAGGTCGGAGGAGAGAGAAAGCATAGCCAAAAATGTCATGATTTCATGACGAAAATGAGGAGAGAGAAAGCAAGAAAATGTCACGATTTCACGACAAAAATGAGGAGAGAGAAAATGTCACGATTTCACGACAAAAAGGAGGAGAGAGAAGGCAAGCAAGGCAAATGTCACGATTTCGCGACATTTGGAGGCCAAGAAGCTAAGTCGAGAAACTGTAGCGATTTCGCTACATGTTGGATTTTAGCTGAAGCAAGGAGAAAGCGTTAAGTGGAAAAGTTGTAGCGATTTCGCTACATGTTGAAATTTTGTTTGCCGAAGCAAGGAGAAAGCGTTAAGTTGAAAAGTTGTAGCGATTTCGCTACATGTTGAATTTTCGCTGGCCAAGCAGGGAGAAAGTGTTAAGTGAAAAGTTGTAGCGATTTCGCTATGAATCAAAAGTGCACAAAGCAAAGGTGTAGCGATTTCGCTACGTGTCAAAATTGCACAAAACAAAGGTGTAGCGATTTCGCTACGAGTTGAAAAAGCACAACACGAAGGTGTAGCGATTTTGCTACGAGTCAAAAGTGCACAACGCGAAGGTGTAGCGATTTCGCTACCAGTCAAAAGCGTAGAACTCAAAGATGTAGCGATTATGCTACAAGTCAAAAGCACAAGGCACAAAGTTGTAGCGATTTCGCTACTGCATGAAGCAAGAAATGTACAAGAAAGTAAAAGTATGACTCAAAAATAAAGTGTATAAGTGAAAGTAAGAGCGTGGATTTCATGACAAAGATGAGGATGACGTCGAAAATTGAAAGTGTCACGATTTGATGAGGTAAGAAAAGCCTGGAAGCCGAAAGCATCATGATTTCATGACAAAGATGAGGATGACATCAGCGAAAGCTGAAAGTGTCACGATTTCATGACAGGGTGCAAGGAAAGCCGTTGGAAGCCGAAAGCATCATGATTTCATGACAAGAATGAGGATGACGTCAGCAAAAGTTTGAAGTGTCATGATTTCATGACAAGAACGGTGGCAAAGCTATCAAAGGCCAAAATGGTCACGATTTCGTGACAACAAGGACATGAAGGCGTACGGCTACAAAAAGTGTCACGATATCGTGACATGTTATTATTTTGCGGCAACAGTTACAGAAAGGTGACAAAGGTGGCAGTAGCGGTTGAGGCCGACAAAGTTGAATCGGGGCCAATGATTTTAGGGTTTTGTAGTCGACATTTTCTAGGGTTTTACAACGGACGTTCTTAGGGTTTGCAACTGACAATCTCTAGGGTTTAGCAGTCAAAAATTTAAGGTTTTGCAGTCGACATTCTTAGGGTTTGCAGTCGACGTCCTTAGGGTTACAGTCGACTATGATTTAAGAATTGATCTTGAATTTTCTTCTATAAAAGGAGGGTTGTTTCGAGGTTGAAAGTGGTGAGGAGTGTGAAAGAAGTTCGCGTCGAGCAGAGAGCGAGTCGTTTCGATTCAAACTGTGTGCGAAGTGATAGTTCGTTGGAGTCGAAGTAAAGAGGGCGTATCGAATCTTCGCGAGTGATGTGCGTAGGGTGCAGAGGTTGAAGATGCACTGATCTAAGTGCGAAGTGATAGCGCATAGAGAGCTACAGAAGGTGTGATTTATGACTGCTATGCGTAGAAAGCGAATCGTGTAGCAGACTGGTTGTGCAAAGCTTTTGCGCAGCAGAAGCAGAGTGCTTGTAAACTGCAGACTGGGTAATAAGGTGAAAGTATTGTTGCTGTAATTTTTTATTATTTCTTGTAATGTCCAAGTTGCAGCTTGGCATAAGAAGTTGGTGCTTCTTCCAGTAGTAGCTGGTGTCTTGGGGGTTGGTGCTCCCTTCTGTTGGTGCAAAAAAATTGAAGGGTTGATGCTCTTTCTGATTGGTGCTGGTAAAAAGTTGTAAAGTTGTTGCTTTGCATAGGCTGGATTTGGATGGTAGTCCAAGCAGCCATTTTTGAGGAGTAGCCACATTGGTGAACCTCGTTAAATTGTTGTGTTATGTGTGATGCTTTCTTACTGTAGTTGATATATCTTTTATAAGTTTTAAACTGCTGTTGGTTTTAGAACTGCATATTTGAAATTTAAAAGGTCACACTGATTCACCCCCCCTCTTAGTGTCACTATGATTACAATAGGTACTTGTGGCATCTCTGCCACATGCTACAAACCGACTTGAGCCAGTCGGTCGTGCTCCGCCTGATCGAGCGTGGCTATGTCATCTCGCAGCCCACCATATTTCCATTCCCAACTCTTTAGTAATCCTCTCTATAAAACAAACAATAAAATTCATTAATAAACCAATCATTAAAATAAAATTAAAAATATTTTAATCAAGCTTAATTTTTTAAAAATGATGATATCGTCCACCATTGGATGATATCGTCCCAAATTGGGCAAAATCGTCATTTGTAGGATGAAATCGTCTACGATTTTGCAACTTGGGGATCACCCTTGTTGGACAGAATCACCCCTAGTTCATCGATTTTGCCCTCCGACGAAATCGACAATCTAAGGACGATTTCAATGAAATCGAGACAATTTTGTCCCGACGTCGACGACTGACCTAAAAACGGTCGCGATGCCCCAAAACAATCAAAATTTCAAATAAAAAATTGCACAAATTAACTTCAAACCTAATTTACTAAGATTAGATCCTTACCCGTAGCCTGCACCAGACCTCTGTTGATTGGTGTGCTGTCTCCACCATTTTTCTCTCTGTAGAGCTCTAGAACAATAAAAATGAATTAGGATTTTACCATATTTTTCTTAATTTTATTTAAAAACAACATTTTTTTTAATTTTGCTTTTTCGTGCTTTTACCTCAAATGTTCGATTTGGGTAAAAACACGGAGGGGGCACCATAGTAAGCAGTCGTACGATTCGACCTAGAATCGTCATCTAGAAAATTGAGTAAATTTTTGCTTTCTCATAAAATAGGAAAAACTTGTCTTTAACGCATTTCTTCAAAAAAATTGCTAAAGAGGGGGAAAAATGTAGCACCCTAAAATTGGCACAGTTAAACCTTAGTAAAAAGATAAAAATTTGAATTTTAAACCCAAACCGCCCGTTACCCGCTTTCCTCATTTTTTGTGCCATTTTTAGGATTTGTTTTGACCGTTGGATGATATCGTCACAGATCAGACGAAATCGTCCTAGACCTGACGAATTCATCTGGAACAGAATGTCCAGACAATTTTGTCCCAAAACCAAATTTTCATAATTAGCTTCTGTTTCAACAGCTTCTCTAACTTGGGAAGAAAGCGTGTCTATGCAGTTAGAGTCTCCCCCGTTGGAGATCTCCCAAATTGGGATGATTTCCAACCTCCTAACCTCTCCCTAATCCTATATAAACTGGGATTTTCTCAGTTTATCCCCCTAAACCCCCTAGCTGATGGATTTCCCTATAGAGTTAGTTCCTTATGCATTAGAGCATCCTCGCACCATCATTTACATTTTGTATTTCATGTTTTCTTGTAGAAATTTTATTGTTTTTTAGTCAGAGCAAGCTCAGATTGTCATAGGCGATTCCAGACGATTTTGGACGATCCTATCGAGGAGCACAGACGATCTCGTACGATTTGAGGTGATCCTGACTGTAGTCCAGATTGGGGTCAATCAGAGCCCAAAGTTTGCATTTCTTTATTGTTTTCCTACATTTCTTTGTGCATTATCTTAGGTTATTATATTTATGCATCCTAGAGTTCACCTCATTTAGCATAGATATATGATAAAGTCAAAATAAATTGTCAAATTGATGCATTTCCTTTTAATTGCTATATGGATCTATCATTTAGGCAAATTCATTGTTATTTCTATCATTTCCCCTTGCTTTTGCAGTTGCATTTTTGGTATTTTGTATCTATTTTTGTGGTTGTAGGTTTTTGACGAATTCGTCTGACAAATTCGTCAGATTGTCGATGATCCTGTCTGATCTCAACTGGCTGACTGTGATCTGAGATGATTTTGTGCAATTTCAGATGATTTTGTATGATTCGAGATGATTTGGACTTCTACAAACCTCAAAATCTTCATTCAGACATCCGAAATTAGGTATATTCTATCCTATTTAGCACATTCTTTGTGTTCAACATTTATTCATGTTTTTTGTATCCATAAAAATCAGCATCGGCATATAGATTAGCTTAGATTCATCTTGGCCAAACCTAGGAATTGAATGATTGAATATAAAATGAACACATCAAACCTATTATCAACCTAGGCATGGAAACTGCCACTCAAAAGTTTCCTAGTGAACCCACCATCCGTTGAAAATTCACCCTTATACCCCTCCCTTGAGAGGCGGGACCTTCAAAGGGCCTCTCAATCCGAGGTATTGTCCCATCCTTCTCGCATCCCCCTTTCGAGCGCGGATCCTATAGCCTGAAGGTAAGGATGCAAAAATTTTGGAGTGATACAGCACCCAAGCATAAAAAATTTGATGGTATTTAAGCCCTACAATGATGACTCCCCATCCCCAACCCATAAATAATTTGCTCATGTCACCCATCAAAATCCTAGATACAATTGATGTTAGGAGGGTTGTCAGTCAATCTATATGCCCTCCTATAAATGCATTATTAATCCTCAAATCTAAACTCATCCCTCAAAATTTCCCATACTCTAAGAATACCACCTTCCCAATAGTATTATTTATCCCCATATGAATAAGCTCACCTTGAATAGGCAATTTGCTGATGTTCCACACATCCTTCAAAGTCACCATCATCTCTCCTGTCGACAATTTAAAAGTATTTTTTGATGGATACCATATCTCAACTAATATCATCAACAACGGTTGATAAAAATCTTAGGTATAAATACCACATGATACAATTCTATCACAACTAGGATCCCCATCTCATACTCACTAAGATCCCTAACCAATATGCTATCCATGCTCCTTGTATGATCCTCTCGATTCACCAAAACATGTATCCCCTACCAAAACCATATTTAAAACACAGTCAAATAACCTTTCCACCAAAATTTTAGTCAGTTCCAAATTTACCACTGGTACCAAAATTACCAGTGCTAAATTCACCATAGATACCAAAATCCCCAGTGCCAAATTCACCATAGATATAAAAATCACTTGTGCTAAATTTATCATTGGTGCCAAATTTGCCACACATGTCATAAAACTAACCCAAAATAAAATAAAAAATAGTCAAACTCTAGAACACACTTGTTGGTATCACTTTGGTATCCGTGTCATCCCTTGAATGACGTTTGTACGATGTGGCCATATCCAGTTAAATATCATCTTTCATAAGATAGTCTTTCCCTCTCTCTCCAAATTCCTCAACAAGGTTAGGTGAAAATAAAAGTAATTTTCACTTCCTTTTCTCTTTTATTCCAACCCATCCAACCCTCACCAAATATTCCATTTGCATTCCCAAATTTGATAATTTATCCCAAATCATCAATTTGGCGAATAATTCTCAAGGGGGCATCATAGAGCAAAAACAAATTTCACATGGGGTAACATTTTTAGAAATCAATAATGCATACACCACAAAAAATGAGGTATCCATGCAGTGATGACATAAAGCAATCAAAAAAAATGTAAGCACAAGTATTCTACAACATTTACAACACAACAACAGACACTACAGTATCAAAATTGGAGTCCTACTACTTAATTTTGATGCAATCTCATAAACTTTGCATCAAAACTAGAGCAAAATATAAACACCCAATTTTGATACACCAACAAAGTAAAACATATCAAGTAAGTCACCAGCATAATCAAACATCAAAACAAACCAAACCCAACAATCTAGACATCATTTTCTACCTCTACCAAATTTGTCAATCAGTACCAAATTTACCACTAATGGAAATTTTGGTAAACTTCCAAAAAGTTAAATATTGATAGTCAAAATCGATTGTTGATCAAAAACACCAATTATAACTAAATTTTCCATTGGTGATTTTGGTCTGAGTGGAAAATTTGATAAAATGGTTGGAATCTTCTTACATAAACCAGAGACATGTGGATTCCTTCATCCCACTACCTCCTCTGACCTTGCATTCTCCTACAATAAACCAGACCTGCAAATTTTTAATTTACCCTAACCAACTCTCCCTCCTAATATCTCTTCCAAATCCTATTTAAATATCCTTTATGGCAATAATTCTTAAGCTAATGATATTTTATCAACATTCTTCTAGTTGCTCTTCTCTAGTATTCTTCTTCAAGCATTTCTAGCAAGCATTCCTTTGGAGGTAATTCAAACAAGGTAAAGAGGGCTTAGGGGCAAGGAGGTATTCTTAGAGGTAAGGAGGGACTATTACTAGTTCCTAGCATCTCTCCCCTCTCCATTCCTTTACTTCCATTCATTACATTTTACTCTCTTAATATTGGTCTTGCTAGCTTGAATATCCATTTGCTTGCATTTTACTTTTATTTTCATGATCTTAATCTCTTTGTCTAGGATATATCTTGTTTTTATCTTCTAATAACATCATTATAGATCTTATTTAAGATTTTCCATCATCATTTCAACTCGCTAACATCCTTTGTAAGGTTTATCCAAGCAAATTTTGGCTTGTTTTCCATATTTTGACCTCTAATCTTATTCATTGTAAGGTTTTGTCTCACTTATTTGCTTCATTTTCTTTACAATAGTTGTACTTTTTATTTTCAATCCAATTTCTCTTCATTATCATCATATTAAATTCTTTTCATGTCCATGCACATTTATTTCCTATTTGTCACCATTTGCAGGCATTAAGCTTTATCATTCCTCTTATTCAAGCATATATAATTTTATTTTGGAAAGAACTTTGATCTTATAAGCATTTATTTTCATTTTCAATCTATTGTGGTATTGGATACAATACCATCATTGTCTTGTTGTCCTACCAATAACCCTTTCTCAATCACCATTTGATGCATTTGTAACAACCCAAGTCTACTCACGTGGTTGTACCTTAAAAAAAAGTCAAGCTTTTCCTTAGGGTATTTTTTTAATTTCTAAACTACAGTTTTGTTCATAATATTGCTTTCAGGTTCATAGAAAATTTTTTTCATCCAATAAATCATTAGCATAAGCTTTAATTAGTACAATCATATCAAACCACTTTTGGGTTCAAGATAGCTGCATATAGCCACCCAAGTGGACAAGATTGACCAAATCTCGTAGAGGTAACATTTTGTGGAATCGACTCATCTCATGTCTATGTCTCTAGTTATGGTATGTATGTCGATCAACTATTGGGGTTATCCTCTAGGGACCATAAAACCTATATTAGAACACTTTCTTTCCCCATCCCTTAGCATTTATGAACCCATGACCGAACTGATCGACTTGTTCAACATTATTGAATTCACGACCTATCTGGTCAACTTATCCATCATTTGTAAATTCATGACCTAATTGGTTGACTTATCAAACTATTATATGCAAGGGATTAGCGTACATATACCTCTATGACTAACTAATTATCCTCTACTTGGAGTCAGCTACTGCCATACCAATACCCCGACCTTGGACTTCATCACACATACCCATTGTGACTCACAAATGTTTATCCCATACCAAATATTGTGGCTAAACTAGCTAATTCAAATGAACATGGTACTTATCACAATATTACCCAGTAGCAACATAGAGGTGGTGTCCCATACTACCCATCATTACTAGATCTAACCAAGTCATTTTTCCAGACCAATTCTTTCAGACTACAATTGCTCCAAAACTTGCTCTGTGCATATCCATGTTAGCATATGCATGCATTATCTATTACATTATTAATGCACTATTGATCAAGTGCTCAGTTGGGTGGTTATAGAACGGTTTGATGCCTTGAACTGATTACAAACCACCTTGGAGGTTGTATATATATTTCACATTATTTTCAATTCAAACTTATTCTTTGATTTTCTATATGGTATTAGAGCAGATCATGATCATTGGACAAGGTGCTTTATTTTCTTCATTGGGTAAGGTGGTTTTGTTGCCAACACCACTCCAAACATAGTTGAGCATTCTAAACTAATTGTGGAATCCTGGAAAACCTATAGTGGGTGGAACGATTGTCAAGATGATCCATGGATGGAATGATTATCGAGAAGACATGTGGAACTCCTAGTTTAAGGCTTGTAGAATCTAATAGAGGTGCATAGATCGAGGACTAAAAAATATGGATAGAGGCATGTGGAGACTATTGTCTCAGTGCTAACATGGAGACAAGTGATTCAATGTTGACATGGATACTATTGACTCAATGCTGATGTGGAGACTATTGACTCAGTGCTAACATGGAGAAGGCTGATGTGGTGGTTGACTAGACTTTGCTGATGTGGCAGGAGAACACGTGGCAGTAGTTGGGTAGTTAGTTGATAAGTACATGGTGGTGGTTAGGGAGCATGTGACGATGATTTAGAGGTTACTTTGGGTGGAAAAACATTTTTTGGCATAATGGATTTCTCGAATGCATTTAAAGCACATATTGTGCTTCGTCATTTATAAAGAGAGAAAACATCGTTGCACAAGCGATGTGGGACAAATAGTCCCCAAAAAAAAAAAAAATTTGTCAAGTGATAAAGAAATTAATAAAAAGGACCTCCTGTCCCTTTATTCCCAACCATCTGGTAGGCAGGTTGGTTTTTTTACCATGGTGGAAGCTTTAACAAGCGCCAGGTTGAGGGATCAAGTCTTGTTGGTGCCAAGCCTCCACCATTTTTGCTCCTGACGGTGTGTTTTCAAAAGGGTGCAAGGTATTTTTTATTATTTTCTTTGTTTAGTTTGCAATTTTTATCATTTCTTGGAAGGATAAGGCTCCCCTATGTTTATTTTTTGCAAACAAACATGATAATGCACCTTTGTTCTTTCTAAAAACCAACAACACACCATTTTTTTTACAAAGAAACACATTTTTTTTGTAAAATCAATTTCTTGTCATGGAGGGATAAGGCTTTCTTTGACAACCTAGTGCATTTTTTTTCTCCTGGAGGGATAAGTAACTATTTGCACTTCATAAAACTTTGAAAGGGTATAACTAATTTTTTTCTTCCTAGTTTATTTTGCAACATCAAGGGGGGAATACAAGCATTTTCTCTTGCAAAATTCTAAGACAAGGGGGGGAAGAAAATTGTTGCTTTGAAAAGCATTTTTTTGGATTTGAATATCATCATTGTAAAAAAAATGGCATTGTATTAGGTGCATTTTCGATGGAAACCGACACCTAAAGTGTTTAAATTTGTGGACGCTTGTGATTGTTTTTGCATTTAAATTTACTTTTTCTTGCATTTAAATCATAAAGTAAAATATACAAAGCAAATAAAAGACCCCAAATTTTACACCTATTTATGCAATTTATTGCACAACAACGTTTGGTATATACGATACCTCTATTCCACACTTACAGGTGATGTTTTCATGCTTGGACTATTGTATCTAATGCCTAATATAGCTACAACAATGACGTCTGAGCTATTATTCTCTATAAATCAACGAGGATAAATAAGGCAAACCAGTTTTGATATTCACTCCATTTAATACCCTAATTATTTTTTATTGTTTGGCTTAAACTCCTACAACTCATCAACCTTCTTTCAAAGGATTTTGAGGTAGGTGCCATCAATTTTATTGAATTCACTTTCATGTACTCTTGCAAGTATAAATAAAGGGGGACCATTTGGTATTATAAGGAACCTTCACAATGGCCACTATTCACAAATATCTGTCAGATTCATAGTTGCTAAAGGGTTCTAATTTTGCACCATGGAAGACAAATATGAGAGCTATCCTCAAGTTGAAGATTTATGGGATGTAGTAACTGGCACCTAAAAAATAACCTAGAATAGTAGGTCCAAATCAAGAGACCTTTAATAAGAAGGATAGAAGATGTCTCATGTTTATTCTGCTTGCTACTATAGATGAGGTCCGGTCTCATATCTGTGATGCCAAATCTGGTAAGGAATCTTGGGATGCTTTGATTACCATTTATGAATGAAAGAATCAGTCCACTATTTTAAACCTTCAAACTCAATTACATACACTCAGTATGAAATCTAATGAGATAGTTGACCTATTTCTATGCAGAGTGGCGAAATTGAAAGCCAAATTGAATGTTATGTGAGAGACAGTGGCAGTTACTCTCTTAACCTCAGTCATCTTGAGAGCTTTGCCAAAATCCTACAAGGTGTTGATCACCTCTCTCAACGTGTTTGGTAGATAGGTTACCTTCGTGTAATTGGTGAATTTACTTCAAACTGAGGAGGCAAATCAGTTTTAGAAAGATGAAGTTCCAGATAATGCCCTTTACTCCAAACAAGAGGGTAAGAAACGAGGTAATTTTTAGAAGGGGTGATCTTCATCAAAAGTAAAATGGAAATAACATTAGCAGAAAGACAAACAATATTGCAAAATATATGATATGAATAACCATGACACCAACAAGTGTTGATTTAAGAATAAACAACAAAATGATCAAAATCACAAGAAGGGCAAAGGAAAATACAAACTATAAAATAAGAATAAGAAACCCAAGGGGAATGATTCTTATGCCAAATCAAACTTAGACTCATATTTTGAGCAAGCATACAAGGTGCCCATGACTCACACATATTCTCAGTAGAAATATGTAGTGTGGTATATTGATTTTGGTACCAGTAAACACATGACTAGAGATAGATCATGGTTTGAGACATTTGACAAAAAGGAAGGTAAACCAATAATAATTGCTGAAAATCAGACCTACTGAGTCCAGGGTGAAGGAGATGTTTTCATAACTCTTCCATATGGAAAATTTCAAATTCAGAAGGTACTCTATGTTCCTATATTGGCCAAACATTTGTTGTTCATTCCTCAAATCTTAGATAGAGACATGGATGTTTTTTAGTGTTGAGTAGAGCAGAAAGAGATGTTTCATCACCAAAAAAGGAATATATGTAGCAACAGGGTCATACAAGCATGGCTTGTTCATTTTAGATGTCGTTTCAACACCTCATGTTGCCCTGGCAGCAAATACAAAGGAGTAACTACAAAGGAGGCTACTTATCTTTAGCACAAGAGATATGGGTATTTGAGTTTTAGGATATTTGCTCGAGTTGAGAAAATATGAGATGGTGACAGGTCTTTCCAACCTTTCATCCATAGTGCCAGTATGCTCAGATTTCTTAGCAAGGAAGCAAAACCAGGTACCATTTGATGTAAGCTCTTCTAGAGCTAAAAAACCTTTGGATTTGGTACACACTGATTTGTGCAGTCCTATGCCAAATAGCTATGGTGGAAAGAGATATTTTCAATTGTTTGTTGATGATTACTCATGGAAGATGTGGGTTTTCTTTCTCTAATTGAAGTTAGAGGTATATTTGTACTTTCAGTAGTTTAAGAAGCTTGTTGAGGAGTCAGGATGTTCCATCAAAACCCTCTACTCATATCGAGGGGGGGAATATACCTCCAAAGAATTTTCATCATTTTTGAATGAACATGGGATTAAGAGATAACTGAAAATAGCCTTTACTCCACAAAAAAATAGAGTTACTAAAAGAAGAAACTATTCCATCATGGAAATGGTTTTTTGTATGCTAGGGGGCACATCTTGAGCATGAGTATTGGGTAGAAGCAATGATTACAACATCATACCTCCTGAATAGAGCACCCACAAAAGCTCTACAAGGCAAGACTCCATAAGAAGCATGGAGTGGTAGGAAACCCTTCATTTCTCATCTAAGGTTTTTTTGATGTAAGGTTTTCATATACATACCAAAAAAAAAAAAGGAAGAAGTTAGATGAGAAAACCCTGCAATGTATTTTTTTTGGTTACGATGAGCATTCAAAGGGATATCGATTTATAGATCCTATGACCAAGAAAATAGACACAAGTTGAGATGTGATATTTGATGAAGCTTTCACATCAAATAACACCTCTATATTTGTATACCTAGAGGAAGAGGAGTCTAAGAAATAGGTTCCACCCCCACAAAACAAGGTTACAAAATGGTATACTAGCACATTGAGATATTGAAATTTGACTTCACTTCCATATCTAGCTTTAGATCAACCTTGTACTCATAGCATGACTCAATAGATGATAGTAGACGCATCAACTTTAGATGTTGACGAGCTTTGCCAATAGTTTGATGAACTATTTGTAGATGCAAAATAAGACAGCTAAATAGATATGGATGATGAACAACTTTATATGTCAGCATTGGATGAAAATGAATCCATAATAGTTCAAGATGTACTTAGTGAGCCTCAATGGAAGGCTGCTATGGAAGCTAAACATATATCTCTCATAAAAAATCATACATGGAAGCTCGTTAATCTGCCTTCAAGAAAGAAGCCCATTGGTTGCAAATGGGTGTTCAAAGTAAAGTATAAGGTAGATGGTACTATTGATAAGCATAAGGTATATCTTGTTTCAAAGGGCTATGCTCAGAAATAAGGCATAGATTATGAATATACTTTTACCCCTACTAAAAAAATGACTACCATTCGAGTACTTTGTGCCATGGCAACTTAGTTTGGGTGGAATTTACATCAAATGGATGTCAAAAGTGCTTTCTTGAATGGTGATCTATAATAAGAAGTGTACATGACCCAACCAGAAGGATTTGTGGTTGAAGGGCAAGAACAAAAAGTTTACAAGTTGGTCAAATCCTTGTATGGGCTAAAACAAGCTCCACGAGCTTGGTACATCAAAATAGACAATCACCTAGTGCAGCATGGATTCAAAATAAGTCCTTCAAATGAAAATATCTATATCAAGAACAATGGTTCTGACATAGTGATTTTGGTAGTATATTTGGATGATTTGATCATAATCGAAAGTTCAGAGAACATGATTGATGCAGTGAAATATGATTTGAAAAAGTCTTTTGAAATGACAGATCTAGGAATTCTTTACTATTGTCTTGGTTTGGAAGTGACTCAAAAAAATAATCATATCAAAATAACACAAAATAAGTATGCCAAGATATTGATCAAAAAATATCACACGATTGACTGCAAGTCTAAAGCAATTCCAATGGATCCAGGATTTAAGTTATCAAGATATGATAAATCACCACAGGTAGATAGTACTCTCTATCACTAAATGATTGGGAGTCTCATATATCTAACAAATACCAGACCAAATCTAATTTTTTTTGTGGGTTATCTTTCAAGGTTCATGCAAGAATCTAAGGTGAGTCATTGGAAAGTAGTAAAGAGAGTTATTCATTATGTTTGTGGTAATATAGACTATGGCCTAGAGTACAAGAAGAATCACAAGTTCTTCTTACAGGGATACACAGATCTGACTATGTCGAATCCATTGACGCTTACAATTCAACTTTTGGATATATTTTCTATCTTGGATCTGGACCTGTCTCTTGGCACAGTAAGAAGTAGCAGGTGGTTGCTTTATCTTCTACAAAGGTATAATATCACGCAAAAAGTGGAGAAGTCTACGAGATAATGTGGTTAAGTCACATTATTACAAACATGGGTCTTCCAAAGAATCTTCCACTTCATTTATTTTGTGACAATCAAGGTGTTTTAAATCTTGTCAAGAATCCAGTATTTCATGAGCATACCAAAAACATTGACACTCAATGTCATTTTATTCGAGATGAAGTTCTAAAGCACCACATACAGATCCAATACATTCCTAATGATGAGCAAGTTGCAGATATTTTCACCAAGGCATTTACACATGTCATATTTAAATTATTTTACAATACACTATATTTTCCAATAATGTAATAATGGGGATGTTAGCATAGGTATGTGTTATCTATTACATTATTTATCAAGTGCTCAGTTGGGTGGTTATAGAATGGTTTGATGCCTCGAATTGATTATAAACCACCTTGGAGGTTGTATATATATTTTGCATTATTTTCAATTCAAACTTAATCCTCAATTTTCTACAATCCACACCTTAGCAGCATTGAATATTTTCAATTAGTCATCACTTCCTGATAACCTCATCAAGTTTTTTGTTTATATCCTTCATCCTCAAATAATTTGTACTAATTTCCATATAATAGTTCTGATTAACTATTTTAAATTTTCAAGTAGTTTTCTCATCCTTCTCTATGAATCATATCAAAATTTTGATTGAATTTATAGCTAGAATTCATCACTAAGACTCTAGATAGAATCCAATAAAAGGGTTCACATAACTTATTCCACATCCTTGGGTGTCCTTTTTCATAACCCAAACATTCCTATCCTTTATTCCTTAGATAGGAGCTCATATTTTAAGTAAAATCTTCTTAACATCATAAACTTAAACTATCTATCTAGTATATTACTGCCCAACTATCAAGATTTACAACCAAGTCCCTCCTTGCAATAATTTTTTAAAATATTTCATCCTTCACAATGAGATAACCATACTCAATTTTTCTCATGAGTATAATTGGGGCTCATGGATTACTGACCTTCACAAGGATCAAATTTTTACCATTCCTGAACATGGTCTCAGTGCATAAAAATTTGTGGTTTAACAACACATTTCAATGCCTTAATATAGTTTACCTAAGCTATCTTATATCTAGTTCTTTGGCTACATCTTCTCATGAACCAGAGTATACTTAATAAATTCACTAATTAAAAGCACCAATAAAGCTTATCACTATGTACATAATCTGTTCATGGAATTTTAATTTTAGGTGAACTCCACTTTATAACATTAGTCATCTATTCCTGACGAGTCTAGCATGAGCTTCTCTTTTTCTAAAACATGGGTTTCAATGTAAACTACCTGATATAAACCCATTATCTTGTTTTGAAGAAAACCTCCACCACTACATTTTTTATTGACTATGTGGGTCCCTATTACCCACACAAGTAAAGATTTTCATATGATACTCCAACCTCATGGTTTAATAATATAACCCCAAGTGGAAGGTATAGGATTTTACTCTATGCATATGAGATTGTTTAATATTTTTGGTTCGCCTGAAGGAACACTTTCTAGTTTGACCACCGTATTAACCTGATACACAAAGCAAATAAATAGATTATGCTATAATTCAAATGGTTTAACCTTAATTAACTATCATATTTCTTAAGATGCATAAGAATGTTTAGTTAATTCTCTCTAAATTCTAACCCTAAGAATGATAGCACTTGAGTTTGTCGATATTCAACATAGTCTTAATAAATAGTCAAAGCTCATCACATCCATGGGTTAAATATGGCCAAAGTTTGATATGGAATACCCATTTGCATACATATATAGAATTTATCAGGCTACTTACAATATTTCACCCATTACACAATGCTTTTACTCTAGATTCTCAATAACGTCACAAGCTATATAGTTTTGACTTTTATATCTTTTTGTTATAACAAGACACATCATAACATATAAATTGTATTCCTCCCCAATCAACACACATAGATATAAGGATGGAAAAAACAATGGTATAGCGAATCTACACAATTTAAAAGAGTCTTTCATATGAATAATATAGAAACATGCTTTGCTTTTACAAAGTATTATTCCTTTCTAGGTTGAAAGCTAGTGGAAACATTTTTTAATGATTCAAACATCATTGTTTACAGAATTCAAAAAATACTTGGCATATATAAATAAAAACTTCATTAACCATTCCCTGTTATGACTTATTTTCTCAAGATTTATCCCGAAGACAAACGAGTTTAGTAACCACTTCAACTCACAGACACACTTTTTTACCAATCTCTTCAATGTTGGCACCTACTCCTCAGCCTAGAAGACAAATTATTCTAACCACAGCTCCTCTACCACTAGGTGAAGAAGTTTTTCCATATCAGCACCCACCTCAAGTACTTCTCTCTCGCTATTCTATCCAGCAGTCAAATTCTTGGGCGATGCTCAAAAGAGATCAGATACGACCTTCAATGAATGAATTTATGCAACTAATTACCTTCCAAATGCATTCACAACTTCACTCTATTTTCACAATGCATTCATTCAAAGTAACTTCTCATTAGTTTTCATTCATTAATTATATGGTTCAAACATCATCCAAACAATATGAAGCTATCATGCAAGGACTTGTCTACATATTTCTCTCACCAAAAATATGATACTACCACAACACAAAAAAGAGAACAGATAATTATGGAAAGATATTATTTTGTATCTGCAAAGTTTTTTCAAACAAAAGTTATGCCCAGTCTTCTTTAAACCCAAGACTCACTTGCAAAAACTTCTCTATTAGAATGAGGTTGTTGATTTAATAATTTTACAATATTTCTATAGCAAAATATAACCCTTGGAGTTTCCTTTCAGTTAAAAATTTCTCAAACCCAAACATCTTCATCAATTTTCTATAGCTAGATAGGGCTATTCAAACAATTTCTTTTCTAGTCTCTTCATTTCCAAGAGTCATTTCTAGATATAAGAATAAAAAAAGAAAGCATAACTAAAAAATTTATGAAAATATTTAGCTGGATGTTTGTCCTTTTAATATTTAGCTTGCATGCAACTATTCCTAGCAACATATATCAAATACAAGCATAATTTTCAAAACAGTTCTTTTTTTCAAATCAAGCTTAAACCAGCAAGCATCCATTTCAACCATTAGAACAAAATTCATTTTAATAAGGAAATATGCACATCTAACCTATTATTTTTGTATTTGATAAAAAAAAATCATATTCCAGACTTCCTCATACACAATTAACTACCCATGGTTCTTCTCCCATCTCATGCAGAGTACCCCCCGTTCTCTCCTCATCATACTTCTTTCGCATACCAAAAATGAAGTATCAATAATCCTCCTCCTCTTCACTACTTCCTAAACTTTCACTATGGAGACTATGGGGAGGTTAAGCATAATAATTACTACTACACTCCAATACCCGATTCCTTCAGCAACAACTATTCTCTTAATTTAAAATACAAATATATTCACAACAAAAATCATTTTACTAATATTCTCACTTATTTACAATTTTTACTAATATATATTATATATATTTCATATTTATATTTTGTTTAAAATTTTATATTTTATATTTATTACTTTAATATTTCCTTCCATGATTTGGAATCACATTCACGTAGAGAGCAAGCAAAATTCTAGTTAAGCACGAAATTGAAACAAACATACCACACATATCCAGATTACCATTGTAAATGCAAAAATATGGTTTCCTTCATAATCAAAAATGAAGGTATTCACAAGGTCTACAAACAGCATAATTAATTTTTTAATTAACTTCAAAACTTTAAGCCTTATCTTTATTCTATCAACACACAAATCATATGCTAATAAATTGCTTCCCAATCCTTGCAATATAAGAAGCATTTAAGAATTTAAACTTAATTCCCAATTCACATAAGGGGTGGTTCCCATGTCTATAATACTTTCATTGCTACCTTGATTGATTTACATGCCTCATTTCATTACGATCAACATACCCATATTTCAAATACAATTTTAACTCTAACTTAATAATTTAGCATGATGGCTCCCATGCACTTTGGCACTTCATAGCCATCCAAAATTCATAATGCAACACTTACAAAAATAGTAGAATATTTCTAAGCAAAGCAACACAAATACACAACAAATAAATCACTCATGTAATTCTATATGAAATGCTTTATAGGGCTTCCATGTGCCCTTGAGTCGAATAATTAGTTCCCCACTTACCTTTTTCATCAAACAACTCTGTACATTAGGAGCACACACCCGATCCTGCATACACCAATGACATCAGTAGTACCATGCTCTATAGGAAAAAGGTAAGTTAAATCCATTAATTAGCCTATAACCAATGGTTGTGCGAGGAGGGTTGTTACATCATCCCCCACTTGGAACAAATATAGTCCCCTTGTTTAATACATGTTTAAAAAGAGAAATTTAAAACTTTTTCATTTCCATAGTCATGCATATAGCATCAACGAAATTCTATTTACAAATCATACATCATGTAATCTTAATCATGCACATACCTATATGTAACTCAAACTTGCTTGAAAAATCCATTCACATGATGTTTCATATTACATTCCTCCAAGGTTCCATGCATAAATCGAATTACACATCATCATAAGCAAAGCCACTCTACTCAACAACCTCAAAGTATACACAAAACTACTCTACTCGGTAGCCTATTCACCACCAAAACATGTTCTCAAACTGCTATACATTACATACATATATATGTACATTTGTAAATCCATACAATAACTAAAATGGTTCATTCATGTTCAAAAATAATAGGAAACTATTTTCTTTCCTTAAGCAACAAAATGTGAGGAATAATTAAACATTGGTTAATCTGTCCTGACTCAAACTCTACCATCCAGCCATTTTCCAACACTCTAAGTTTTTCAAACATGTCCCTCACCAACTAGTGGATATAAACCATCAAAAAGATTCACTAATTATCAAAATATGTGCAACTATACCATAAATTTTACCATTTAACAAAGGAAAAAGGAAACTTTATCCATCAAGTACGATAATTATCCATCATCACAAATATCTTGTGGGTGGATTCTTCTGGAGCTTTTAGATGGAGATCAATTATGTGGGGCACTTACTAGCAAAATGGGACCCTCTTGCATACACAAAAACCATTGCAATATTTTTATTACCCCTTTCATTATCCTCATTCTCACTTTGGGGGGCAATTTTCCTAGCTCTTTCCTAATTCTATAGGTCTCTCATCATTTCTTCTAGGGTATTGTTGAGTGGATATTTTTCCCAATTGCAAAATCCCCATCATAGTCAGGGTATTAATCCGAAAACCCTCTCTTGCAAAGAAATTAAAAACTTCTCCAAGGTTCTGCTATATAAGCATTGCACATGTATAATTGAAAGTAAAATGATCAAGAATAACAAGTGCTAGAAACAACCAAGTTATTTGCAAGTAACTGTTAAAAATGGGCCTATTGGTTTAATTCATTTGTGATTTGTGATTGATTTTCTTAAGTTGCAATGAATGTGTGCTTGTGTGAATTGATAAAATGGGAGTTTTGATTCCTTCTTTATCTTTGCTTTAATTTGTCTTACCCTGAATCCTTGTTAGTGGGTTTATTTTATCTTCAGATTAAAATGCAAAGTTAGAGTGTTGTGGAATTGTCCACTTCATTTTAAATACATGCCTTTAATGTGATATTGGAGTTAGTCTTTGTAGTTAGTAGGTTCAATTTTATCTTTAGATTTAATGCTCTACTAATTGCAAATTTAGAAGTCAGAAGGTTAGCAAGTTAGAAAGTTAGAAAATTAGCGTTCATTTGCTTTATCTGCACTTAATGTGAGTTTGAGGGTTAGTGGAGTTAGCAATTCCTTTTATCTTTTATTATGCTCATGAAGTCAGTAAGTGTTGTGGAATTGTCCACTCCATTTTCTTATCTTTGATTTAATGTGAAATTGTAGGTTAGAAACCCTCCCTCCTAGATTGATTTTATCTTATTTATGCAAAATAAAAAAGTTGTGCAAAAATGTTCCTTTTAATATCCTGAAAGATGATACAAATAAATGTGTAAGTGCTTGCGAAAATAATTATTTGGATTATGTACACTCCAGATTTTTCAAATCATATTTATGATTTAAATAGGATCTTTTGGGATTCTAAGTTTCAGATTGAAAGACTTAAACAAGTTGGGTTTGCAAAAAATAAAAGAAAACTTGCATAAAATAAACTACAACTAGACTAAACTAAAGTTGGAATATAAGTGCAAACACAATACGGCGTCATGCTCCCCTACCCTGCAAAACCAGAGATTGTGAGAAACTCTAAGGGTAACTCAATCTAAACAAACTTGCATAAACACAATTTGATCAGATCAAGTGCTAGAATCTAAGGAAAATAAATCTTGCATTCAAATAAACCTTCACATAGTGTAACCTCCTAAGAGCATTAAACACTAGATATAAGTCCACAAAATGCAGTAAAAATATCAAGCATTAAACATAAAACCCTCAAAAATAAATCTCCTCCAATCTTGCTCACAAGGTGTAAGTTTTTGGATTTGTATGCATTCAAATCTCAATATAATATGTATTTCATTACCAAACATTTCCAGCCCTTGTTCCTGGATCTTCATGGGTATTAAAGGTTTTTGAATGGAGCATTATCCTTTGCCTTCCGCCTTCTTTTCATTTTTCCATACTGCACATTTGTTTTTTTTTGGAAAACCCTCCATTTCCTCTTTCTATTTACGTAACTTTCTTTTGTCTTTCACTTTCATAATACTTTTATTCTATTGTAACCGCCCCTTCAAAATTATTATGAGCAACTCTGCATGAACATTAAAATGCTTAAAAATAAGTGTGATTTTATCTTTATCCTCAGACCCTTAGATGGCTTTATAAAATGTTCATTTATGGGACCAACAATAAACACGTTGGCAGGAGTGTCCATATGAAATACATTTATGAATAAGGGTAAGTACAAATGATGACTTGGATTCAATGGTAAACAACTTTCTTTTTTTTTTCTATCAATATGGAAATACTCGATGGTTTCCTTCTCCAGTAGTCGTTACCAGTCATCCACTATTCACTGCTTTTATTGATAATCTATGATGATGACATTTTTCCAAATCACCCATGCTACTTTGTCAAACTAGTTCACTGAGTTTCATCCTATCTACGTACCCATGTATGTCATGCCCATATTGATGTTCCATATCCATACTTCTTCCTGCTATCATCAGCAACTTTCATCATCCCATACGTGATAACGATGATTTCATGATCACCTTAATCATTTCAATATTTCTTTGTCTTTCTCCACCATTTTCTAATGCAGCTCTACTATTTGAATGCTCCAATAGTCAACAGATGTGCTCTTACATGAACGTATTAGTTCAATGGTACTTTGTGACCATGACTCGGTACTCTCATCCATTTTGGACTGTATCTTACATTCCATCTACAGTGTTATGAATCCACCTTCAACGCATATCAAATGTTCATCCCTATAGTGTAACGGTACGGATGTTGTAGTGTGAGTCTTTCTATCCCTTACAATGTAATGGCTATGCCAGACTGGGTTTGTTGCAGTTGCTACTATATTTTTTATTAATCACTTACACCACAAGCTCATACATTCTTGGATGTCCTCTGCATGGGAAGCATTTCATCAAAACTTTGATGTCTTCCATATGTCAATTTTCAGCCACCCTTCGAAACACCTCTTCTACCTACATAACATTCACCTACAATACGCTATTTTGCTATACTTCTCTACATTCTACATATGGTCGATGCACACCTATAATGTATAGCTTTCTCATCAGCTAGATCTATGTTTTCCATACTAATACAGTACCATATCACCCTAAAATCTTGCGATCTAATAATTTACAACCAAATCCGTCAAAGGTGCCCCAATGATGTTAGCTATTATACCTCTTCTAAATAATTAGTCTGCATATTAATACAATATAGCATATTTTATGAGCTTCCTAAAAAATCATTTCTCCCAATAAATTTGATGAATTTGCCCCCTTGTTTATTTGATAAAATAAGATTCGTGTTTGGATGGTCCATATACTTTCAACAAGGAAGCAATGTGTGGAGTGTTCACTGACTTCATCAACATCAATCATGGTACAATTAAAAAAAATACCTCTAATATAGCATAGAGAATGTGGCAAGTCCACAGTATCCTCAATATTGTTGATAATTTACTTGTTCGTAGCATCCTCTACATTGCTTGTCCACATCATCCTTCTACGTCAGTGGTCCATTGTTGCTTCAATCACCAATCCATCATGTTTTCTGTATGTTGTTGCCTTCTCGCTAAAAACTATTATCTAATTCCACATAGTTGTCACATCTACTATGCGCAGTCATCCAAATGGGTTTAATTCCGCTTTGTCCTAGATTGCAATATCATCTATTCTGCTAAATCATACACGTCAAGTATTCAACATCCTCCATGTCACTGTTGTTGCCATCCTATCATGTTTAAACCTTCATCGATCCACTCCCAGCAGTCTGCTTATGTGCTGCATCATCTCGGGTCCAGTCCACATTATAGTTAGGGTCTTCATTACAGTCCAGTCTGAGCCCTCCGCGTTAGAACATATTCATCCACTCCAAGTCATATTTTTTAATTCTAGTCCATGTCATACATCGGTCATCGTGCCCAAGCTAAAGTCATGGTCATATCCTACATGGTATTTTGATCCTCGTCAAGACGTCATGAGTCTGCCAAAACCTGCATGTATACGTTCACGTTCTTTAATATTAAAGTATATCATAAGACACAACAGAACCCACACCAACATTATCTCATATAAACATTAAATCAAAACATAAAGTAAAAAGCGACAACCATGCTAATAGTTCTACCATTAGTTCAAAAGCATGGAATGAATAGGAAAGTCCCTAATAACAGATATATATATATATATATATATATATATATATATATATATATATATATTATTTTTATTATTTTTTTTTTTAAATATATATATATATATATATATATTATTTTTATTACTTATTTATGGTTTTTATTACTTATTTATGTTTTTTATAAGTTGAAACTATCAATTTTAAAACATGAATTATTGAATCCAAAAATAAATAAGGACACACTAAACCCAATGCTTAAAACCCAAGCCTGTATATTCTAACCCAAAACAACAAAGCACATTGAAATACCACAAGAAGACATTATACAACCAAGGACCTTGGAATTCACACTACAACTCATGGGTATGAATATCTCAAATTTATCTCTCGTAAAATACCAAAATCCTCCAAAACTCAACATTTAAATTCGGTCCCCAAAATTGGGGTTAGTTGTGAGATAGTCACAACAAATGGTGACTCTACTGGGAAATGCTCTTAAGAATTTTCGATGAAGAACCCAATTCTAAAATTAATGAACCAAAGGTTAGAAAAGTATACACCATTTAGCAACATCCAAGGAAAGTAAGGTCAATAGCTTCATATGAGAACAAATGGATTATTTGCTTCCGCATGGTGTGTGCAATGTGGTTCAATTTGCATCCTTGGGACTATCCAAATTCCATCATCTGGTTTACCTTTAGGCTATGAAAATGTTTCTAATAAAACTTTGTTTTTGAATAATATTTTGCAAAGTCTCTTTTGAGCATAATTTATTCAGACATATCCCCACTGCCAGTTAGGCATCCATAGCCCCGATGGATATTATCCAAACTTCGTGACTGATTTGATCAAACTTTTCAATGCTTTTTTTTTTTCATATCAAGCTTTTGTCTAAACAGAGCCCCACTACCAGTTAGGCATCTATAGCCCTGATGGAGTTTATTTAAATTTGATGATTGATTTGATAAATATTTGTATTGCTTGTATTCTTATTTTATAGAGAACTTTGCAAACATCTATGTAACACTTGAATTTGAGCATATTATAAGTTAGCCTTAATCAATCTGCAAAAATTATTTCATCCTTTATAACCACAAGAAATGCTTATTCATGTGATTTATTATAGTGAAGCTTTGGCATAATATTCCATTGTTTCAAATTCCACCATCTTAGTACACTTAGCTAAGGATAATCACTATAAGACTTCATTTTATTTCCCCTAGTTTTGTTTGATCCATGGGTTGTATTATCTATTCTGAAAACATGCCATTTTATCGGTAACCATCCCAAAACCAAAACCACAATAAAGGGGACTGCTCAAAATGTAAATATATGGTAGTATGAACATGACTTCAACACACACAAAGAAAACTCCTAAACACTCTAATAAAACAAATAAAAATCACACTAACTAAAAATAAAACCAACACACAAAACCAAAAGCAAAAGCACACATATGCACATATAATACACCATATCACTCGTTTCATGGGTCGAAATAATACTTTAGATGTAGCCCATTAACAGACAAAGATAATTCCTCTCCATACAAGGTTTTTAATCTAGAAGTGTTTTCACCTAGGATTTCAAAAATATGATATGGACCTAACCACAAGCAATCGAATTTGTCATGATCCCCCTTTTTGTGTTTCTTTTCCTACAATAAAACTAGGTCAAAAATATTGAATGTTTTAATTGTAGCTCTCCTATCAAAACACCTCTTTACTACATATTTATGTTTACTAAAGTGAAGCATGGCTTCCTTTCTCTTCTCATCAAGATGCATCAAGTGGGTTAATCGAGCTTCAATCTGATTATTTGTTCCAAGATATTCTTTCATAAAATGAAGAGTTTAGAATTTTAGATTAGTGGGACAAATGGGGTCCTTCCCATAGACTAGATGATATGGATATGTTCCAATTGATTCTTTTATTTTGTTTCTATCAGCCCAAACAACAAACTATAATTTACCACAGCAATCTCTAGGATTCTTTTCAAGCAATTTTTTTTATGATGATAACAAGTTTTTGTTAGAAGATTCTGCCAAGCTATTACCTTGTTGATAATAATTGGAAGATAATTTCAAGCTCACCTTGTTATCGTATGCCCAATCTGCAAATTGTATAGAATAAAATGCAAAACCATTATCACCTACTATTGCATTAGGTATTCCAAAACGAGTTACAATGCAATCCTCTAAAAACTTAATGACCACATCAATAGTAGTATGTTTTGTAGGAACTACTTTTGTCCACCTAGTGCAGTAATCTATAGCTATGAGGATGAATTTATGCTAATCAAAAGAGTTGGGATTTATAACCCCAACAAAATCCAACCTCCATTGTGCAAAAGGCCTCATCTCCACTACAGGTTGTAATGGCATGGCTATGTTTCTTTCTCTATTGACCGCCACCTGACATGTATGACAAGATCACACATGAGCATGTGCGTCCTTGAAAAGATGAGGCCAATAGTATCTAGATTTGAGAATCTAGTGTGTTTTTGTATTGGCTAACCCATATTCAGTTCCATACTTACCATAGAAGTCATTCACTTGGGTGGATCAAAATTTGATTGTACCCTAAGATATCCTATTTAAATCATAAATCTGATCTCTCACCATGGAGAATATTTTCTTATAGGACTTCCATATTCAATATTCTCCATTTGGTTGTAAAGGTTGATTTCATCCTATCACTTGGGTGGATCAAAATTTTATTGTACCCAAAGTAGCCATCTAAAAATAACATCATTTTTTATCCATTTACCATTTGGAGTATCTCATAAATGGAAGGCAATGGGTAGTTTTCCTTTTAAAGTGCTTTGTTTAGATTTCTAAAATCTATGCACAACCTGATTTCTTCAGTTTTCTTTCTTACAGGAACTAGTTTGGCAACCCATGTAGAGTGCCTAATAGAAAATATCATCTTTGCATCTAGCAATCTTTTCACATCTTTCTCTATTAAGAGCTCTAACAACATATTGATAGGTCGATGTCTCTGTCTAAAGGGCTTGGAGTTAGGTTTCAATGGAATCATGTGCATTATAATATTCTGATCATACATTTTCAGCTCCTTGTAACTCTAAGCTATACAATCCACATATTCCTTTAGTGCATGAGTGATAGATTCTCTTTCTTGACTTGTACATGCCTTGGCAATGAATACCTCTTGTGGATTTTTTGCACTCCCTAAGTTGATTACATCACATGCTTCTTTAGGGAGTAATACATGTTTACCTCTTTTTGCTTGATATCCAATATCAAATAATTTTTCTAGTGAAATAACCCCTTTCATAATATTATTCATTTTCTGAGCTATTTCACTATCCTGATATGTTTCTTCTTGCCACCTCTAGTCTTCATCTATCATATGATTTTTAAAAATACTAGAGTTAGTAATAAAATTAAAAAGGTGTCTATCACTCTCAAATACCTGCAGATTTGTAATGTTATCTGGTATTTAAGGACAGGAAACTGGTTCAATCAAAAACTTTTTTGCATTTGTTATTGTCAATCGGTTTGAACATACTTGCTGCAATAGCTAAATAATCGGCCATCCGATTACCTTTTCTAGAGATAAGAGAAATGTTAAAAGCATCAAGTTCATCTATCAAATCCCTAACTCTAGTCCTATAATGGCTTAATATTTTGTCACAACATGCATATTGCCCTTTAACTTGTTTAACAACTAACTTAGAGTCTGCTAGGACCTTGAGATACTTGAATTTCCTACTCAATGCTAACTGTAGTCCAAAAATAAGTCCTTCATATTCTACCACATTGTTGGTGTATGGAAACTATAATCTATAGGCAACAAGCAAAGGCTTGCTTCCCAAACATGTAAGTTCAATACCAACTCTAGCACCTTGTCTTTATTTGGATCCATAAAATCTTAGAATCCAAACCAGATTATCCTTTTCAGGAGGACTACAAGAAAGGATTTATTTTTGAGGTTCTTCGGTAGCCTCCTCTATATCCAAGTTAAAGACCCCTAAACCAGATTTTGTAAACTGGATTTCATTGGGCCTATTATACTTAGTAATAATTTCCTTAAGTCTTTGCTTGCTATCCACCTGAATTTGGTTTTCCAATCCCCTCTGAGGTAGCCACGTGTAGGAAGAATCAGTAACGATGTAACCACTCAAGTTCTTACTCTAATTCCTAGCCAACACCATGCCATACTTGATGGGAATATTGACCATAAGAATATCAACATGATGTTGAATCCTGGGTTCTAAATTAATTTGAATCAGGACATCATAAAGTGTTCTTATCATATCTACT